>PVJD01001392.1:0-270641 GCA_004026545.1 Mormoops blainvillei | reverse complement strand
CCTTGGTGTGTGCTTCCTTGGGTGCAACTTCTTTAGGACTCTCTGAGCTTCCTGGACTTCCTGGAAGTCTCTTTCCTTTGCCAGATTGGGGAGGTTCTCCTTCATTATTTTTTCTAATAAGTTTTCAATATCTTGTTCTTCCTCTTGTCCTTCTGGCACCCCTTATGACCTGATTTGGATGTTGGAATGTTTAAAGTTGTCCCAGAGTTTCCTCAGCCTCTCCTCATTTTTGGAACTCTTGTTTCTTCATTCTGTTCTGGTTGAATGTTTACTTCTTTCTGCTCCAAATCATTGATTTGAGTCTGGTTTCCTCCCCTTCACTGCTGGTTCCCTGTGTATTTTTCTTTATTTCACTTTGCATATCCTTCCCTTTTTCCTCCATTTTGCGGCCATACTCCACAAAATCTGTGAACATCCAGATTACCAGTGTTTTGAACTCTGCATCTGTTAGGTTGGCTATCTCTTCATCACTTAGTTCTATTTTTGGAGCTTTGATCTGTTCGTTTGTTTGGGATATATATATATATATATATATATATATATATATGTATGTATGTATAAATATATATATTTATAAATATATATGTAATATTTATAAATATATATGTATAAATATATATATATTTATATATATGTATAAATATATATATATATTTTTTGTCTCCGCATGCCTATTACATTGTGAAGGGCGGAACCTTAGGTATTTGTCAGGGTGGGGCAACCTACCTCACTGCCATGTGGCACTGTACATGGGGGAGGGGTCCAAAAGGGAAAAATGCCCTTTGCTTTGCTCTTGGCTGGCTCTCTGTGGCTTTTCCTGCTACCCTCAAGCAAATTGGGCCCTTCTGGTGCTGATTCCTGGTTGAGTGGGATTGTGTAAGTTCTAGGACCCTGTGGGTCTCTCAAACAAACTCTCCTGTGAGACTCGCAGTTTCTCCTGCTGCCATAAACCCCACAGGTTTTTATTGGTAGAGGTTTCGAGGCTTTCATTTCCCATGCTGGAACCCTGGGTTGTGTGGTCTCTCTCCCCAGTTATTCCTCCTGGTTTATCTGCACACAAATGTGGGACTGCCTGTTTTTCCAGCTGCTGCCTTGTTCACTCTGGTCCTCCAGCCACAGCCTTGCTGCACATCCTCTCTGCCCTGGCTGCTCGTCTCCATCCCTTCTAACCAGTCTGGATGAATATTCCTTCTTTAACTCCTTGGTTGTCGTACTTCTATACAGTTTGATTTTCTGGCAGTTCTGGTTATTTTTTGTTTTTAAATTGGTTGTCCTCCTTCTTTTGGTTGTGTGAGGAGACAAAGTGTATCTACTTATGTCTCCATCTTGGCCAGAAGTCCCTAGAATCTAGATTATGTACATTGTCTAATAGTCACCCACTGCTTAAACATTTTTATTTTTACCTGAAGTTAGCCAAACTGCGGAGTTAAAGACACAGTCTTTCAGATGGCCAAGTCTTCCCAAGACTTCCAACTTCAACTGCAGGTGGTTAGGGTCTTACTACAAAGTTAGACATAAGAGTCTGTACATGACCACCCTCACTTCTGGCATCATCTATGAGTTTGGGGGTTTCTTAAAACCACCTGCAGTTTTGGTAGATCGCTAGAAAGCCTCAGAACTCACTGAAGCAGTTGTACTAAGAAATACAAGTTATTATAGCAAAAAGATACAATTAGAACCAGCCTAAGGAAGAGATGCATGGGATGCAATCTATGAGGGCTTCAGATGTGAAGCTTCCATTGTTCTCAAGGGATGTGTAACCCTCTGAGGATCAATGGTGTAACATTGCCAGCCTAAGCAGCTCACCTGAGCTTCAGTATCCAGAGTTTTCATTGTGACTTGAGTGAGTTGGCCACGTGGTTGAACTTAGTATTCAGCTTGCTTACCTCCCCTCAAGTGAGAGACCATATGCCCCAAGGGGCCCCACCATGAATAACAAAGATACTTCTATTACTTCCAGGGGTTTAGAAGTTACTTCCTTGGAGCCAGGGACAAAGCCCAGACCTTTTCTGGGGCAAAGCCAGATTCTTTACATCTTCTGTCACCTAGCTCTCCACTGCCCTCCAGATAAAATCCAAACAAGGCTTTATCATCAGCCTCATCTCTAGATCACTATTCATCCACACCACACCACCTCTACACCTCTAGAAATATACTTCAGTTATTTTAGTCTACTAATATATTAATTTGAATGTGCTGTATTTGCTTTTTCCTCTGTGCCTTTGCTCATAACAAATTCTTTCTGCTTAAAATATCATGCTTTGCCACCCTTAACCCATCCAGTCCAATCTCTTATCCATTCTTTAGGCCCCTATTTAACATCACTTTTGTTGTTCATCATCCCCATACTCATTATGAATTAGGTGTCTCTTCCATGTGCCCCTCCAGATTACCCAATGCCTATTTCTCTTGTTATTTTTTTTGTCAACAAGTGTTTACATATCTTTTACTAGACCAATGGACTACAAAGTGAGGTCTTCCCAAAATCGTCCACTGAGGCAAAGGAAGAAAATATTAAAATCTATTTACTAGCCTACAAATAGGAAATTAAGTGCTGTTAATATTTTATATATTGATTGAGAATGTCAGTTTGTTTTCTGTGACAACTGATTTCATGTTAAGCATGATAAATGAGGTATCCTGACAAAATGCAAGTTTCACAGCTTAGAGGAGTTGACAATGGTACCCTTACTCCAATTTTTAGAACATTAAGAAGTGTTGCAGTTTACCTGCATTGATTAAATGGGTTTATTGATTATATTTCCTGGTTTTACAAAATTAACCCTTACAAAATGGACAGTTGACTTTAAAAACTCCTGCAAAGAAATCTGGGGTTGAACATAATATTTTTAATACAAGCAAGCATAAAGAACAACAAAACTAAGAGCCTCTGCTTCTCCCATCCTTAGTTAAATTAGCTTTAAAAAAAAAAAGATGATGTAATATCTGATGAGAAATCAGCAAAAATGGAATTATTAAGTAGATTTACTGAAATATTACTGGTGAGAGTAGTGTGTGTATGCATGTGTGTATATTTATGTACTCCCTATTGATAGGGAGCTTGGAGCAAGTGTTTGGAGGCAAATGCATTAGATTATTAGCTACATGTTTGCCATCATATGCCTAGGCCAATAATGATAAGGACATATACCACACAATAAATATTTGCTGTTCCAATGAATGAGTTAAAAGATTAAAAAAAGATACTGTTCTTACTATTTTAAACTTTTAACAATGTAGTAAACTTTCATATTCTCACATTTTAAAGGTTTTTATATAAGAAAATATAATGCATATAAAAAGTGAAATAGTGTACTTATCACCCAATTTGATCAATTTATGGCAAATCTGGTTTTCATCTACCTCCACACGTCCCACTTGACCTCCCATTATATTCCATGCAATTTTTAAATGAATACTTAGTAATTTAATCACAATTATTGGACATTTTAGGTGTTACCTATTTTTGGTTACTCTAAGAATATTGTGACGGCCATCCTTTGAGCATACCTTTGATTTTTCTTACAGTATATTTCTAGTGTTGAGACTATGTTAAAAGATATTGACATGATTTTTCTTATAGTATGTTTCTAGTGTTGGGACTATGTTAAAAGATACTGACATATTTAAGACTTAAAAAACAAAAGAGATTGTAAGAAATACTTTATTCAGGAGGGACCACTGTAGTGAGGGTTTTGCAGTAGTGGAGAGAGATCAGGCTCAACTCCTAGACTTTTGATACATAGTTTTAAAATGTGCTCTAATAAGGTTTTACTAGTTTATCCTTTAAGCAGATATAAAAACTCCCCCATATACTAAGGTTTTGGGTTAGAGCCTGTTAGGGCACATACAAGAATCAACTAATGAGTGCATAAATAAGTAGAACAACAAATCAATGTGTCTCTCTCAAATCAGTAAATAAAATTTAAAAATAAAGAAAAAGATTATTGGTATTATGGAATAATTTAAACATTTAGAAAATAATGAAAAGTAATAAAACAAAAAATCCATATACCCATCATGTAGTTTCAACAAATTATCATAATTGTTTAAGATTATTTTTAGGAAATAAAAATTTCATATGGAATCGAAGACTTTATTGTCACTTTCTCCTCTGAATTCATTCCTCTTTCTTTCTCTCCAGAGGTAATCTGAAAATTCTAAGATTGTCCTTCTGGTCTATATTTTTATATTTTTACTACACATGAGTTTGTATGGTCAAATATATGGTGAGCTGAGCTCCTGACTGCCCCCACCCCCTGCCCCATAACTAGCTATCTTGAGACTAACTTTTAAAAAAACGTTTATTCAGCCCTGGCTGGTGTGGTTCAGTGGAATGAGTGCCAGCCTGTGAACCAAAAGGTTGCAGGTTTGATTCCCAGTCAGGGCACATGCCTGGGTTGTGGGCAGGTACCCAGTCAAGGGCATATGAGAGGCAACCAATTGATGTATCTCTCACACATTGATATTTCTCTCCCTCTCTTTCTCCCTCCCTTCCCCTCTCTGTAAAAATAAATAAATAAAATCTTAAAAAAAAATGTCTTGGCTGGTATGGTTCAGTGGATCGAATGCCAGCCTGCGAGCCATGGGGTTGCCAGTTTGATTCCGTCAGGGCACATGCCTGGGTTATGGGCTGGGTCTTGAGTGGGGAGGGCAAATGAGAGGCGACCACACTTTGATGTTTTTTTCCCTCTCTCCCTCCTTTCCCTTCTCTCTAAAAATAATAATAATAAAAAAAAGAAATGTCCTTTGTCTATTGATGGATATTTTGGGTTGTTTCTAATTTCTGTGTATTATAGACCATATTAGTTAATACTAAGTGCTCTAATGGGTAAATCCTGACATCTCAAAATCTTAGCATAATAATAGTTTATCTCTTGCTCACAGAGTACTTTTAATGGAGAAGAAGGGGCTGTTTTTACAGAGTGGTTAAGGGACCCAAGCTAATTGAGGGTCTGTCATCTTCAACCTGTGGTTTTCAAGGTTGCTTTACATATCAACATCCAGCTAGCAAACATAAGAATGGAGAGTGATGTGGTAGGTTTTTAGGGGCTTTCGTAAGAGTGGTATAAAAAAAGATTGTAAGAAAGACTTTATCGATTAGGGATATCGATTATCAGTGGGGACTTTGCAGTAGTGTGGGGAGATCAGGCTCAACTCCCAAGAATTTTTTTTTAATAGTTTAAAAAAATTTATTTATTTATTTTTAGAGAGAAAGGAAGGGAGGGAAAAAGAGAGGGAGCGAAACATCAATGTGTGGTTGCTTCTCAGGCACCCGCTACTGAGGACCTGACCTGCAACCCAGGCATGTGCCCTGACTGGGAATCAAACCACAGACCCTTTGGTTTGCAGACCGGCACTCAGTCCTCTGAGCCACACCAGCTAGGGTTCAACTCTGAGACTTTTGATATACTGTTTTAAAATGTCCTCTAATAAGTTTTTACTAGTTTACACTCTAAGCAAATATAAAAACGTCCACTTTCTGTTCACTTTCCATTGACTAGATTTCAAGTCATTTGGCACCACCTAGGGCCCACATTTCCTAGCAAACAGGACTAGGAAATGTAGTTGCTCTGCTGGCACTTATTCTACACTATGGAAAATAGAACATCAAACTTTTGTTGATAGCTGTCAGCCTCTGCCCTACAAATAATTGTATAGTTTGGACATGTTTGTGTATATATTCATAGATTTCTTGGGTATACGCCTGGAAGTGGAATTGTCAGATTGAAGTCATGTATAGTATTACTTTATTACATATTGCCTAATTACTTTGTCCAACAGCACTGTATGAGAGGTCTGGTCTCTCCTTGTTTTCACTTATCTAGAACTGCCATACCATTTACCTTATATTTTTATACAGCGGTGTGCCATTAATGTCACTGAACTATGTTGGAAAGAGAATACTTATAGCTGATTGTGATCTTGATTTAGGGTATTTTGGAAGAGGATGCTTGTCTGAAAGTCTAGACCAGTGATGTCCTATAGGAGTATAATTGAGCCACATATATAATTTAAAATTGTCTATTAACCAGATTTTAAAAATTGAAGAGCCAGGTGAATTTAGTTTTAGTAATTATTTTTTCCATTCAGTGTATCCAAATATTATATATCCAGATATATTACCATTTTAGCATGTAATTAGTATTAAAATATTGAGTATTTTACATTTTTATACCAAGTTTTCAAAACCCTGTGTATATTTTATATTTATAACATATATCAGTTTGGAATATCACATTGCAAATATTTAGTAGCTACATGGGTCCAGTGGCTACCATGTTGAATGGTACAAGTTTAGACTTAATAAAAACTTTAATTCTCTAACACATATCTGACATTTAATTTCAAAGTCATATTTAAATAGATTCTTACTCCAGTCACCAAGTACATCTTTATTTAGCCTTTGGAGGACTAGCAAGCTGAATTCATTTCCCCCAGATTTCTTTCTGTGACTAGAGAGTAACCTGATTTAGATTTAGATTATTGAATGCTAATTTCTCCTCACATAGTTTATGGGATAGTAGTTTAAAAAAAAAGATTTTATTTATTTAGTTTTAGAGAGAGGGGAAGGGAGGGAGAAACAGAGGGAGAGAAACGTTGATGTGAGAGAAACATCGATCGTCTCTTGTGTGTACCCTGACTGGGGACCAGACCCTGCAACCCAGGCATGTGCCCTGACTGGAAATCAAACCAGCAGCCTTTTGCTTTGCTGGACAGCACCCAACCAACTGAATCACACCTGTCAGGGCAATGGGATGGTAGTTTTCTAATGCTGTGTAACATGTTACCATAAACTTAGTGGATTAAAACAACACTCATTTATCATTTTACAGTTCTGTAGGTCAGCAGTCTAGGAATGTTCAGCTGTGTTTTCTGCTTAAGGTCTCAAGTCAAGGCCAAAGTCAAGGTATATACCAGGCTGGACTCTATCTGGAGGCTCAGAGGAAGACTCCATTTCCCAGCCCATTTAGGTTAACAGAATCTAGATCCTTGTTGTAGGTTTGAGGTCCTTATTTTTTTTCTGGCTGTCAGGCAGGGGCTGCTTTTCACTCCTGGAAACCCCTACATTCCTTCTCACATGGCTCTCTCCATCTTCAAACCAGCAGTGGCACATCAAGTCCTTCTCATCCTTTACATCTCTCTGGCTTCTCTTTCTGCTAACCAGAGAAAGCTTTCTGCTTTTAAGGGTTCATGTGATTAGATCAGATCCATCAAGATAATCTTTCTAGCTTAAGATCAACTTGCCATATAACACAACTCATTTTATAGATTTTGGTGAGTAGAGTGTAGCATCTTTGGGAGACCAGGACCATTTTAGCAATTCTTCAAATCACAGTGGAGAAGCAGGATGGAAGAGTATTTTAATTATTTTATTTAGAGCTCTTTTAATTTCACTTCTACATGAAAGAAAAATACTCTTCCATTTTTTTGTCTTCTGTTAACCTGATTCAGGCTCCCATCAGCTCGTCGCTGGCTGTAGCAATACAGTCGACTGCTATTTATGGTTCATTTCCCTCCCTTCAATCATGTTTTCATATAGCAGTCATTTGGTCTCATTTTGATCAGCCTCTGCTCTTGCTCAATTACTGTGCTTCAGTCACAGTGGTCTTAATTTAGTTCCCAGAACCTGGCATGCTCTGTCCTGTCTCAGGGTCTCTCTACTTTTGTTTTCTTTGCCCAAGCAACCTTTCCCCTTCTCTCCCACTGTTCAACTCAAACGTTAAACATTTCTTTCTCGTAAAGGTGTTCCCTTACCTATGGCCTAAATTAAGTCTCGTTTTTTGGTTTTCATAACATTATTTACTTTTTCTTTCTATCCACTTATCATTATTTATACATCTGTGTATACTCATGTGTTAGTTTTTAGATGTCTCTTCCCTAGACTGAGGGTAACAGATAAGGAATTTTTTTTCACCTTTTAGTATTTAGCACCTAGTATGGGTCCTGGCACATAGCGGGCACCCACTAACTATTTGTTGAATAAATGAACTACTCTTCAACTTTTTCTCTGTCCAGTCTACCAGATTGTTTCCTTTTCAGATTTTGTAGGCCTGTTCTCATTCTCTTTTTTCTCTTTGTTTTAATTTTCTTCTTCTACTCTCTGAATGGTAGAGGAGCTTGACTTCCTATTTTATGTTATTGTTGGTGTGTTCATTAACATTTCCAACTATGTAGCTGCAGAAATTTGTTTGCACTTCTCATTAGTGATTAACACTCCACAACTTTGTAAATGAACATTTTCATGGGCTTAAGAGTATTCTCATATAAATTATTTGAGAATATTTTGAACAATGATGAGTTTGAAGAATAATAATATTGTATAGAGAGTAATGAGCTAGTTAAAAGATTGAGAATAGTCTTAATTCCTTAATAGTCTTAAGAATAGTCTTAAGTGTGCATTTTTCACTTAAGACTTTATCTTCTGGTGTATAGCTCTGAGGAAAACCAGTACATTACTTCCTATCTTGTTTTAAGTAATCAAAGAAAAAGAACCAAAGGACGAACCTGCTTGTTAGTAATATCAAAGATACATTTTTTTTTCTGGTGATGTGGTTCCATAATGATTTATAAGATTCCTACAGTTCTTGTCTTTTATGGATTTGAAGTATTTGACCTACTTCTACCACAAGGCACAACTTCTGATCTTTGATCCTTGTATAGTAATTTCTTATTCACATTTTTCCACTTTATGAATCTAAATACAAAAACTAAAACTAAAATTGGTTTTTAAGTCTGTTTTTTTGAGAAATATATTGTGCTACAGCTAATGTTTACCTTTGTGTTGAGAAAAACCAGCAACAAAAATAAAATGTAAGGTGATATTATAGTATTTATAAAATTGTGTTTGAGGTATGTGATATATAGAAGTCTTTCTTAGGCTAAAAGAGAGGTCAAGAATCGTGTTGTGAGTATATTTTTTATGAACCTAACAAGTTACATAAATATGAGAGGTGACAGTCATTAAATCAGTCTGTTAACTGATTTTGCAATAGGAATGACCTCTAAGTTTTGGGATTTGATTCCTGGAAACCCTACGTATTTATTAGTTCATAAAGTCTTGGTTTAAGGCAGCCTATAAATGCAGTTTCTGTTCCTTGAAAGAGACTTGTCTTATTATTCATAACTACTTATAAACAGAGGAACAAAATGTTTTCAACTTTTCAGTGTCATATGGGATGTTAACAGTGTATCTAGAAATAATTTTGAGTCTTTTAAAACATAAATACAAACTTGCATTTAAATGTCCTTTGCCAGGATATCCTCTAATCTTGGATTGGTAAATATAAGTACTTTTCTATAAGACTTAGTTAACTATGTGAATCTGCAGAGGGTCAGCATTGTCTGCATCTAAAATAATAATTGTAGAACTAGTAGTACATTGGTGCTGTTAACATTTATTAAGTGCTTGTTCAGCACTGTTTTATATTTATTACCTCATTTAATCCTTCACAAAAAGTATTTGACATTAGGTTCTTTCTCTCTTGTTTTCCCCCTTTTTACTCTTTTGCTCCACCTCCACAATTCCTCCCCTCACTCCGCTGAGCTGTCAGCCTGCTCTCTATGAGTCTGTCTCTATTTTGCTTGTTAGTTCAGTTTGGTCATTAGATTCCATGTATGAGTGAAATCGTAGTACTTGTTTTTCTCTGATTGGCTTATTTCACTTAGCATAATGTTCTCCAAGTCCATATATGCTATTGCAAATAGTAATAAAAATTGTCTTCTTTTTTATGGCCGAGTAGTATTCCATTATGTAAATATGTTTTATTTACATAAATAATTAAATAATTAGGTTTTATTGTTAACCAGTTTTTCAGATGCAAAGCCAAGGCACAGAAAACTTAAAGAACTTTCTCAAGTTCCCATCATCAATGTTATCACTAGGATGTGAACCCAGTCAGACTTACTTGAGAGGTCGTAGCTATGAAATACATTTTATTTTCATACTACATTACACACACATTTATATAGAAGAAAATTTCAGTACTATGCAGTTTAGTTGTTTGACTTTTGACCCCTGCTGTTGCTTAATTCTGGCTCTTATTACTGTTTGCTTTGATTGCTTTAATACTCTCACCACAAATTTGCCTGCCATTAGTCTCTTTTTTCCTTTAATCTAGCTTCACTGGATTTTCTGATATAATTGAATTCACTACAGCTCGGTAAAGATACCATGTTATTTCTTCTTCCAGCCAAGATGGAGGCATAAGTAGATACATTTTGCCTACTCGCACAACCAAAAGAAGTACAAAAACAAATTTAAAAACAAAAACCAACCAGAACTGCCAGAAAATTGAACTGTACGGAAGTCCAACAACCAAGGAGTTAAAGAGGAAACATTCATCCAGACTGGTAGGAGGGGCAGAGACGGAGATGGGAAGCTGGGGCAGAGGGAATGCAGCAAGGCAGCAGCTGGAGGACCAGGTAGGCTAGACAGCAGCTGGCGGTCCCACATTTGTGTGCAGATACACTAGGAGGAACAACTGGGGAGTGAGACAGACCACGCAGTGCAGGGTTCCAACGTGGGAAAAGAAAGCCTCAAAACCACTGACTGTAAAAACCTGTGGAGATTGTGGCAGGGGGAGAAACTCCTAGCCTCACAGAAGAGTTCATTGGAGGAACCCTCAGGGTCCTAGAACGTACACAAACGTACCCACGCAGGAACCAGCACTGAAATGGCCCAACTTCTTGTGGGTAGTGGGGGAAGTGACTAAAAGCTGCTGAGAGCCCACTAAGTGGCATGGTTGCCTCTTGGACCCTCACACCACATATAGCACCACAAAGTAGCATGTGGGCTGCTTTGTTCTGGCAAATACCCAAGGCTCCACCCCTTACAACATAATAGGCATGTCAGAGACAAAAAAAAAAAAATGGCCCAAAGGAAAGAACAAATCAAAGCTCCAAAAATAGAACTAAGCAATGAAGAGATAGCCAACCTATCACATTCAGAGTTCAAAACACTGGTATTCAGGATGCTTACAGAAATGGTTGAGTATGGTTGCAAAGTGGAGGAAAAAGGGAAGGATATGCAAAGTGAAATAAAAATACACAGGGAATCAACAGTGAAGGGAAGGAACCTGGAACTTAACAAACAAAAACAAACTAACCCTCAGCTGGGGACCTGGCCCACAACGCAGACATGTGCCCTGACCAGGACTCAAACTGGCAACCTTTTGGTTCACAGGCCAGCGCTCAATCCATTGAGCCACACCAGCCAGAGCTAATGCATTTAAAAATGGCTCAGAGTGAAGCTTGTACTTCAGAGCCAGAATTCCATTTTATATGTTAAAATATCCAGTTTAAGTTCAATATGTAATACTAAAGTAAAACTATCCTTGACTATCAAGGAAAGGGGGAGATAAATAGGACAAGTGTTATATCAACTTCTAGTGTAGATCTGTAAACATAATTTGAAGATTAAAATATATTGAAGATTAAATATAAAATGAAAGCATTCCCTCAGAATGAGGCCTTATAAATACTCTTATTCAAACCACCTAATTAAACATTACCAGGTATAAGTTGGTTCAATATTATGTTAAGTAATTAGTATATTTTTATATTCCAGCATAAGTCAAAATTACCAAACTGTGAAATAATTTCTTCTCATTTCCCCAAGGAGTATAAAAGATTTTAATTAAGTTTTGCTATGTTAAGAATTTTCTTGGTTTTAAAAATCTGCTTATTTTACTATAATTTTTCTAAGTGGTTGTCTAAATAAAGATAACATTATATATGGGTTGGTAATTTTGTGGTTAATGTATACCATGAAAAAATTGTAGGTATTTGGTTCCTAATGCATATGTGATCAATTATGTTCAAGCAAGATATTAAGTCATTTGGTATTTTGTAACATGTACAATTAACAGTAAATCCTAAAACCAGTCTGAATAAAGACAGTATCTTTTTTTTTAAACTGATGTTAAGTTTATTTTCTTTACTTATTCATTTGTTTTTCACCTCATTACAGAAAATATTTCAAGTGGCAAATTAATTTTACTATAATGGGAATAATATTTGTTTAATCATCGAAATATCATTAAGTGCCTACCATAAGCCAAGCACTGTGCTAAATGCCGCTTAAACAGAAATAAAATACTTCCTCCTTTCCTTAAAAAGTGTGCAGTTTAGAGGAGAAGTCAGAGAAATTAACCAGAAAGTACAGTACAATGTGAATATAATAGAAGTTATTATTAAATCTATTATGTATGAGGTAATATACTAAATAAATGACATGCTGTTATTTTCTGTTTTAAAAATCAAGAACTTCATGTTTAGCAACATTAGGTAACTCATTCAAGGTCATATAGCACGTGGTAGAATTATTTCTTGAAATCAGATGTGTCTGACTCCAAAGCTTGTTATCTTGCTGCCTCTATATACATACTGATAAGAGTAGGCAGTGATGCCGAGGATTTTATGGGGATATTGAGGTGAGTGTGCCAGTGTAGGCTGTTAGATTCTGGGAGGTGATACTTAAATTGAGTTTAGAAGACTAAATAGGAGTTAGCCAAGAGGGGGGGGAGCTGAAAATCATTCCAACAAAGAGACTACCTACCATGTACAAAGTCATGGAAATGAGAGAACATAGACCAATTGGGGCTTGTCTGACTTAGTCTTATTTCTCTGAATGAAATGTATAAACCTGCAAGAAAGACTAGAGAAATAACCCCAAAGGTTATTCATTCATTCATTCATTTATTCAGCAACATTGGACACCGTAGACTTTGTATACATTGCATCTCTGGAAAGATACTGGAATTTAAAAAATATTTTATTTATTTATTTTTAGAGACGGGGGAAGGGAGAGAAAAAGAGAGGGAGAGAAACATCGATGTGTGAGAGATACATAGAACAGTTGCCTCTCACACACCCCCAACTGGGGATCTGGCCTGCAACCCGGGCATGTGCCCTGACTGGGAATTGAACCAGTGACCTTTCAGTTCACAGGCTGGCACTCAATCCACTGAGCCACACCAGCCAGAACTGGAATTTTTAAAATTATAAATGATAGATATGTCACTATTGTTAAACAGAATGCCACATAATCAGAAAACAGAAGAACCTTATGCTTTTTCCTCTGCCCTCTAATTTGTCTTATTTGGCTTTTAGAACAATGGTTTTTAAGTGGTTAAATCTTGCTCTTTCTTTTTTCCTGATCATTTCTCTCATTAATGCTACCAGATGCCAACCCATATGGAGATTTTAGAACGGAAGGCTACCTGAAATGTTCTCATTTCAACTATGCTTAAATCCTATTATTTCCTAAAGACTTACGAAAGGATAAGTATGTTTCTCTGTATCAGTATCCACTGTGTGACCTTATCTTTCAGAGGATAAATGCACTTAAAGTACTAAAACATTCTTTCAAGGATTATATATAGTAATATCCAGGTTTCTTTAATTAAAATTAGTTGGATGTCAAAAGATTGTTTTAACATGCCATTTTTGGTGTTTCTGATTGCAGTAGGTGATCATCTGTAGTAAAAAGAAAAAAATGTAGAGGCTAATAGTCACATCTTCAGTACTGATTGACTCAAGGGAAAATAGTAATTTTAATTTTGGAAGTTATTGGGACACAACAGATTTTTATGAAATAAAAAAGATTGATAAATTTTCATAGTAATGATTTAAAAGATTACATATGAAAGATGTTTAGCAATATATATTCTTTCTGATAAAGGTTACTAAAGTTTTCTCTAGAAAAAGTGCATTTTTATTGATGTTTCTGTGGCAGACATGAATAAAATATTTGTCTTTCATGTGTGTCATTTACTCATTTTTAATTCTATAGATTGGTCATTTTAGGTATCATTAATTGCTTTGTTTCAATAAATAAATACTGAAGATGATTTAACCACCTTAGGCTATGTTTCAATATGTTGGTTGTATTTTAAAATCTCTCCCTTCAAAACACAAAATTGTGCCCTGGCTGGTGTGGCTCAGTGGATTGAGCGCCAGCCGGTGAACCAAAGGGTTGCCAGTTTGATTCCCCATCAGGGCTCATGCCTGGATTGTGAGCCAGGTCCCCAACAGGGGGTGCTTGAGAGGCAACCACACCTTGATGTTTCTCTCCCTCTCTTTCTCCCTCCCTTCCCCTCTCTAAAAATAAATAAAAAAAAATATTTTTAAAAAACACTAACTTGTTTAAAAGGTTTAGTTGAATTCTATCAGTCTATATGATAATTAGGACAGCTCAGAAGATGACGCCTAAATAATAGAGAAACTCAGAATAGAAAAGAAAGGAGAGATTTTTACCCTTAGAATAGAGTTCCAAAAAGTGGAGGCGGGCTGTAGGAATCTTGAATAAGAAGATTATGAGAATGCCCAATTATGTGACTCTTAATAGCATCATTGAAATATTTTTGTTTTTTTTAATGCAAATTTATAACCTCGTATATTGAAAAGCTGAATTAACATTAAATGTATCTGGAACTCTTAAAGGAAGGGTCACTGTAATTTTACATGGGAAAAGATATTTCTTGTGTTTTTACTGTTTAAGCTCTATTTTAACAATTTGTTCATAGTAGAAAAAGAATGAACATTTTTTATGAACAAAATATTTGTCTTTTTAAAATTTGACACCAGTATCATATTTATTCTAAATGTTTCACATTTAAAAAAATATGAATTGAAGCCCTGGCTGGTGTGGCTCAGAGGACTTAGTGCCACTGACCCGTGAACCAAAAGGTTGCTAGTTCTATTTCCAGTGAGGGCACATGCCTGGGTTGTGGGCCAGGTCACCAGCTGGGGGTGTGCGAGAGGCAGCTGATTTATGTATGTCTCATAGATTGATGTTTCTCTCCATCTCTTTCTCCCTCCCTTACCCTTTCTCTAAAAATAAATAAAATCTTTAAAAAATATGAATTGAGTATTTGATTGTGCTACTAAAGTACCATTTTCCTGATGGCTAGGAGGAGTCAAGCATAGTCAAAAGAGGTGTCTAGAAAAGTACATAGGCATTTAATAACTGCTGAAAGAATGATAATAGCTTATTTCTCAAATAAATAGAATTTTAATTTACTATGCAAGGAAGTTATTCTGTATTTACTTATTTTATATAGAGTTTCCTACTAGAATACAAGCTCCATGAAGGCAGGAACTATGTTTTGCTCACCACCATACACTCAGTACTTAAAACACTGAATGTTTCATACATAGTAGGTTTTCAGTAAGTACGAGATGAGTAAATGAATATGTGCTTATGAATTTTTATACTGGTAAAATATACATAGCAATTAACATGTTTTAAGTAGCATTTAATTTCTGATTAAAGATATATGGTCATTGTAGGAACGTTTAAACCTACATGAAATAATAGAAAAAATTATGTGTATCTGCTACTTCAAATAGCCCTTCTTTATGAGATTTTCCTGGTACTTGCAAGTATATTTATAACGAAATGGAGATCATATTTCCATATATGTGCATGTAGTTTTGTGCCCTGCTTTTTTCATTTAACACTTTCAAGTGAGCGTTTTTCTAAATCATTAAATATCCCTTGAAAACAATGTTAAAAGTTTGTTAAGGGTCTAGGTGCAATTTTACTCAAAATCTACGGTAGTAACTACATTTTACTATGTCATTTATACTACACATAAATACAATAAAAAATTGTAAGCGATTGGTACTAAGCGTGATCACTCATTTTATTTTCGTATTTTAATTTTTGGAACGTGCTTGTCACATTTCTCCAAACTGATTTTGCATCTCAGTAATGGGTTGCAGCCAGCAGTTGGAAAAGTACTGTACTTTGTATGAGTATTCTGCAATTCAGTTAACCCTCTTTTATTGGAAAAGTTTGGTTCTTTGCAATATTTTTCCAGTAGGTATAAGTTTTAAAAGTGTTCGTGAGTGTATTTACCAAAGTAATTCATGCCAGTTTCAATAAATCATTGCTAAAATGTTAAAATGTAAAGTTTTTAAATCACTTTGATATATCTTTTCACATTTTTTTCCCATGCAAAGATAAAATACACCCTTGAATTATTAAAGTTATTTTTTTATCCCTCAGTAGTTTAGTAATTTTTATTATTTGGTTCTGGGCATTTTGTGTTTCTGTTAATTTTTTCCTGGCTTTTTAAAGGTATGACTGATACAATTTTGTGTAAGTTTAGGGTGTACAGTGTGTGGATTTGATATATATTGCAAAATGACTTTAAGATTTTTCTATGCATTCATTTACTGTTTATGTCAATATCATTATCTGTCTTTACTCACAGTTTTATTTTCCTAAACAAAAATAAGATTTTTTTACACTGTTTAATTTTTTAAAAATCAGATTTATTGGGGTGACTTTGGTTAATAACATTGCATAAGTTTCAAGTATACAATTCTGTAATGTATCATCGATATATTACCATTTAAATGTTTTAATCATGGAGTTTTTAAAAATATCAACAGGTAGAGATTTACCTCATTGTTTTGTGTGCTACCTAGTACTCCATTATAGGTAGATTATAATTTAACTTCCCATTGTTGATGAGGATTTGTATTTCTCCTTTATATTATAAACAGTGCTGCCCTGGTCATTCTATTCTTATATATAGATTTTTGTGCATATTTGCATATATTATTATAGAATGACTTACTGCAATTGAGATTGTTGGAAAATAGGGTTTGCAAATGTTTAAAAAATTTTAATTCTTTAAATTACTTTTCAGAAAGTTTATATCAGTTTGCTGTACCTCCAGTAGTTTATGAGAGAAAAGACTTTTCTAGGGTGTTAACACTGTATATTTCCAACCTCTTCTTTTGCCAATCTAATGAGCAAAAAATATGTTTAATTTGAAGGTATTAGTTTAACATCTTTTCACATTCTTACTGATGATTTGTAGTCCTCCTGTGAATGCTTGTTTATATCCTTTGTGGATTGTTGTATCAATATTTATCTTTAGTATTGATTTCTAGGAAATATTTATGTATTATAGATATTAGCCTCTTGAGTGTTATGTGTTGCAAATGGCTTCTCCTACTCTATAAATTATTTTTGCATCTTTATTATGGAATTTTTTTCTATATAGAACTTTAAATTTTTATACTTTATCAGCTCTGCTATATATTTTTCTTAATGGCTTCAGGGATTTTGTGTCATGTTTAAAGGATATAATTAATTTTCCCTATTTTCTTCTTTTTTTCTCTAGTTATACCTTTTTACGTTTATTGATTGAGAATTAATTTTTGTAATGGATACTATTATATTTAACTACTTAAAATTGATATATTTAATCATTACTTCTAAAAACTAAACATCCTTTATGATTAGGGAGTTACAATATTGTTAAAAATGCTTGAATCGATGATAGATATAGTTGGCTAGAGCATGAATATAAGATTGATAAGCAGTTGGAGTAAGGTTAGATATTTTTTGGATAGGAAAACATTTAACAGAAGTGCAGATTTCTTAGCAGTTTTCACAGCCAACCAAGTTCATTTGAAACAGCACTTAGGTATTTGACAAATTCTTGCATTGCTGGCATTTTCTCTCTTAGAATATAAGGGGAAAATACTTAATACATTTGTATGAAAAAAGTCTTGAAGGATATATATCAAATTAGTATCAATAATTTTCCTCTGGAATTGTGAGATTTCAGATGCATTTAAAAATTTTTCCTACTTACTGTAATTTGAATATTTACCAACAAAAATTGTTATCTGTTTAGTAAATATAATAAATGGGTTGGTAAAAGATGCAATGAAAGACACTGTTGCTCGAGAACTGTTCATAGCCAATGAGGAAGAATTGCTTGGTGGCTAGGAATGAAAGAAACCTTTGGAGACAAAGTGATGTTATCATTATAGAGTTTGTTATAGCTGGAGTGGAAAATTCTAGAAATATAGCCACATACTTATATATTCTAGGTGCGGGAAGAAAAAATTTTAAAGTGAACAAAAAAATATATGTGTATATATATAGTCATGGCATTATGATCTGAGACTAGGAAAGTTGGGAAGCACTCAAAAATAATTGTAACATTATACAATTATAGATTATAGCAATGAGTTTTTTAAAAGGCAAGAACAACCGAAACTACTTTGACTCCACTTGGGGCAACTTTAGCTCAGGTTTTAAAAGGATATTTATAGAAGATGAGTATAGAAAAGTGATACAAGAATTAAGTGTGTCAGAAAAGCTAAAATCAGAGTTCACAGATGTGGGGAATATGCTAAAGATAATTTAAAATTTTACAATTCAGAAACAAGCATAAGGAGGGTATATACCTCCTTAATATTAACATCTATTTTGTTTCTATATTTTCTGTCAAGGAAAACAGTCTTCATGCTGTAATAAATTACTTAGTAAAGGAGAGCTGAAGTCCAATATAGGTGATATTAAGAAAGCCTCTAACTGCTCAATATGACTTTGTTTTCTAACCTGAAATAATTATATCTGAGGATGCTGTGAGAAAGCTAAAGTTTGGGAATATGGAAGTAAGCAGCATGTAAGGGCATTGACGGTGTGTTCATCAAATTCAGAAATGACACAAATTTAAAAAAATATTTTATTTTATTTATTTTTAGAGAGAGGGGAAGAGAAGGAGAGAGGGGGAAGACAAGGAGAAAGAGAGGGAGAGAACCATCAATGTGTGGTTGCCTTTCACACACCCCCTGCTGGGGACCTGGCTTGCAACCCAGGCATGTGCCCTGACTGGGAATTGAACCTGCAACCCTTTGGTTTGCAGGCCGGCACTCAGCCCACTGAGCCATACCAGCCAGGCCAGAAATGATACAAATCTTTAAAAAAATTGTTTTCTTTTATTGATTCTAGAGAGAGGAGAAGGAAGGGATAAAGAGAGGGAGAGAAACATCCATCAGGTCACGCACCCAACTCCAACTTGTGACCGAGGCATGTGCTCTGACCGGGAATTGATCTTGTGATCTTTTGTGCCCCAGCCAACTGAGCCACACTGGCCAGGGCAGAAATGGCACAAATCTTGACGCATCTTTATGCAAGCAGTAAAAATAATTTGGAAACCTGTAGCAACAAGGATTTAACAGATTGGTTTATATAAGAAATTTAGTATAATTAAATATATAATTTTGGAATTTAGATTGACAAACTCAGTTGGAAGAAAATTAAGGATAAATAACCTAATGGAAACATTTATAACAAGGGGAATTTTACTGTTGATAAACTTTGTATGACTCAGCAGCATGAGTTACCTGCCAAAATTTGATGATTATAGTTTTCTGAAGAAGGGAGTCATTGGTTAGGGCACACCTGGCACATATCCAGATTTAGGTGCCACATTTGAGGAAATTGGTCTCTGTCCAGATGACAGCATATCAGCCTTTTGCCATGTAGAAAAAGAATTAGACTTAATCTGAGCCATAAAGCAGCTCTGGAACCAAAGATGATGTCCAACCTGCCGCATGTGACCCAGGATGGCTATGAATGTGGCTCAACACAAAATTGTAAATTTACTTAAAACCTTTTTTTTGCTTATCAGTTTTTGTTAGTGTTTGTGTATTTAACGTGTGGCCCAAGACAACTCTTCATCTCCCAGTGTGACCCAGAGACGCCAAAAAGTTGTACACTCCTGGATTATAGAAAGACAGATTTCAGCCCAAAAGAAGAAAGAATTTTTTAGTGTCTAAAAAGTAATAGACTGCTTTAAGAGGCAGAATTTGTATGTATGGTATTTGAGTAAGGCTAGTTACAACCTTAGTAAGGATGTAATAATAAAGAGAATTAAAGTTCAGAAGACTTTTCAATGTATTGGTTTTGCATCTTTTCATGTTTATTGGCTGTTTGTATATCTTTCTTGGAGAAATATCTATTTAAATCCTTTGCCATTTTTCACTTGGGTTGTCTTTTATTACTGTGTTGTAAGAGTACTTTATATATTCTGGATATAAGTCCTTTATTAGATATATGATTTGCAAATATTTTTTCCCATTCTGTGGGTTGTTTTCACTTTCTTGATGGTATCATTTAAAGCACAAAAGTTTTAATTTTTATATAGCCCAATTTATTTTACTATTATCACTTTTGTTTTTGGTGTTGCCTAACTCAAGGTTACAAGGACTGACTTCTATGTTTTCTCCTAAGAGTTTTATAGTTTTAGCTTTTACATTTAGGTCTATGAACCATTTTGAGTTAATTTTTGTGTGTAGTAGGTGTAGGGGCCCAATTTCATTCTTCTGCATGTAGATGGATACATAGTGGTCCTAGCATCATTTGTTGAAAAGACTAGTATTTTCCCCCACTGAGTTGTCTTATAATTTAAATTTTTAAAGGAGCAATATAATTTTTCATAAAAATATAACTGTAAAAGATAGGAAATATAATGCATAATTCTCCTAGTGGTAAACAAGTTCACTGTTTTGTGTATTTTTTTCTAGTCCCCCCTCCATAAACATAGAAATTTTATAGAGTTACAATCATACTGATTATGTATTTTGCCTTTTCACTTAATATATGAATTGTATGATACACACTTTCCATATTGCTATATAGATTTCCAAATTGTTTTTTTGTTGATGCCTAATGTTCCATCTGCAGGCTATTCATAATATAATCTTTGTGCATAAACTATTACTCTTCTGTTGAATAATTTTCTTAGATAAATTTCTGGAAGTGTTTCTTCCAAACATATTTTGAAAATCAAGTAGATACTAGTACATAATTTTGATTTGGGGAATTCTGCAGTATGTGTTGTGGTTGTTGTTGGCTCATTTAATATAACAGTAGCAGCTGATACCTCTGAGTGAGTCAGGCAATGTGCCAAATACTTTGTGTAGTTGTATTTAATTTTCTCATGAATTGTATTAAATAAGGGATTCAAGGATCAGAAAATCTTGATAACTGGCCCAAAGTTGTATAACTAATAAATGGCTAAGATGGTATACAGAATTGTGTGACTCCAAAACTTCACTGCCTCCCAGATTGAGCATTAACAGCTATAATGGCAAGATTTCTATAGTAGTAGACTATATTAGATTAACTATTTTGTGCAATTCTTTGAAGATACTTGACTTGTTAAGAACTAATGCATTATTCCCTGGCTGTTGTGGCTCAGTGGATTGAGTGCCAGCCTGCGAACCAAAGGGTCGCTTGTTCGATTCCCAGTCAGGGCACATGCCTGCGTTGTGGCCATGCCCCCAGTGAGGGGCGCATGAAGGCAACCACGCATCGGATGTGTTTGTATCTCTTTCTCCCTCCCTTCTCCTCTCTCTGAAGATAAATAAATAAAATCTTAAAAAAAAAAAGAGAGAACTAGTGCATCATTGGCTCAAAATTTGTAAAAAATGAGAATCTAAAAACTGAGTTTTCTCTGTAGATTTAATAATTCATTATTCTTGAAACCCATGAACTACTCATTTTAGATTATTCCTATTTGTGCAGTGTTTGCCATTCCAGAGGGCTTATTTAGGGAGCAACCTAACCACTACCGAAATTATTTCACTCAATGAATAAATGCTGCAATAAAAATGAAAATGGAAAATGAATTAGGAATCTTTAATACTCAGATAAAAACAAAAAAATTTCTGAGTTCTTAAAGATATATATTTTAGTATTTTGGGGATCTTTTGATCAAGACATCTAAGTCCTGTTAATGTATATTTAATTAATAATGCCCAGCTGTTAGCTATTTCAATTTTAGAATTATTAAATGTGTTTATTATTTGAAAACATCATCTTCAACTCATAAACATTGCTATAGTCTGAAATATGAGACGGAAATCGCAATTATAAGAATAAAACGATGCTTAAAAAGAAACAGTAATTTTGAAGTGCCAGTAGTCTGAAAAAAATGGCTTCTGCTGTGTTCAGAGATAGCAGTTTTCTTTCAAGCACGGAAATACCAGTCCTTGATGCAAACTCTTGTTCCAGGATTCTATTTTCGCAGTCTTTCAGCACATCAAACCATATAAGGTCTTTCTTTCCTTGATTTTCATCCAAAGAGACTATTTTCTCAAGATTAACAAGGCAACTGGAGCTGTTTGTATGTCGTAGACAGAAGAGTGAACCTCTTCAGTCTGGTGGAATAGTTCTCTTTCAGGGAGATGTAGCTTCAAGAGGGGTTCATATGTAATTGTGAGAGAAGGAAAGTATTTACTTAGCAGAAGCAGTCCATTTCACCAAATGGTGATTCCCTAAATTTGTTCCATTTTAGAGTTAGTTGATCAGTGTTCATGTTCTTAGTAATATTTAAAAGAGTGTTCAGTTTGCTTCTATTCCAATTCCTTGCTGCCATTGAGGAGGTGGACAGAGAAGAATTTGTCACATTCAAGAATATAATTGCAATAAATGTATTCTTTATTAGTGGAGAATTTGAAGACTTTAGGCCTAGTTCTCTTCCTTTCTTTGCCTCTCAGTTTCTGGCTACAGTAACAGGGAGTTAGGGCAAACAAATTGAACATTCTTTTCAAATGCTATTATAAAAGGCAAATCCTGTCAACTAAAGAGTTAAGATGTGAATTCAGTGAATTGGCCTTTACATAAAATGATTTTTGATAAATTTACTTTTGGCTAATGACCCAGAGCTCATCTAACCAGATAGATCAGCCAAATTAATCCTAATAATGAGGTGGCAGATGCTTCATCTACGTTGCCTTCATATTCTCAATATTGAAAAATTTCATAATGACAGACCACAAGAGTGGACTATTAAACCGAACATAAAACGTACATCTGTTTTGGACTGAAAGATTGCCTAGTAAAAGCATTAAATGACTTTTTCTCTTTTTTATGGTGATAGATATGCAACTTCAGCCTCATACTCTTACTGGAGCTCAAGCCCATATTTCCAAGAGAACATAGGAAACCTGGGCACTTTTCATTTCAGTATACCCAAAACAAGATTCTACCTCTTTCGTCATGAAGTAGCACTTTTTTAGAACTTCTCTTGATTCATAGTCATCTCATTCTTTTTCATCCCCACTTCTATTCAGTTATTCTTCAGTTTCATTGTCACTTTTTGAAATGTCTCAAGATTCTCACTCCATTCTTATTGCATCCACCTCAGATCAAGTCTTCATTGCTCTGCCTTTTAGTTTCTTTCCTGTTTTCGTTCTGTTCGATAGTAGTAGCGTAAACTAACACTGCTTTCATCATATACCTCTTTGAGCTAACCCCTAAAACTGCAAAAGTTAATCACTAACCTTTCTGTCTCAACATAGGATGTTGTATCAGAATCAGCTATCACCCTGTAGTGCTTTTCTTACTAACTTGGCGTCTACCTGCTGTCTGAACAAAAGGCATATTTATTTTTATTCTTTTTACTCAGATGACTTCTAGATGTGACCTTTTGCATAGTACTTGTGGTCGTAATCTATTGCCCACTCCTGATGTAACACACACAAGATCCCTGATGCCTATTTCAGATGTCCAATAAGTATTATAGTTTATCTAATCTCATACTCTCAATTTATCAAGCAACCTAGTTTCTCAGACTTCAGTTAGATTTCCTTAGGATCTTTTCCCTGACTTCTACTCCCCAACTCCCCACTTCTACTAACCAAGATTGTGGGTGTTCTATACAGAATGCATCACACTATTTTGAAGTAGCCAGGCTTTTTAAAAGAAAATTGAGATGTAATTAACAACATAGTGATTAGCTGTTTGTATATATATATTGCAAAATGATCAACACAGTAAGTCTGGTTAACATCCATCTTTACACATAGTTAAATTTTTTTTTTCTGCGATGAGAACTCTTTAGATCTATTCTCAACCACTTTAAAATGTACAATACAGTATATTAGTAGTCATAGTTGCCATGCTGTACATTACATCCCCATGACTTATTTTGTAACTGGAAATTTGTACCTTTTGACTCTCTTTACCCATTTGGTCCATACTCCCACCCCATACCTCTTGCAACCATAAATCTAGGAGCTTGTTTCTTTGTTTTTTAGATTGCATATATAAGTGAGATGATATGTGATCTGTCTGACTTAAATCACTTAGCATAAGGCTTTCAAGATCCATCCATATTGTCACAAATGGAATGATTTCATCCTTTTTTAGTGGCTGAATAATATTCCCTTGTACATGTACCACATTGTCTTTATTCATTCATCCATCAGTGGACGCTTAAGCTACTACCACATCTTGACTATTGTAAATCATGTTGCAATAAATATGGGGGTGCAGATAGCTTTTAGAATAGTGTTTTCAATTCATTCAGATAAATACCCGCAAGTCAAATTGGATCATATGGTAGTTCTATTCTTCATTTTTTGAGGACCCTCTCTACTGTTTTTCATAATGGTTGCACTGATTTACATTCCCACCAACAGTGCACAACGCTCCTTTTTCCCCCACATCTTTGGCAACACTTGATATTCTCTTTTTGGTAATAAGCCATTCTAATAGGTATGAGATGATTAGTGATGTTGAGTACTTTTCATGTACCTTTTGGCCATCTGTTTATTTTTTTTTAAACTAAGGCTCAGATCTGTATCCTTACCTGTTTTATTTTTTATTAATCTTTATATGAACTTTCTACCTAACTTTATTTCAGTGTGGTTCAGGAAGCAATTCTCCATTCAGTTTTACCTGACACTTTTCTTTCTTGCCTGTTTTTTTCCCCATGCATCATCTTTATTTCCACCTTTGTATCTTAATTTTGCATGTGTCTTTCTCCTCCCCGTTCTGCTTACATATATCTTTTGGGAGCCATTTTAAGTCTACTTCCTCTCTGAAACATTCCTGGAAGATTCCAATTTAAGTATATCTCTCTTCCCTGAGCCTGCCTGCCTTCCTTCCTTCCTTCCTTCCTTCCTTCCTTCCTTCCTTCCTTCCTTCCTTCTTCCTTCTTAGGACAAGTCTCACTATATCTGGCCTTTTACCATAGTTGACTGTTCACAGTTTTAAAGTCTCCCTCATATAATGGGATTATTAATGCCTTGAGCAGTGATCATTTTACTTTAATTTTACTACCTTTTCAGTGGGTGTTTAATAATTATGTTGGCTTGGCAGATACTCTTTGGTCTTCTATCTTTTTTTTCCCCTATTTGAACTTGATTCTCATTTCTTCCTCTTGAACTTTCCTGATTTCTTAACTCCCTTTATCTTTTTATCTCAAGTCCTTGTTCTCTTCCTCTTTGCTGATTCCTTCCCATCATCAACCTGTTGGAAGTAGTGTTCTTTAAATGCCAATTAGATCAAGGTTATTAATAGTGTTTTTCAAATCTTACATGCTTTTATTGATATTTTTTAATCCAGTTGTTGTGAGAGAAGGGTGTTAAAATCTCCAACTATGATGGTTATTTTGTTCATTTCTTCCTTTTAATTCTGCCAGTTTGCTTCATGTATTTTGAAGCTCTGTTATTAGACGCATAGACATTTATGATTTTTGTCCTCATGAATTGATCATTTTATCTTTAGGAGATATCCTTCCCTTCCCATTTTATGAGATCTTGAGTAATATTCTACCTTGAAGACTTTTATCTGACATTATATGGCCACTTACCACATTTTATGCTTCATATCTTTTTTCCATTCATTTATTTGTGTCTGTGTCTTTATATTTAAAGTATGTCTTTTATAGACAGCATGTAGTTGTTTCCTGCTTTAAAAAAATCTATTCTGATAGTGTTGGCCTTTTATTTGGAGTAGTCAATTTACATTTAATTTAATTATTTATATGTTTAGGTTCAGGTCTTCTGTTTACATTTTTTCCTTTGTATGTCCTCTGCTTATTGTTCCTCTTGTTCCGTCTTTTCTGCTTTCCTTTGCATTGAATATTTATTTTTAGAATTTAATTTTAATTTGTTTTTTTAAAACATATTTTTTTTAAGTTAAATTTAATTTTTTTCCATCACCATTTATCCCCCCATACCTTCTTCCACCTCCACACATCATCCTTCCCTCTCCCCTATCCACTGCAATTACCACACTGTTGTTTGTGTCAATGAGTTATTTCTTTTTTAAAATTTTTGTCTGTTGGGTTTTAAATCTGTATCTCTTTGCATTACTTATTTAATATTTGATCCACTGATTACAATATAAACCCTTAACTTTTCATAGTTTACTTAAGACTATTATTTTATCACTTTGTGTTAAATATAAAAACTTAAGCAATTTTATTTATCCCTACTCCCTGTCTTTTTATTCTGTAGTTGTCTTATGTGTTATATATACACATATATTATGAAGTACATAAGACATTGTTAAAATTTTGCTTTTAGCAGTCATTTGTATTTAAAATAAAACTAAGGGAAAATGGTCTTTTATTTACCCACAGTTATCGCTCAATAGTTATTACTGAAGTTCCAGATTTCCCTTTTTTCTTCATCCTGAAGAACTACCATTAGCATTTCTTAGAGTGCTGCAGCAACACATTCTCTTGCTTTTCATTTATTTAAAATTTCTCTAGTTCTTTCATCATTCTTAAAAGATATTTTCACTGGATATTAATGATGGGTTAACAGGTTTTATATCTTACAGCACTTAAAGATGTCATTTTTAGTGTCTTCTACTCTCTACTCTCTGTTGCATTTGATGAGAAGTCATCAGTAAGCTGAATTGTAAAATTTTTTTTGGCAGGGTTTAAGAGTTTCTCATTATACTTGACTTTTATCAGTTTGACTATGATGTGCCTAAATGTGGTTATCTATGTATTTCCCTTGCTTGGAGTTCATAAAGATTTGAATCTGAAAATTTATGTCTTTCACTAGATTTGGGAAATTTTTGATCATTATTTCTTTGAATATATCTCCCCATCCCTCTGTTCTCTCTTTTTGGGACACTAATTAGGTGTATTTTATGCCTTTTGCTGTTAGCCCACCAATCACCGAGGATATACCCTCTGAATTCCTATATTATTTTATTTTTATCAAAACATTTTTCTCTAACTAGATTTGTCAGCCAGTTTTTAGTGAAGTATACATATAGCTTCTCAGTATTTTCATAGAGTTTTGGAAGATATGGAGGTAGTAAGACAAGGAGGATGGCATTTCAACTGCATAAAAATAGTTTGGCTTTACATGTTCTAATTCACTTAAATTTCATTGTAATTATAATAACTTTGACCTTTCGAAGATAGACCATCTACTTTTTACAGGTTCCAGATATTATGATCAAGTATAATAGTTTTTTGATACTCAAAAATTGAGAAATATTAGTCAAAATGCACCCTGTTACAGAATCTTCTTGCCACTGCTTTCAAATGGTGCGATTTATCCTCATATAAATATACAGCCCCACTTGTACATAATGATAAAATTTCATTCCAGATATTCAATATTAATATGTGCCTTCACCGAAATAGCTCCAAATGGAAGTAAAGTTAACATCCTAATAGTGTTATGAGTGTCAGGAAACAATGTGCACTCTCATTTAGTGATCATTAATCTTTTAATATGAAGAAAATATACATATGTTATCCTTGTGTGTATGTAAAACTATTGCAGTAGTATTTATGAATAAGTAACCTAAAGATATAATATTTATTTAAATATAGATCCAGATCAGTTCTGGTAACTTTTTAGGATGAGGATCAGACTTTTTTGCTCAAATAAATTAATATATAGATATTGGCATAGTCCTTTTATAAACAAGTTCAACTTGTCAAACAAGAGGTATGACTCGTGATCTTATCCACTAAAGAAGTATGACACAGATTATGGTGTTTAGATCCCAAATCATGGTTTTAAGAAGGAAAATTCTAAATAAATATGTATAATATAAAGAAACTACTTAAGTAGCATTAGTGTTAAGGCCCCTTTTCTGACAGGTATGTAAAGAAAATCCTATACAAAAAATGTAAAATTAGTCCTCACAAATTATTATTTACATAAGAGAAAACTGAAATTTAAAACACATAGGATAATTTTTTTAAAAAGTTAAGCTATTTAAATCAAGACCACTTGACTCTATGATTTTTGCTTCAGAATCCCTAAATACTAAAGCTAATAATTTTTGACAGCAGTAGTTCATGTGTTAAGTTTTGGAGTTTAGAAATATTATTCACTAACTATAAATAAATCTCATCAGGGAATCATCTACCTAAGAAAGATACCTTTTCTGTAAAAACAATGCATTTAATCTAGTGATACTTTATGATGTTAAATGGTTTGAAACATTTATTAAGTTATGTAATAAATAGGATTCAGTTCTACTATATTCCTGGAGTGCTAATAAATTTTTAACAAGGAAAAGTAGGAAAACCAAGGTGCCTTCCATTCTACAGTGCCCTAGGCATTTTTCTATTTTTGAGAAAACTACCCATACTACTTCTAGAAAATCCATGGCTAGCTTTTCAAATCTTACAAAACATTGTTAAGTCAGATTCTGCAAAGTCTGGAGAATCTCAGACACAAGTTCCACAGTATGAGAGAAATTCTCCTTGTTTGATTTAGTCTTTTTTTTTTTTAAGAAATTGTATGTCTTGTTTAAAAACTTTTAGTCTGTTAAGAGTTTCCCTTGTATTTCCACAGCTACCAGTAAGAAATATTAGACAGTAATAAGAGTCAGTATAGTGGAATAAACATGAATAATCATGAACGAGAACTTAATATCAGATAGGCCTATGCCAGCTCTGCCACAGTAGCACTGGACCTGGTCCAAAGTAACATTGAACAAGTTAACTTTAAGCCTCAGTGTCTTCATCTATGAAATAATGATTGGGTTATTGTGAGTATCAAGTGGTCTAATTATATGCAAAGCACTTAGCACAGTGCCTGGCATGTAGCAAGTGCTTATCATTAAAGATTTAAAATATACCATACTTTATTAGCAGTAAAATGAAAGTTGCTTTGTTAATTTTTTAATTAGCTCAGTTAATGAATTTCAGGTGTTTATTTTATGATCTTTATGTTAATAGAAAATGTAAAGATAATCTAGTAATGTTCTTTATGATTCAAAGAGGATGCTTTTCTCACATATATGAGACCTATCCAGGAATAGTCCAGCCATTGTTAATATAATGAGAATGGTTTGCTTGATATCGATATAACCTGGCAGCCAAGGAGAGTGGACTGGAATGTGCATGTGTGAACAATGATGACTTCACTATACTAGTCAGTGGGGGTGGTAGGCATGTATACTGTGTGGCTGTTGTATTCAAAATTACTGAGTGAGTAGAGTAATGAACCTGCATCAGATTTTGTGTTAAGGTTGAACATTCCTCTGTGGAAACTTATTCGGCTGATTCAGAAGGCCTCAGCTATGGGCATCTGGTGATTGGCAACTTCATCATGACAGTGCGTCCACTCATGGGTCACGTCTCATGCAAAGTTTTTTGATGAAACATCAAATCCCCCAGTGATTTGACTCAGCCTCCCTACAGCCCAGATTTGGCACCTTGCCACTTCTGGCTTTTCTCAAAACTGAAATTACCTGTGAAAGGAAAGAGATTTCAGACTGTTGAGATTAAGGAAAATATGACGGGCAGTTGATGGTGATTGGGAGAACTGTGTGAGGCCCCAGGGTGTCTACTTGGAAGACAACTGAGACATCATTGTCTTATGTACAATGCTTCTTGTATCTTCTTCAATAAATGTCTATATTTTTCGTAGTATATGGCTGGATACTTTCTGGACAGACCTTGTATATGTGGTTGAAGCAGAATGAGTTGTTCATATCAAACAGGGAGACTTTTTGTGTAAATTGGTCAAGGTAAGTGCCACCTTGATAGGACATGAGAAGAAAGGAGAATCTATAGGATTTACTTTTTATCAAATGCTACATATATTTTATCTGAGTTAACTCCTTTAACAGCCCTCTGAAAGTAGAAAGTATCTCTGTTTTGCAGATAAGCAAAGAAGCATCAGGAAATAAAATGACTTGCTAATGTCACACAGCATGTGGCAGCAGAATTGGGATTCATACCAATTGACTCCAAAATCCACCTTGTTTATTACTATCATTTTGATGAAGAAATTAATATGATCAGTATAGGGATTGAGTTGAAAGATGAATTAGATCCCTTTTCTAATAATAAATGGTAAAAAAAAGAATGTGGGAAAAAACTCAGTGTGTCAGTTTCTAGCCTACTGCTCTTCTGTGTGCTAATGACAGACAGTTCTGCCTTTGCTAATTTATAACATATGTTTTTAAGATTTTATTTATTTTTAGACAGAGGGGAAGGGAGGGAGAAAGAGAGGGAGAGAAACGTCAATGTCTGGTTGCTTCTCATGTGCCCCCTGTTGGGGACCTGGCCCGCAACCCAGGCATGTGCCCTGACTGGGAATGGAATGGGAGACCCTTTGGTTTACAGTCGGACGCTCAATCCAGTGAGCCACACCAACCAGGGTTGCCTTTGCTAATTTAGTTGCTTCCCTTTCTCCACCCTCCAAGAAGGCTCAGCATTTGTTTGACTAGGTCTTCGGGGATTTATAATACAGAATTGAGAGACAGAGTTAAAGCAGAAGGAATATGAAAGTAGCCACTGCAGGATGGTCTAATCATATTATTCCATAATTTCTACTTAGTATGCCATCATGGTTGTGTTAAAAAAAAAAAAAAAGACTTCAGTGAAGCCCTTCAAATCTTAGAGCGAATGCCTGTAGCTCCTAATTGTAGCAGCATTACAAAATATTTTATGTTGATAATTGTTGAACTTGGATATGTGGGGTTTTACTCCATTTTCTCTACTTTTGTATATGTTTGATATTTTCTATAATTAAAAGATATTTTTAAAAGAAAATGTTTTATTGAACATACTTGATTGCTAGGCTCCCCCCTCTATTTCTGGAATGTCAAAACTATATCTCGTATATTATTGTTGTATGTATGTGTGTATGTATGTATGTATTTGTTTCCTCACCCGAGGACTTTTTTTTCATTGCTCTTTTAGAGAAAGAGGTAGGGAGAGGGAGAAACATGGATATGAGAGAGAAGCATAGATTGGCTGCCTCCCATATGTGCGCGGACTGGGGATCAACCTGCAAGGTACATATGTGCCCTGACCAGAATCAGTCCTGCAGTCTTTCAGTTACTGGATGATGCTCCAACCAACTGAGCCACACCAGCCAGGGTATTGTATATGCTGAAGTGCCTTACATATAGTAACCATTCAGTAAATAAACATCAGAGTTTAATTGAATATAATATTCAGTTACTCAGTTTTAAGTGTAAATAATACTTAAACAGCAGTTAGTATATAAAGTGAAAATATGCCTTTTGGCTAATTCTGTCAAGGTGAAAAAATATTCTGGAATTAGGTAGTGGTTATGGTTGCAGAACTCTTTGAATATTCTGAAAACCACTGAACTGTATACTTTAAATGAGCAAGTTTTATAGTGTGTGAATTATTTCACAATTAAAAAAATGATAAAAAAATGCAAAGATGAGCCATAAACTGGAAGAAGGTAATTTGTAACACATACAACTGATAAAGTAAAGAACTCCCACAAATCAGTATGGAAAACACAAGTCTATAGATAAATAACAGAGCAGGCTTTACACAAAGAGGAAACAAGAATAGCTAAGAAACATTAAAAAGATCATCAACATTTAGACATCAAATGCAGATTAAAAACTGAATGATTTAATCTGTACTGTATTTTTTTCCATTACCATTTAGTACCCTTGTACCCCTCTCCCCCTGGCAATCACCATGCTGTTGTCCATGTCCATGAGTCCTTTTTCCTTTTTGCTCGATCCCTCCACCTCCTAATTCCCCCCGCCCTCTGCACTGTGAGCTGTCATCCTGCTCTCCATCTATGAGTCTGTCCCCATTTTCCTTGTTAGTTCAGTTTGTTCATTAGATTCCACATATGAGTGACAGCCTGTTATTTGTCTTTCTCTGATGGGCTTATTTCACTTAGCATAATGTTCTACAGGTCCATCCATACTGTTGCAAAAGGTAAAATTTTCATCTTAATTAAAAGCTGAATGAAACAAACTTAAAAAAAAAGATTTTTAAAATTTATTTTTAGAGAGCAGGCAAGGAAGGGAGTAAGAGAAGAAGAGAAACTTGATGACATGTGAGGGATATATCAAACAGTTGCCTCTCGCATGCCCCCAGCTGGGGGCCTGGCCTGCAACCCATGTGTGTGTCCTGACTGGGAATCAAACTGGCAACTTTTTGGTTTGCAGGCTGGTACTCAGTCCATTGAGCCACACCAGCTAGGGCTGAATGAAACAAATTTTTTCTGTTTACCAGATTTGCAGAAATTAAAGAGGTAGATTATCCCAAATACTGACAGAGATGTAGAGGAACAAGAACCCTTATATGTTGCTGGTGGGAATTTTAACTGGTACAACTATTTTTGAAAATACTTTGGTATTATCTGGTAAAATTAAAGGTGCACATGCTGTTGGATCCAGAAATTCTACTCCTAGGTGTGTGTGTGTGTACATCTATGTGAATGTATTCTGTCTTCATTGATCTGTAATGCCTCCTTTGTCAAGTTTTCATGGGCCTATTTCTGGGCTCTCTCCTCTTTTAAAGATTTTATTTATTTTATTTTTAGACAGAGGGGAAGGGAGGGAGAAAGAGAGGGAGAGAAACATCAATGTGTAGTTGCCTTTCATGTGCCTCCTACTGGGGACCTGGCCTGCAACCCAGGCGTGTGTCCTGACTGGGGAATCAAACTGGCGATCCATTGGTTCTTAGGCCGATGCTCAATCCACTGAGCTACACCAGCTGGGGCTCCCTACTTTTACATTAGTTTGTTTACTTGTGTACTAGATTTGTTCTGGCTTAATTACTGTAGTTTTAAAATAAGTCAATGGGGTCAGCTTCTTGAGGAATGTTCTTCAGCAATGTTTTGGTTATTCATGGTCCTTTGTTCTTTCATATAAACCTTAGGATCAGCTTGTCAAGTTTTATCAAAATTCTTGTTGGGTTGTTGTTATTGAACTTATAGATCATTTTAAAAATCATTTTTATGAAGATAACACACCTCTCCATTTATTTAGGTCTCCTTTAATGTCTTTCAATCAAATTTTATAATATTCTCTATAAAGATCCTCATACTCCTTTGTTATATTTATTCCTAGGGGTATGTGTGTAAGAATGAGGAGGAGAGGGAGAATAATTAATGTCAATTTTCAAAACTGTTTTATTGAGATATAATTTATACACCATAAAATTCACCTATTTTAAGTGTGCAGTTCAATAAATTTTAGTAAGTTTTCAGAGTTGTGCAACCATTATTACAGTCTAACTTTAAACACTTCCATCACCCCAAAAAGAAACCTTGTGTCCATTGACACTCCTGTTCCCACCCCTGGCACCAGGCAACTACTAATCTAGTACACACACACAACCTCTTTATATGGACATTTAAAAATAAACACATAAAAGTCAAGAGAATAAAACAGTGACTCCAAAACACCCAGTATGGGCAATCTTGTTTTCTGATTCCCCCAACTTTTATCTAACCTTTCCCTGGATTATTTTAAAACAAATCTCATACATAATTTTATTCTTTCAATAAGTATGTCAGTATGTGTCTCCAAGGTAGAAAAACTTTTTATTAAAAGATTTTATTTATTTATTTCTGGAGAAAGGGAGGGAGGGAGAAAGAGGGAGAGAAACATTAATATGTGGTTGCCTATTGGTGCCCCCAACTGGGGACCTGGCCCACAACCTAAGCATGTTCCCTGACCAGGAATTGAACTGGTGACCCTTTGGTTCGCATGCCGGTGCTCAATCCACTGAGCCACACTAGCCAGGGCAAAACTCTTTTTTTCTTAAACTTAACTATAATACCATTATTGCATCTAAAAAAATTAACAGTAATTATTTAGCATCATCTAATTACCCAGTCAGTATTTAAAGCAGTATTCAAAACTGTCCATTCATTACATTACTTTAATGTGTTTCTTAAGTCTCTTTTCATCTATAATAATTCTCTATCCCTTTATTTTTTCTTGTCATCTATTTGTTGAAGAAACCAGATCATATTTTGGTAGACTTTCTCACATTTGTGGATTTAGCAAATTACATTCCTGTGATGTCATTTAGTGTTCTTATATCTGTTATATTTTCTATAAAACGATAGTTCTAATGGTAGCAGTAGTTCTAATGCTGTCCAGTAGAAATATAACATGAATCACAAATAAATATAAGCCACGAAAGTAATTTAAAAGTAGTAGCAGCATTAAGAAAAGATTTTTTAAAAAGGTGAAAATTTTAATGACACATTTTATTCAACCCAACATGTCAAAAATATTATGATTTTAACATGTATTCAGTGTAAATGATTATTAATGAGATAGTTTACATTCATTTTTTGAAATCTGTTGTGTATTCAGTTTAGCTTTAAAATTAAACTGAATACCTTTATTTTGTCTTTACTAGAATACAGAGTCATTCATGTTTATTTTTCCTTTTTATTGAAGTTATTGGAGTGATACTGGTTAATAAAATTATATAGGTTTTAGGTGCATAGTTCCACAACACTTCATATGCATGCTATATTGTTGTGTATTATATATTTACAGCTTATCTCAATTCAGTTTGGGTACATTTCAGGTGCTCAATAGTCATATCACTAGTGACCAAAATTAGATAGTGCAAATCTGGAGACTTGATCTGATTTAAGTTTGAGTCCTTCAAGAACAGCTCAGTCAGCCTGAGCAAGATGGCTGCTGTCACATGGGGGATGACTCAGCACCGGGATCCCAGTGGCTACTTTCTCAGTTCTCTCCCCAAAGCCTCCTTCCCCAGTCTGTTCTCAGGTGTCTTTAGCCTACTCTGTCCCCACCTTTGCCAGAGCCCAGGGATTGGCCCTTTGCGATGGCCTTAACTGGCAGGCAGGCTTTGATGATGTATCCTTGGATATAAGCAAGGGATCCCATAAACGACGCATCAAGATTTGCATGTGAACTTGCTTTGCAACAGTTGCTGAGGGGAAAAAAATATGCCAGCTCAGGAAATAGACTCCAGTCAATAAGGCCTTCAGTACAAATATTCTCTTGGAATAATTTATTAACTCCCTGCAGACCTTGTGCAGGCACAATTATAATCTTCTCCCACAGAGTCCATTTAACAGGCTGGGTCAACGGCCTGCAGAGTGGAATTGAGGAGGCCCAGGGGCATCTGCAAACGGAGTCAGGTGAAGATAATATGGAGGAAACAGCTTATGTAGGGAGAAGAGACAGGGCTGTGCGGGTGGGCAAACCTGGGCTTGAATCTTTGCTTCGATAGTTTTTTAGCTGGAGTCCTTTGGGCAAGTTACGTTATCTCTTTGAGCCTCAGTTTCCCCATCTCTTAGACTGAAAGCAGACACTCTTGTGTTGTTCCTGATCTTAAGGGGAAAGCTTTTAGTGTTTGCCTGTTGAGTGTGATGTTGGCAGTAGGTTTCTCATACATGGCCTTTATAATGATACACTGGACAAAGGTTTAATCTCCAAAATACATAAAGAATTCATATGACCAGGAGACAAACAATTGAATTTAAAAAATGAGCAAAGGACCCAAATAGACACTTCTCCAAGGAGGACATACAGATTTCCTAAAGACCTATGAAAAGATGCTTAACATCATTAGCTATCAGAGAGGTGCAAATTAAAACCACAATGAGATTATCACCTCACACCTGTCAGAATGACCATCTTTTCAACAAACATTAAGTGCTGGCGAGGATGTGGAGAAAAGGGAACCCTAGTGCACTGTTGGTGTGAATGCAGACTGGTGCAGCCATTATGGAAAACAGTATGGAATTTCCTCAAAAAATTAAAAATCTAACTGCCTTTTGACCCCGCGATTCCGCTGCCCGGAATATACCCTGAGAACACTGAATCACCAATTCAAAACAATTTAAGCACTCCTGTGTTCATAGTAGCACTATTTACAATAGCCAAGTGCTGGAAACAGCTTAAGTGACCATCAGTAGATGAGTGGATAAAATATTTACACAATTGAATACTACATAACAGAAAGAAAAAAGGAACTCCTGCCTTTTGCAAAAGCATTCATGGAACTGGAGAATATTATGCTAAGTGAAATAAGCCAGTCAGTAGAAGACAAATACCATATGATCTCACCTGTAAGAGGAATCTAATGAACAAAATAAACTAATGAACAAAATAGAACCAGAGACATGGAGACATGGAACAGACTGACAGTGACCAGAGAGGATGGGGGAGGGGGATAATGGTGGAAAGCAGGGGAAGGCACTAGTCCAGGAACATGTATGAATGACTCATGGACATGGACAACAGGGTGGGGATTAACTGTGGGAGCTGGGTGGGGGCTTCTGGGTGGAGGAGGGCAAAAGGTGAAGAGTTGGGACAACTGTAAAATAATAACAATAAAAAATTTAAAAATAAAATAAAAAAAAAGGAACTGTTCACAGGTGGTGTTGCATACTTTATATTGCATTACAACAGGAGAAAATTAGTGTCTTTTTTGTGATGTTAGGGTTGGTCCAAAGGTTCAGGTATTGCCAGACTGATCATTCAGTCTCCTAGTAGCTTTTTACCTCATAGTTTTAGCTGCCAGTGATGATCATTGCTTATATTCATATTTCATTAATGGTTGAAAATGGTCATTGTCTAATTCTGTCATTACTTCTGCATTTAATAGCTGAACTGTTCTATAAAGAAGACTTTTCTATTACAACTAATGAAGTTGAAGTAGTAATCAAAAAACTCCTAAACTCTAAGAGAATGGGCAGCTGGTAGCTTGTCCCAAGCTAATCCCCTGAATCTGTCCCCAAAGCCCCCTTTTCTCTGACTTCCTGGTGAGTTAAGGCAGTCCAGCCTAGGTTTTCCTGTTGCTGCTTCCGTGATAAGTCCTTCCTTGTTTCATTGTCCCGAGCTTTAATAAATGTATCCTCATAGTAAAAAACAAAACAAAACAAAACTTTCAACAAACAAAGGCCATGGACTGGATGGCTTCACAGGTCAATTTTATCAGACATTCAGAGAACTAACATCTATCCTTCTCTGAACTATATCAAAAAATTAAAGAGGAGGGAAGACTCTCAAGCTTATTTTACAAGGCCAGCATTATCCTAATTCCAAAACCAAATAAAGACACTGCAAAGAAAGAAAATTATAGGCCAATATCCCTAATGAACATAGATGCTAAAATCCTCAACAAAATACTAGCAAACCAAATCCACCAACACATTAGAAAGATCATACACCATGATCAAGTGGGACTTATTTTGGGGATGCAAGGTTGGTACAGTATTTGCGAATTGATAACTGTGATACACCACATAAACCAAATGAAGGATGAAAACCACATGACTATATCAAAAGATGCAGAAAAAGCATTTGATAAAATCCAGCACCCATTTATGGTAAAAACTCTCAGCAAAGTGGTAATAGAAGGAACATACCTCAACATAATAAAGGCCATACAAGACAAATACATAGTCAACATCATACTCAGTGGGCAAAAACTACAAGCATTTCCCTTAAGATTGGAACAAGAGAGGGATGTCTTCTTTCACCAGTCTTATTCAATATAGTACTGAAAGTCCTTGCCACAACAGTCAGACAAAAAGAAGAAATAAAAGGTATTCAAATTAGAAAGGAAGAAATAAAACTGTCACTATTTGCAGATAACATGATACTGTATATAGAGAGCCCTAAAGATTCCACCAGAAAACTACCAGAACTGATAAATAAATTCAGTAGCAGGATACAAAATAAATATCCAGAAATCTGTTGCGTTTTTCTATGATAATAATGAACTATCAGAAATGGAGACTAAGAAAACAATCCTATTCACAGTTGCTTCAAAAAGAATAAAATACCTAGGAATAAATTTAACCAAGGATGTAAAAAACCTGTACTTGGAAAATTTTAAGACACTGAAGAAAGATATTGAAGATACAGATAAGTGGAAGCATATACTGTGTTCATGGATACAAAGAATTAACATCATTAAAATGTCCATAATACCCGAAGCGATCTACAGATTCAACACAATTCCTATCAAGATACCAATGGCGTATTTCACAGAGCTAAAACAAATAAATTTCAAAAAATTTATATGGAACCACAGAAGACCCTGAACAGCAACAGTGATTTTAAGAAAGAAGAGCAAAGTGGGAGGAATCACACTACATAATATAAGACTATATACAAGGCCATAGTAATCAAAACAGCATGATACTAGCATAAAAACAGACATATAGATCAATGGAACAGAATAGAGAGCCCAGAAATAACCCACACCTTTATAGTCTATTAGTAATTGACAGAGGAGGCAAAAACATACAATGGGCTAAAGATAGTCTATTCAATAAATGGTGTTGGGACAATTGGACAGATAAATGCAAAAGAAACTAGACCACCTTCTTACACCACACACAGGAATACACTCAAAATAGATTAAAGACAGGAGTTAGACTCGAAACCATAAAAATCCTAGAAGAAAAAATAGGTCATAAAACCTCCGACATTTTTTGTAGTGATATTTTTTCTGATATATCTCCTTGGGAAAGGGAAACAAAATGAAAAATAAACAAATGGGACTATATCAAACTGAAAAGTTTTTGCACAGCAAAGGAAACCGTCAACAAAATAAAAAGACAGTCTGCTGAATGGGAGAACATTATTTGCCAATGATACATCTTAATAAGGGGTTAATATCCAAAATTTATAATGAGCTTATAAAACTCAACACCAAAAAAAAAAAAATGGGCAAAGGACCAATAGACACTTCTCCAAAGAGGTCATACAGACGGCTAATAGACATAAAGGATGCTCAACATCACTAATCCATTAGAGTAATGCAAATTAAAACCACAATGAGATACCATCTCACCTGACACCTGTCAAAATGGCTATCATCAATAAATCAACAAATAACAAGTGTTGACCAGGAGGTGGAGAAAGGGGAACCCTCATGCATTGCTGGGGAGAATGCAGATTGGTACAGCCACTGTGGAAAGCAGTATGGAGTTACCTCAAAAAATTAAAAATGTAACTCCCTTATGACCCAGCAGTTCCACTTCTGGGAATTTATCCAAAGGAACCTAAGATACTAATTTGAAAGGATATATGCACTGCTGTGTTTATTGCAGCATTATTTACAGTAGCCAAGATTTGGAAGCAGTCCAAGTGTCCATCAGTATGTGAGTGGATAAAACAGCTATGGTAGCCCTAGCTGGTGTGGCTCAGTGGATTGAGTACCAGCCTGTGAACCAAAGGGTCACTGGTTCGATGCCCAGTCTAGGGCAATGCTTGGATTGCTGGCCAGGTCCCCCATAGGGGTTACGTGAGAGACAACCACACACTGAAGTTTCTCTCCATCTCTGTCTTCCTTCCTTCCCCACTCTAAAAATAAATAAATAAAATCTTTAAAGAAACCTAGCTTTGGTACATTTACACAATGGATTACTACTTAGCCTGAAAAAAGAACATTTTATCCTTTTCAGCATGAGTGGACCTGGAGAACATTATGCTAAGTGAAATAAGCCAGTCAGAAAAAGACAAGTACTGTATTTTGCCATGTATAGTGTGCACTTCTTAGCCCCAACTTTTGAGAGAGAAACAAGGATGTGCATTATACATGAGTATAATTACATATATGGGTATAAAATGGCCATAATAATCCTGTGTATAGTGTGCACCAAAACATGGGTGTGTATTATACATGGCAGCACATTATACATGACAAAAACATGGTACCGTATGATTTCACTCATGCGTGGAATCTAATGAACAAACTAACAAGCAAAATAGAGACAAGACTCATAGAGAGCCGGCTGACAGCTCTGGGGAGTGTTGGTGTGGTGGTGGAGGGACTGAGCAAAAGAGAAAAAAAAAACAACCCATGGTCATGGACAAGTTAGTTGGTAATTGTAGGTGGGAGAGGAGTGGGTGGAGGTGGAAGGAGGGTATGGGGGATAAATGGTGATGTAAAAAAACAAAAGAATGAAACAAAAAAACAAAAGAAAAACAACCAAAATTATTAAACTAAAAAATTTGTCTTTCATCAATTTTTTGGTTACTTTTATGTATTTTCTCTCATAGATACAGTTTTTGTTACTAATTTTTAACTTTTTTGAATAGTGGTGAGACAATGTGGTCTGAATATGATGCAGTTTTTGAAATCTGTTGACTCTTGCTTTATGGCCTACCATTGTGGTCAGTTTTCAAAAACATTTCATGTGTGCCTGAACAAAACATGTATACTAATTATATCATTCAAGTTTTTAATATTCCTCCTGACTTTTTTGCCTGCGCTATCAATTACTGAAAGAGGGTACCTAATTTTTTTCATTATGATAGTGGATTTATTGATTTATTCATATAATTCTATTGATATTTGCTTTATATATTCTAAAGTTCTTCTATTAGGTACATACATTTTAGAATTGTTATGTCTCCCTGGTGAATTGCACCTTTCATTATGAGTCATTATGTACTGATCCTCTTTACCTTAGTATAATGCATTTTGAATAAACCTTAGTTTGTTTGATGCTAATATCTCTAACCAGTTTTTTTTGGTTAGTATTGTCTGGTACAACATTACTCAGCCTTTTATTGTCAGCCTTGTTTCTTAGATTTTCAATATTTTGGGGGGGGAAACACAGTTGGATTGTAATTTTTAAAAATTTAGACTGACAGTCTTTTTAATTGTAGATATTAATGCATTTACACTTTTTGTTGTTACTGTTATAGCAGGTTTATTTCTACCATCTTTTATGTTTTTGATTGTCATACATTTTCTGCTTGTGTTTCTTCTTGTGATTCTTCTCTTCCTCCATTTTCTTTCTTCATGTCCTTTGAAAGTTATATACACTATACTTCTTTTTTTAATTTATTTTTTAAAAAAGATTTTATTTATTTTCAGAGAGAGGGGAAGGGAGGGAGAGAGAGGGAGAGAAATATCAATGTGTGAAACACTGACCAGTTTCCTCTTGCACGCCCACTACTGGGTACCTGGCCCACAACCCAGGCATGTGCCCTGACCAGAATTGAGCTGACGACCTTCCACTTTTCAGACCAGAGCTCAGTCCACTGAGCTACACCAGCCAGGCTTAAAATTATTTTCATTGTATTTTTTTATTACCGTTTATCCTCTTTATACTCCCTCCCCTGTACCACCCCCAATCTCTACACCATTGTGCATGTCCATGAGTCGTTTTTCCTTGATCCTTCCACCCCCTAACCCTCCCCGTAGAGCTGTCAGCCTGCTCTCCATTAGTCTGTCTCTATTTTGCTTATTAGTTCAGTTTGTTCGTTAGATTCCACATATGAGTGAAATCATATGGTATTTGTCTTTCTCTGAGTACACTATATTTCTTTTATTGGTTATTCTAAAAATGTTAACATGCATATTTAACCTCAACTCCAAAGTTAATGAATAATATTTACTCAACCTCCGTATATGACAAGGACTTCTGAACGTTTAAATTCTGATAATCTTTAAGGGTGATTATTTGTTGTCTGATATTTTAGTTATTTTTAAATTTAATTCTACAAAATAAGACATTATTGTTATCATTTTGTACAATCAATTGTTTGTTTGTATTAATTCATGTTTATCTATTTGGGAGCGTTAGGATTCTAACATCTCAAATAGACCATTCTTTCAGGTTTCTTTCTTCCTAAAATACGTACTTTAGTTCATTTAAAGACAGTCTCTTAAGTCATGAATATTAACAGTTTTTGTTTGTTTGAACATGTTGTTATTTGCTTCTACACTTTAAAGATCGTTTTCCTATGTATTTCAACTCGAGTTTGATGGTTATTTTCTTTTAGCTCTTTTTTAGTTATTTTTTGTCTTCTGAGTTTCATTGTTGCTTTTGAGAAATCAATTGTTAGTCTGTCTATCAGGTATCTGTCTTTTTCTCTCTTGTGCACTCTAACATATTTCCTTTGCCTTGGTGTTTTCCATTTTCACAACAACATATAGGGTGATTTTCTTTTCATTTCCTGTGCCCGAGGCTTGTTGGGCTTCCTGAATCTGAGAATCTGTGGTTTCTTCAGGCTTGGAAAATTCTTAACCATTGTTTCTTCATTTATTGCCTTTTTATTATTCTCTCCGTTTTTGTTCTTCTGGAACTCTGTTAGATGTATTAAACACTTTTACTCTTTTTTTCTGTTAACATCATCTCTTTATGTCTTCGTTTTGCATCTGAGTAAATTCTTCAGATTTCTCTTCTAGTTCAAAGTATGAATTCTAATTTCAAGTTCATCTGCCCTGCTTTTTAACCGGTCCATCAAATTTCTAATATTAATTATTGTATGTCAAATTTCTAGAACTTCTATTAAGTTTCTTTTCAAATTGGCCTACTCATTGAATAGAATCCTGTTTCTTAGTCATATTTTTATAGTCTTTCTTGTTTCTTTAAATGTTATTCTGTAGCACGTAATTCCACTGTCTTTGTAGGTCTGAGTCTCATGTTTAGTATTTCTGCTGACCTTTAACCACAGTCAGTTGCTTCATATGTTTTGTGATTTTCTTTGTGAGTTTATGGTTATTTGTCTCAAAATAATTTTCGTAGGTTAGCCAGCATTTTTAGGTGACTTATATTAAGAGGGTTTTTTCAGTGTATATTAGTATTCTGTTTACCTGAAATGAAAGATATGAAATATTTTTAATTAGGAAAAATAGGAGAAATAATGATCTATAGCAACATAAAATAAGACTGCCCTTTGAAATATAAATTTTGGAATTTATTCTTTGAACTTATCAAAAGTCAGTCTTCTTGGTCATCAAATTATCTTGTCTTCAAAATCTTTTATTATTTTTATACATTGTATGATCAGAATAAAATTAATAGGAAAAAAGGGAGAATTTTTCTTTTGTGTTAACTGTTAGTATTAAACTGTAGACATCTATGTGACTATGAAATGTTCTGTTTTACCTGTTCCTGTCGATGTTACTAATTATTATTTAGCATATATAAATTGAATGAATTTGTGTTGTTCCTCTAATGGTACAATTTCATTTTTGCAGTTCATATCATTGGATGATAAAAAGATATATAAGGCTTTATTTATTAACATTGTTATCCTTTGTCATAAAGATAGGCACTAAAGATAAAGGCAGGGCAGATGTCTCAGAATTTTATTTACTTTTTAAGCCTCTAATCCACAAAAATGAAGATTTCATATATAGTCTGTTCAGCATATTTATGATGCCAAATTCCTGGCAAAATGTTTGATATTAGTTTTACATTCTGTTGTAAGAAAATGGTAGGAGATTGTGAAGTTTCATACTTTTAGTCCAAATGTAATCTGCCCAGTTATTTATTTACTTTTCTACTTTGTTTGATGGGGTATATTTTGCTTTAACCATACATAGCACAGATTTACTCTGCAGGTTTACTCAAGTCCTTTTAATAGCAAGTAGAATACAGTTCATGAAAAATGAAAAATAATCTCTTCTCCCCTTCAATTTCTGTGGCTCAGTCTTAAGGACCAAATGTTGCATTATTTGAGGGCAGCAGTCATAATTATTTGTGATATAGCAGTGAAATGAGAGTAAGATTGATGTTCATTATTATTTTCAAGTTATTTCATGTGTTTATGTTTTTCTCCCCCAAAGAAAACCCAAGCTCTTTTATGGCAGAGACTTCTATTTTGTTTGTATATCTCTATTCCCTTTTTGTCAGACTTCAGTCCCATCTAAATCTCAGTCTTATTCAAAATACTTCTGTCTTGGCTAGCTTGCACAATGGGATTTTTAAGTCTTTCTCATGAAAAACTCATACCATGGCATTTTTCTATTATAGAAAAATTGTGCACATGGGGGAGAAAAACCCAATTTAAGTTGACTTAGTGGGACTTCTGTATTTGCGGAAAAATGCTAAGATGTCTTTCTGGTCCATTTGCTTTTTTATGTATCCAGATTGTTCCTTATCTCAGTGAAAACAGATATAGGAGACTACTGTAATTAGCTAATCCTGTAATTCTTGCCAGGATAGTAGGGGTTGTTCATTGTGAACACATTCTGCCACCAGCATCTGAGTTGGAACATTGTGTTTATTGTGAGAGGATTTGAGTATGAACAATTTGGTTTAAAGATTAAATGAGGAAATAAATTCTATTGGTAAACCCGATGAAATTTAATCTTTTAAAGAAAAATTACTGAATCACAGAGAGGAATTCACATTTAAAGTACTGAATATCATACTGAACATTGTAGAAATAGAAATTTCTGTGTATATTTCATTAGGAAGAGTTTTTTTTTTAGGGTTCCTGTTGTCTTTTTGAGCAGTGGACAGAGACAGATGATCTGGAGGCAACCTAGCTTGGTGTGGTAAGCAACAGATGGAACATAGAGCAGAACTAGGTGTACAATGTCAGGAAGCACAATTCAGTGTGTATTTACAATATATAAGGAACATTGATAGACAGTCTGGGGGAGGGAGGTTGAGATGGATCTAAGGATGAATAATAGTCTCTTAAATAATGGAAAACCCAGTGGGAGAATTGACCAGTATATAATAGAAAACAGAAAGAAGCAGGTGTCAAAGACTTTGGAGTAACATGCTGTAGGGGAACATAGGAAAGAGCAATGAAGATTGACTACAAAATCAGAGATGTCACTAAGAATGTGGTATTTAAGTTGATTCTAGAAAAGGAGTAGTATTTGGAGAGATGGACAATGTTGGGAATAGGAGTGTGAGTTACTAATTTTTGAGAAATTGGTAAAAATGGAGGCATGTATGGATAATGCCCCAATTTTGTGAAAGGAAAAAGAAGAATGAATATAAGGCCAAACTATATAAGTGTTTGATTTTTAGTCCAATACTATTAGTAGCAACTGATATTTCTTTAATATTTTTGTGTACATTTTGAGACTTATAAGAATAGCTGTGGAAGGTTTTATTACTACTCCCAGTGTATACATGGTCTTGTGTGATTTAGTGGAAAGATGTGGTTTGAAAGTTGACTTTGTCACTTAAAAGCTGCATGATTTTAGACACATTACTTAATATTACTAAGTATTAGTTTTCTCATCAAATGTGGATAATACTTTCTTGATTGTTTCAGGGCTGCTGTGTAGGCTGTGCACTGCGTTTCTCCAGGGGCAGCATTTATACAGATAAGGCACTGGCATTTTTTTCTCTTTTTCCTGTGAAGGGCAAGATAGTAAATATTTTAGGCTTTTCAGGTCGTAAGATATGGGTCAGAGCTTCTCAGCCTTACTGTCGTAGCACAAAAATAGCCATAGGCAACATGTAAACAGACGGGCATGGTATATTCTAATAAAATTCACTTACAACAATAGGTGTTCGGCCAGATTTGGCAGATAGCCTGAAGTTTTCTTGCTCTAACTTAGACCAAGGATTTGAATGATGCACCCTTGAGCCATGCAATTATGTGACATGGGTTTTTGTTTTTTTTTCACTTTTGTTAGACTTGGATAATTTTTTTTTTTTTTTTAAATATCAATGTCACTTCCTAAGAAACCTGAAGGCCTGTATCGTTCTCTGGGCCAAATACCAAGTCTGTTTTTATTTACAACCAAAACTATCCAATATTTTTTTGAAATTACATTTTATTGTTTATACTATTAAAGTTGTCCCGATTTTTCTCCCTTTGACCCTTTCCACTCAGCACCACTCTCATTCCTCAGGCAGTCCCCACAGTATTGTCCGAGCCCATGGGCTCATGCATATTTGTTCTTTGGCGACTCTGTTCCTTATGCTGTACTTAACATCCTCTTGACTGTTCTGTAACTAGCAATTTGTACTTCTTAATCCCTTCACTTTTTTCACCCATCTCTTGACCCCCTCCCATCTGGCAGCCATTAAAACATTCTCTCTTGTTCTGCCTGTTTATTTTGTTTTTTAAATTCAATTATTGATAGCTATGTATTTAATGCCATTTTATTGTTCATGTTTTTTATTTTTTTCTTAAGAAGACCCTTTTAAATTTCATATAACACTGGTTTGAGGTGATGACCTCCTTTAGCTTTTTCTTGTCTGAGAAGCTCCTTTTTTAAAATAAGATTTTATTTAATTATTTTTAGAGAGGGGAAGGGAGGGAGTAAGAGAGGGAGAGAAACATCTACATGAGAAATATTGATAATAGAAACATTGATCGGTTGCCTCTCACACTGCCCCCAGCCAGGGACCTGGCCTGCTCCCAGGCATATACCCTGACCAGGGATAGAACCAGCTTTCAGTTTGCAGGCTGGCGCTCAGTCCCCTGAGTCACACCAGCCAGGGCTGAAAAGCTCTTTATATGTCCTTCGATTCTAAATAATGGCTTTGCTGGGTAGAATAATCTTGGTTGTAGGTCCTTGCTTTTCATCACTTTTAGTATTTGTTGCCAGTCCCTTCTAGCCTGCAAAGTTTCTTTTGAGAAATCAGCTGACAATCTTATGGGAGCTCCTTTGGTGTTCATTAACTGCTTTTCTCTTGCTGCTTTTAAGATTCTGTCTTTGGATTTAACCTTTGCATTTTAATTATGATGTGTCTTGGTGTGACCCTCTTTGGGTTCATCTTGTTTGGGGCTCTGTGCATTTCCCAGACATATGTGTCTATTTCCTTCACCAAGTTAGGGAAGGTCCCTGTCATTATTTTTTAAATAGGTTTCCAATTCTTACTTTCTCTCTTCTCCTTCTGGCAACCTCATGATGCAAGTGTTGGAACACTTGAAGTTGTCCCAGAGGCTCTTTAGAGTAGCCTCATTTTTTTAAATTCTTTTTTTCTTCTTCCTGCTCTGATTGGTTGTTTTTTGCTTCCTTATATTCCAAAGCACTGATTTGATTCTTGGCTTCATCCACTCTACTGTTGATTTCCTGTAAATTGTTCTTTATTTTAATTAGTGTATCCTTCATTTCTGACTGAATCTTTTTTTTGTTGTTGAGATCCTCACTAAGTTCATTGAGTATCCTTATAACCAGTGTTTTGAACTCTTCATCTAGTAGCTTGCTTATCTCCATTTTGTTTAATTCTTTTTCTGAAGTTTTGTTCTGTTCTTTCATTTGGAACATGTTTCTTTGTCTTCTCATTTTGGCAGATTCCTTGTGTTTGTTTCTGTGTATTAGGTAGAACTGTTATGTCACCCAGGTTTTGTAGAGTGGTCTAATATAGTAGGTGTCCTGTAGGGTCTAATGGCACAGCCTCCCCTATCACCCAATCTGGGCACCTCAAGTACAGCTCCACCAACCCTGTGGGTTGTGTACACCCTTCTGTTGTAGTTGAGCCTTTGATTGCTGTTGGCATGTTAATGGGAGAAATTTACACCCCAGCTGATTGGCTGCAAGGATTGGCTGCAACCAGTGACCACTGACCACTATGGAGGATCAGCTGTGCAGGAGCCCACCCCATACAGCAAGACTTACTTCAGTAGGGCCCTGGTGCCTGCTCATTCTACCTCTTGAGTGTGTTGCTTATGGAGGTCATTGGCTAGTGCTTTGATGTGGTCTGAAGCTTTCCACCAAGTGCACTATCTTTGAGGTCTCCATGGAGGTGTAAGCCATGGTCAGTTACTACCTGTGTTCATGGTGGGGCCACTTGGCATGAGCTACTAAGCAATCTTCAGATGCCTGCTACTTGTGCTGGGCTTGGAGGTGCCTAGGCAAGGCGAAGTATACAGGTACATTATCAAATATTATCATGTGGTATATTAGGTCTCCAGAATGTATTCATCATCTTATTGAAAACTTTTTACCCTTTGTTCAGTATTATCTTTCCCCTGACTCCCCAGACTCTGGTAACTACCATTCTAATTTCTGTTAGTAGAAGATTGAAGATTTCACATATAAATGAGATAATGTAATATTTGTTTTTCTGTGCCTGGCTTAGTTCACTTACCATAAGTTCTCTAGGTTCATCTATGTTCCAACAAATGGCAGGATTTTCTTCTTTCATAAAGCTAAATGTATTCCAGTTTGTATGTTATTTCCTTTGGATATATACCCAAGGTGGGACTGCTGGATCATATGATATTTCTGTTTTTAATTTTTTGAGGAACCTCCATACTATTTTCCATAGTGGCTGCACCAGTATACAGTCCCACCAATAGTGCAGAAAGGTTCCCTTTTCTCCACACCCTTTCCGACAGTTGTTATGTTTTGACTTTTTGATAATTGCCATTTTAATAGGTGTGAAGTGGTATCTCACTGCTGTTTTGATTTTTATTTCCCTGCTAATTAGTGATGTTGAACATCTTTTCATATTTCTGTTGGCCATCTATATGTCTTTTTTGGAAAATATCTATTCAGGTCTTTTGCTCATTTGAACCAGTTTTTTGGTTCTTTTTTCTATTGAGTTGTATGAGTTTCTAACATATTTTAGATATTAACATCATCAAATATATGACTTGCTGAGATATTTTTTACCATTCTGTAGGTTGCTTTTTCATTGTTAATTGCTTCCTTTACTGTTTAGAAACTTTTAATTTGATGTCATCCCATTTATTTTTTCTTTTGGTGTCAAGTCCATAAAAAATCATTCCCAGGACCAAAGTCAAGCAGCTTTTCCACTATATGTTCATTAAGGAGTTTTATTGTTTCAGGGTTTACATTTAAGTCTTAAACCCATTTTGAGTTCCCATCTATGACTATTATTTCATTGTAGTGTCCAAATTGTGCTAGAAGCTCAACAGAATTATTGTGTGCCAAGTTATCTAATTTAGAAATATCAATAAGTACTTAAAAATTTAAAGTACAAAGCCTGTCAGAAAGTATCCAACCATGTACTATGATAAATAGAGACATTTATTGAAGAAGATACAAGATACAAGAAATGCTGTGCATAGGACAGTGACACCTCAGCCCCCTTCAAAGTAGGTACTTGGGGACCTTACATAGTTCTCCCAGTTGCCATCAGCTTCCCTGTCATATTTTCCTGAATTTCATCAATGGTCTGAAATCTCTTCCCTTTCAAAGTTAACTTCAGTTTGGGAAAAGCCAGAAGTCACAGGGTGCCAAATCTGGGCTATAGGGGGGCTGAGTCACCTCAGTAATTTGATGTTTTGTCAAAAAACTCTGCATGAGATGTGATGTATGAGCAGGGGCATTGTCGTGGTAAAGCTGCCAATCACCAGTAGCCCATAGCCATGGCCTTCTGAATCATCTGAATAGTTTCTGTAGAGGAATGTTCAAGCTTAATGCAAAATTTGATGCCGATTCGTTCTTCTACTTGGTCATTTAGAATGTGATGGCCACACATTACACATGCTCACTCAGCAGTGTCTACCACCTCTACTGACTAGTACAGTGAAGTCATCATTGTTCATGCATGCGAATTCCAGTCCACTCTCCTTGGCTGCCAAGTAGATCAGATGTTGTGCAAGCTGTTCTCATCATATTAACAATGGCTGGACTTTTTTCCGGACAGACCTCGTATACGATGAATAAAGGAAATTACTTGCGTAAGTCATAATTAAGGGTTAGTAACAACAGTTCTGCTAATTTTAGATAAACATTAATGTGTTGTATGAACAATAAACTGTGAATATTGAGTAGATACCAAATTCTGTTAAAATAAAACATAACTTAATCTGAAACATATGATGATGTGTTTAATTCTAAGGTATGATGTTTAAAGTATAAATGGTAAGCAATTCATATAAATGATTATATTATATATAATTAATATTAGGGTACTTTAGCTAAATTTTGTATTTTTATAGTCACCTGGGGAGGAGAAAGGAGTTTGCTAGAAAAAAAGAAGCTGTTTCATTTTAATTAAAAGATTCCTACATTCAACCCAACCCCCTTTTTCAGTGTGTGCCACTCGGAACAGAATAATCACACATTTTTGTTTAGATATACATTAGAAGTATGATTTAACTCAGCTTAGGGTAGGGCAGGTACTTTCCCAATGTAACAGAAATGGAATCCAACTTCCGGTCAAGATGGAGGCATAGGTAGACATGCTTCACTTCCTCGTGCAACCACAAAAAAAATTATAACTAAATCTCAAAACAATACCCAGAATTGTCAGAAAATCAAACTGTATGGATATCTGATAACCAAGGATTTAAAGAAGCCACATTCACCCAGATGGGTAGGTGGGGCAGAAACGCAGAGATGAGGCAGAGAGGCAAGGAGATGCGGTGTGTCGTGGTGAGGCTGAGGCAGCAGAACAGGCGTGGGCAGTCCCACATTCACGTGTGGTGGATGAAAATCAGGAGGGACACCTTGGGTGTGAGCAATCTCAGTCCAGGCCAGAAGTCTTCCCACGCTGGGAAGATAAATCCCCATAACATCTGGCTGTAAAAACCAGTGGTGGTTGGGGTAGTGGAAGAAACTGCTGGATTTTCAGAAAACTCCACTTAAAGGGCCCACATGGTCTTAAAAACACATGCAAACCCACCCACTCTGAGATTCAGCACCAGGGCAACAGCTGGAAGGGCGCCAGTTGCATATGGGGAGAGGGTGAAGTGACTGGAAATAGGGTGAGTGCCAAGCAAAGACCCAGCACCCAGGCAGTGGTACAACCCCCTTTCCGAGCCCTCCACCCACACAGGGCCACAAAGCAGTGAAGGGGGTTGCTTCCCCACCCTGGTGATTATCTAAGACTCTGCCCCACACAATTTACAGGTGCCTTTTACAGGAAGTCCAAGCAGCTCTTCCTAATACACACAAACAAACACAGGAAGGCTGCCAAATTGAGGAGACAAAGAAATGTGGCCCAAATGAAAGTACAGAACAAAACCCCAGAAAAAGAACTAAATGAAATGGAGATAGCCAGCCTATCAGATGCAGAGTTCAAAACAGTAGTGGTCAGGATGCTCAAAGAACTCATTGAGTATGGCAACAACATAAGGGAAGAAATGAAGGTTACACTAAGGGTAATAAAGAAAAATCTTCAGGGAACCAACAGTGCAGGGAAGAAAACCAGGATTTAAATAAACTATTTGGAGCATAAGGAAGAAATAAACATTCAACCAGAACAGAAGAAACAAGAATTCAATAAAAAAGGAGAGACTCTGGGACATCTCCAAATGTGCCAACATCCAAATCATAGGGATGCCTGAAGTAGAAGAGGAAGAGCAAGAAATTGAAAACTTATTTGAAAAAATAATGAAAGAAAACTTCCCTAATTTGGTGAAGGAAATAGACATACAAGTCTAGGAAGCACAGAGAGTCCCAAATAAGCTGGACCCAAAGAGGACCACACCAAAACACATCAAAATTAAAATGCCAAAGGATAAAGATAAAGAGAGAATCTTAAAAGCAGCAAGAGAAGAGCAGAGAGTTACCTACAAAGGAGTACCCATGGGACTATCAGCTGATTTCTCCAGAGAAACTTGGCAGGCAAGAAGGGACTGGCAAGAAGTATTCACAGTGATGAAAAGCAAGAACCTGCAACTTAGATTAGTCTGTCCAGCAAAGCTATCATTTAGAATGGAAGGCCAGATAAAGTGCTTCGCAGACAAGGTAAAGCTAAAGGAGTTCATCCTCACTAAGACATTATTACATGAAATGTTACAGGGACTTATTTAAGAAGAATATCAAAACTGTGAACATTAAAAAGGCAACAAATTCACAACTATTAACAACTGAATCTAAAAAAAAAATTTTTAAATCCCAACAAACTAAGCAGACAACCAGAACAGGAACAGAATAATAGGTATGGAGATCATTTGGAGGGTTATCAGCTGGGAGGGGGAAGGGGCAGAATGGGGGAAAAGGTGTTTCCTAAAAATAGGGATTAAAATCATAATTGGTAGTTACAGAATAGACAGGGGGCTGTTAAGAATAGTATAGGAAATGGAGAAGCCAAATACCTTATATGCACGACCCCTGTACATGAACTAAGGGCGGGGGGAATTACTGGAGGGAAGAGGGTACTAGGTGGAGGGGGGTAAAGGGAGAAAAATTGGGACAACTGTAATAACATAATAAAATATACTTTAAAAAAATGGAATCCCTCTATTGAAGAGCAAATATGAAGGCCTTAGGAAACAAGAGATGAAAATAGAGTAATGTTCTTCAATAATGAGGGGAACTTATTTTTATGATCAATTGATTGTTGAAAGGATTTTCCTGTGCTTACTGACTGTCATTATTCTTTGTTAGAGGCAAGAAGGGAAATGGGCTGAATTGTGTGAAAAATGTCCTTTCCCAGTTTCTCCCATTCTGTCTGCAATGACACCAGCTATTCAAGAGTTATACACCTTTTAATAAGAACTAGTTTAATCAACTAGCTTTTCTAATGACTAACTGAGATGCATCAAGGTAATGAGATTTTGAAAGGAGATTAGGAACAAGTAAGAGATCATTTTTTAAAAAAGCATAAGTTGTTGAAGAAGGCAAGGCTTTAAGTGGGAATTGAGGTGGAAGTGTCAGGAAGGAAGCTGGCTACCACAAGACAAAGACAGCCCAGACAGAGATGAGGCTTACTGAAAAGAGTGATGGAAACAAAGATAAAATAATGGAGGTGAGCTGGTAATAACAGCAAAAAAGTAGAAAATAGATCAAAGAAAGAAACATGGCACTGAATGAAATAAATATATAAATAGGGACAGGCATTATAAAACATGAGCTGCAGTGTGGGTTATTTACTTAAAAGTATGGTTGAGAAATATGTTTTTTTTGGGGGGGAAAGAATCCCAAATCTCTGTCTTCAAAGGAAGAGAGAATATGAGCCTCTTCCTGATTTTGTTACGGGTTTAGCTAATAATTATTGTTAGAACAATGTATAGGTGTTTGCTATTCTGTTAGCTGGTAGGAAGAATATCAAAGATGGTGCCAGTTTATATCCCCCATCTATTGTGGCTTTATACTAGGCTTAAGTGTTTCCTAAAATTAGAGTGTGTTCACATTCCTAAAGGTGTAGCCCACAGGCATATGTAAATTTACTCTTTGAATTAAGATAATTCATGTTTTAAACACTGACCATTAAAAAGGAAATGTGAAAATTTATATCTAATCCATGTTTATTTTCTGGAATATGATGCACTTTTTTGTGTGTGTATGTGTGTACGGGGGTCGGATTCTATTGTAATTATAACAAGCATAAGTTTAAGCCTCTGGTTGATAATGAAAGTTATGATATCAGGCAGATCTGCCATACTGCCAGGATTTGCTGTTGGAGAATGTAGATTGTAATTGATTGTGTTGTTCAGGGTCCGTAACAACTGTAGGTTGCCAAAGTCAGTTGCCCCACTTTCTCCTTGTCACTTGTAAAATAGTGAGGCCTCAAAGTGTCGTGAAAAAGGTGTATCAGGAGAGCTGAATTCTGATTATTTTTGCTCTTCTTGTTTGACCTTCCAGTCTAATTTTTTCTGGTTTTCAAAATGAGAATGATATCTTTCTTACCTATGTCAAAGCTTTATATGTCCATCAGATAATATTTTATTTGAGCACTTTTTAAACTGTAAAGACAAACTATGAGAATAAATTCTTATCCTCATTTCTGTCACCCAAGAAAAATTGTATCTAGTTGAAGAGAAGCTGAAATGAACATTCCTGTCATGTAAGGCTTCTGATAAATTGTTCAAGGAATGGAATGGGCAGGAAAGAAACTATAAAAGCTAATGGGAAGATACTCATGTGGGTACTTGTAATTCCAGGCACAGGAATGGTTTCTTAGAGTTGTGATGATGCTACTCTCTGAAAGATTTAGGTGAAAGGCCAAAGACCCCATTTAATAATTGGATATGCTTTATATCAAAACACAATAATAATGAATATAGGAGAATGGTGCTTATGCATCTGTAGTCATCCTTTGAAATCTGGAAATAACATTGCTGCAGCTGTTTGGATTGGTTCTTAATTTTTTTCCTAAGGAAATTGTCTTTTGTACATTATTTATTGCAAAACAATTATTATAAAATTTAAACATACATTAGATTAAGTATATCAAAGTGCAGAATTTAATTTTCATACAAGTTAATAGACTATTCCTAAATATACTGATATACAAGATATTACAGGGGTGGGTAAAAGTAGGTTTATAGTTGTTCATATAGAAAATAATACAATAATTAATAAATAAGAATACAAGAATGAACTCTGTGTTTCACATACTTACAACTGTAAACCTACTTTTGCACAACCCTGTATAGAGGGTTGGGGGTTGAAAGGAGATGAGCATATAGATGAAAATCTCAATCTAGGGTAAAAATGCATGTAATGATTATCAGTCAATAAATTTATTTATACATAATTTAAAACTTTATTTTGTGGGTAAAAATAGTAGGTTGTCCTAACTATAGTAGTCTTAATCTGGGTGATCAATTGAGCTAACACTTTCTGAGACTCTAGAATAGGCACAGATCCTTTCTAAGAAGCTGCTAATCAACTACTATGTGCTGCAGAAAAACCTTTTATTCTTAAATCATGTATACTCAGAAACTCGTATCAGTTAAGATAGACATTTCTCCAGTCTAATTATTATTCATCATTTTAATGGAACCATTACAATCATTTTGAAGAGAAAAAGATTCACTTTTTTTCTAAATTCATTTATGTTGCCTTAGCTGCCTATAAGTGTTGTTTTATGTAAGTGCCAGTGTTTACTTCTTTGTGTATTGTCTTGCATTTTTTAAGTACAGAGAGAAGAAATTCATTTAACATATCTAAGCATATTTCAATTCAGAAAACAGCTGACAATTTGGAAAGATTTGAATTAACATGTTTCTTCAGGAAATAATGCAATGAAAATGCAGTAATTTTTATTTTCTGATTTTTTTCTATATAGTTTATAGTACATTTCTATATATAAAACATAGAAATGTTTTACTTTTAATGGTCTCTGACATTTTTCTCAGGTTTATTCAGAGCAAATGAAAACTGCTTTAGTCTCTTATAAAAGAAAGTTAGCTGGACAGATCCAGTTGTTGCATTTATAAATAGCTACAGATGTCTGAAGCAATAAAGGGTTTTACTCAGGTTGTTATGGCAACTAGAATTTAGCCAAACCTCAAAGATAAGCAATATTGAAGGAGGAGAGTACATTAAAAATACATTTAATCCAATTATATGATAAAAAAATTACTGCTTGCTATCATTTTAGATTGCAAGAGAGAAATTAGTTTCAACTTGTCGTTGTAACTATCTTTAATGTACAAAGATTTTGTTACTGTCTGTATGTTTTTTAATATACTTTTAAGGAGGTTTTCTTCTAGTTGTAATGGATAGTGCTGACCCATTTAAAATCTTTCTCAGTCTTCTTTGTAATGAGATCAATGTTTAAATTCTGTTGGCTAGGACTGAGGGTGCATTTTTGAGTCCGTGGAATATGGCAAAACCTGCATTGGGGTTTAAGTCCATTATCTTACACTAATGCTTTATCCAACTGAACTAACCAGTTAAAATCCTTTAGGCCATTAAAATAGGTAGAGATTGTTTACACAGTAGGTCTGGGAGTAGAACATTAGAATCTATAGATTTTTAAAATAATTTTTATTTTTACTCAATGCAATACATGTATGACTTTTTTTTTTTTTTTTTGGTAGAGTTAAATCGTATGCTGTGAAGCTGTAATAAAATAGAGCAGTCTCTTACTCTGTTCTTTTCTATCCCCAAATTTTCCTCAGAGGCAACTGTTTTTAATTCTTTGAGTTGTTTCTTCTGGGATTTACCTATATGTCTCTGAAGAATGTTCCTATTGCTGTTTCTTGCTTTTTCAGTTGTAAATTCTGACTCTTTGTTTCCTACTTGAGAAGGTAAAGATTTAATAATCTTATACAACTCTTGTTACCACTTACCCCATCCCCCAACTTTGGGTTGTAGGTTGAGTTAAATTTACTTTGCATAATAAAATAAAAATAATTTTTTAAAATTTTGAAATAATTGTAGACTTCATATAGAAGTTGCAGAAACAGCACAGAGAGCTCACATGTAGTCTTCACCCAGATTCCTCCAATGACAACAAATATTTACGTATCCCAAATTGCATATCAGTAAAAGTGTGGAAAAAAGACAAGGCAAGTCTGCTTTCTTGACTGAGTCTCTGAAGCATATATTTCTGCCAACAAATGCAAATAATAGGTGTAAAAAGCCCAGTATTCATATATGAGTGCAAATGGATGCAAATTTATTACAACCTGCATTTGTGTGTATACATTTAATTAAGATACCTAAAGAGAGTACTGTGAGCTGAATAAACTATATAACCATACATAGTAAAATTATCAAAACCGGAAACTGACATTGGTACAATACTAAACTACTGACTTATTTGGATTTCACCATATTGTGTGTGTACTCCTCTTTTATTTTTTTTGCTGTATAGTTCTATGAAATTTCATTACATGCATAAATTCATATAACCATCACCACAATTTAGATACAGAACTCCCAAAGAAACTCCCACATGCTATCCCTTTATAGACACAACCCAACCCTAACACCTAGAAACTACTGATCTGTTCTCCAACACTATAATTTTGACATTTTAAAAATGTTATATATAAAGAACTTATATGACTCCACTCTAGGAAGACAACCCAGTTAAGAAATGGGCAAAGGACCTGAACAGACACTTCTCCAAGGAAGACATACACAGGGCCTGGAGACATCTGAAAGGATGCTCAGCATCACTAGCCATTAGAGAGTTCCAAATTAAAACCACAATGAGATACCGCTTCACACCAGACAGAATGGCCATCATAACCAAATCAGCAAAAACAAGTGCTGGGTGAGGTGGTGGAGAAAAGGGAACCCTATTGCACTGTTGGTGGGAGTGCAGACTGGTGCAGCCACCATGGAAAACAATATGGAATTTCCTTAAAAAACTAAAAATGGAACTGCCTTTTGACCCAGCAGTTCCATTGCTGGGATTATACCCTAAAAATCCAGAAACACCAGTTCAAAAGAACCTATGTGCCCCAATGTTCATAACAGCACAATTTACAATAGCCAAGTGCTGGAAGCAACCTAGGTGCCCATCAGTAAATGAGCAAATCAAAAAACTGTGGTACATTTACACAATGTAATATTACGCAGCAGAAAGAAAGAAGGAGCTCCTATCATTTGCAACAGCATAGATGGATCTGGAGAGCATTATGCTAAGGAAAATATGCCAGGCAGTAAGAGACAAATACCGTAAGATGTCACCTATAAGTGGAGACTAATCAACAAGACAAACAAGCAAGTTAAATGTAACTGGAGACATTGAAGTGAAGAACAAACTGACAGTGAACAGAGGAGAGAGGAGAGGACAAGATGGGGAAACGGGAAGGGTGGTCAAGGAACGTATATGGAGGGCTCATAGACAAAGTCAGGGAGGGGTGGGAGGAAAATGGACAAAAGTGTACTTAAACAACAATAAAAAAATAGAAAAAAAGAATGTTATATAGATGGAGTTGTAATATGTGACCTTTTGAAACTTTTTAAAACTCAGCATTATGCCCTTAACATACATCCTTACTGTTATATATATCAGTAGTTCATATCTTTCTGTTGCTCATAGTTTTTACTATAGGGATGTATGACAGCTTGTTTATCCATTTATCTATAACAGGATATATGGGGTTGCTTCCAGCTTCATGTACTGGTTTTTGTGTGAATATAAGTTCTCAGTTTTCTGGGGTAAATACTCAGGAATGTGATTGCTAAGTTGTGTGGTATTTGCTTAACTTTATGAGAAACTGTCAGTTTTCTAGAGTGTGTCACTTTACATTCTGAGCGTGAATGGAGTGTGTCACAGTACCATTTTGCATTCCCACCAGCAGTGTATAGACAACCTATTGCTCCATGTTCTTACTAGCATTTGGTATTTGTATTTGTTTCCTAAGACTGCCATAATGCACCACTACAAACTAGGTGGTAGTATAGTCTCCCACAGTTATGTAAATTAGAAGTCAGAAATCTATAGATGTTGGCAGGGCCACATTCTGAGGAAGAAATTGTCCCATGTGCCTGTCCTAGCTCCTGGTAGTTGCTGGTAATTCTTAGTGTTCCTTGTGGCAGCATAACTCAAGTCTCTGCCTCTTTCATATGGCCATCTGCCTTCTTTGTGTGTGTCTGATCTCTCTGTGCTGTTTCTGCAACTGTGTATGTGTTTATATGGTCTTATAAGGACACTGTCCATTAGATTTGGGTTGTACTGACCCTAATCCAGTATAACCTAATCTTAATTATATCTGTAAAGACCTCTGTTTTTTAAATTATATTTTAATGATTATACTATTACAGTTGTCCCATTTTTTCCCTACTCTTTATTCCCCTCCATCCTGCACCACTCTCCCACCAGCATTCCCCCCACTTAGTTCACATCCATGGGTCGTACATATAAGTTCTTTGGTTTCTCCATTTCCTGTACTATTCTTAACCCCTCCCTTTCTATTTTGTACCTACCAATTATGCATCTTTATTCCTGTACCTTTTCCCTCCTTTTCCCTCCCCTCCTCCCTGCTGGTAACCCTCCATGTGATCTCCATTTCTGTGATTCTGTTCCTGTTCTAGTTATTTGCTTAGTTTGTTCAGTTATTGATAGTTGTGAGTTTGTTGTCATATTCCTGTTCATAGCTTCGATCTTCTTCTTTTTCTTAGGTAAGTCCCTTTAACATTTCATATAAGAGCTTGGTGATGATGAACTCCTTTAACTTAACCTCTGGGAAGCAGTTTATCTGCCCTTCCATTCTAAATGATAGCTTTACCTGGTAGAGTAATCTTGGAGGTAGGTCCTTGACTTTCATGAATTTGAGTATTTCTTTTCAGCCCCTTCTTGCCTCTAAGGTTTCTTTTTAGAAATCAGGTGATAGTCTTATGGGAACTCCTTTTTGGTAACTCTTCTTTTCTCCTGCTGCTTTTAAGATTCTCTCCTTATCTTTAACCTTGGGTAATGTAATTATGATGTGCCCTGGTGTGTGCTTCCTTGGGTTCAACTTCTTTGGGACTGAGCTTTCTGGACTTCCTGGAAGTCTATTTCCTTTGCCAGATTGGGGAAGTTCTCCATTATTTTTTCAAACAAATTTTCCATTTCTTGCTCTTCTTCTTGTCCTTCTGACACCCCTATGATTCGGATGTTGGAATGTTTAAAGTTGTCGCAGAGGTTCCTAAGCCTCTCCTCCTTTTTTTGAATTCTTGTTTCTTCATCCTGTTCTGGTTGAATGTTTATTTCTTCTTTCTGCTCCATATCCCAGTTTCCTTCCCTTCACCATTGATTCCCTGTATATTTTTCTTTATTTCACTTTGCAGAGCCTTCACTTTTTCCTCTATTTTGGGACCATACTAAAAAATTTCTGTGAACATCCTGATGACCAGGGTTTTGAACTCCGCATCTGATAGGTTAGCTATCTCTTCATTGCTTAGTTGTATTTTTTCTGGAGTTTTGATCCGTTCTTTCATTTAGGCCATATTTCTTTGTCTCTGTGGTCTTGTTATGTTGCAAGGGGCAGAGCCTTAGGTATTCACCAGGGTAGGGCAACCTACATTGATGTGTTGTGGCGCTGCATGTCAGGGAGGGGTTAGAGAGGGAACTGTGCCACCTGCTCAGCTCTTGCCCGCTTTCAGTCACTTCCTAACACCTGCAAGCAAATTGGGTCCTTCTGGTGCTGATTCCGGGGTGGGTGGGCTTGTGCACATTCTGGGACCCAGTGGGTCTCTCCAGTAAACTCTCCGGTGAGGCTGGGAGTCTCTCCTGCTGCCACAACCCCCCGCAGCGTTTTATAGCCAGCGGTTTTGAGGCTTTCTTTTCCAGCGCTGGAACTCTGGGTTACATGGTGTGTCTCACTCCCCAGTTGTTCCCCCCCATTTATCTGCACGTAAATGTAGGACCACCTGGTCTGCCAGCCATCACCTAGGCTGCCCGGCTGGTTCTCCAGGCGCCACCTTGCCACACGTTCTCTCCACCCTGGATGCCTATCTTTGTCCCTCCTACCACCCTGGATGAATGTTTCTTCTTTAACTCCTTGGTTGTCAGACTTCCATACAGTTCAATTTTCTGGCAGTTCTGGTTATTTTTTGTTTTTTTTTAATTTGTTTTTGTCATTCTTTTGGTTGTGTGAGGAGGGAAAGTGTCAAAGACCCTCTTTCTAAATAAGATCACAATCTGAGGTTCCAGATGGACATGAATGTTCAAGGGACGCTATTGAACCCAGCACAGTATTGTAAGTATTTTTTAGTTTAGTCATTCTAATAGGTATCTCGGGGTGGCTTTAATTAGCATTTTCCATAGTTTCTACTATATTTTCTTCTAAAAGTTTATAGTATTACATTTAGATCTGTGATCCATTTGGAGTTAATTTTTATGTAAATTGTGAGGTTTAGGTCAAGGCTTATTTTTCACTTAAAGACCAATTGTCCCAACACTATATTTTAAAAAAAGATTTATTTATTTATTTGTAGGCAGAGGGGAGGGGAGGGAGAAAGAGAGGGAGAGAAACATCTTTGTGTGGTTGACTCTCACCCATCCCCTACTGGGGACCTGGCCCACAACCCAGGCATGGGCCCTGACTGGGAATCAAATCTGCGACCCTTTGGTTCACAGGCTGGAGCTCGATCCAGTGAGCCACCAGCCAGGGCCCAACACCATTTATTAGAAAGACTATCCTTTTTTCATTGAATTGCTTTTATGCCTTTGTCAAAAATTAGTTGTTTGTATATGTGTGAGTCCATGTCTAGGCTCTTTATTCTGTTTTATTGATCTCTGTATGAATCTCTACCAATACTACTGTCTTCATTACTTTTATCTATGTAGCAAGTTTTAAAAAGAATAGTGTGATTCCTCTCATTTTTTTCTTTTTAAAGTTTTTCTTTTTTACAGTATCATAAATAGGATTTTTTTTTATTTGCCAGCATTAAACATTTGAATTTTAAAGAGATTCTTGGACTTCGGGCTCACATCTATAAGCTCATTCAACTTTAGTACCTGTCTCATCTATAGTAGCTTTTCCAGAACTGCTAATCTCACCATGAAGCTCCATGAGTTTCCCAGATTCTAACTTGGGCTTCTTTTCTGTATTTTGATCTTTCTAACAAAGACATCATGGAGTAGATAAATAGATTGGCAAGCCTTTTCTATGTCATTTCTAATGCTACCTGGAATCAATTTATTGACCACTTCGTTCTTTTTAAAAGATTTTAGTTATTTATTTTTAGAGAGAGGGTAAGGGAGGGAAAAAGAGAGGGAGATAAACATCAATGGTTGCCTCTCACACTTACCCTAATTAGGAACTAGGCCCGCAACCCCAGCATGCGCCCTAACCAGGAATCGAACCGGCAATCTTTTTGCTTTGCAGGATGATGTACAACCATCTGAGCCATGGTGATTAGGGCAGCTACTTCTTTCAGGTATTTGCACTTCTTAAGTCATGTTTTCCATCATCTTCTCTGGATTTGGCAGACCTATTGTTGTTGAGCATAAGAGTTTGTCCAAATCTGATTGTTACTTTTTGTTTGTTTTTTAGTGCAACCAACACAATAGATGAAGCAAATAACTGTTGGTAGTCTTGACAGCAACATGAACTTAAATCATGGTCTGCCATTTTTTTGACCATGGAGCACATTTTGTCATGGGTAAGATCCATGGAATTTAATGTTAAATTGTCCCCCCGACTGATTGGGATGTGCTCCAAGACACTCAGTGGATGTGTGGAATCACAGATAGTACTGAACCCTATATACTAGATGGGGCAAAAGTAGGTTTACAGCTGTTTATATGGAAAACAATACAATCATTAATAAATATTAATTTATTTTAATTAAATGCAAGAATAAACTCTGTTTTACATACTCACAGCTATAAGCCTATTTTTTCCCACCCTGTATATACATACCTATTGTAGAGTTTAATTTATAAATTAGGCACAGGGAGAGGTTAGCAACAATAATTAATAACAAAATAGTACCCTTTAACAATATACTATAGTAAGAGTTATGTGAATGTGGGCTGGCGTGCGCACTCGTTCTCTCTCTCTCTCTTTCTGTCAAGTACATAACCAACCTGATAACTGAGAGGGCTATTAAGTGACTAACAGGTCTGTAACTATACAGCATGGGTGCACTGGACAAAGATGATTTCATTTCTTGGATGGGGCAGGGAGGTGCAAGATTTCATCAGGCTACCCAGAATGGCCTGTAATTTAAGACTTATGGATTATTTATTTCTGGAGTTTTCCATTTAATATTTTTGGACTGTAGTTGACCATGGGTAATTGAAACTGTAAAGCAAAAGTACTACAGATAAGGGGGATAACTGTATGGTTTAAAACAAATAAACGAAAAGCTTGGACCATCCTTGTGTTAGGAATTTAGATATATGGAAATAAATAATGATTTGGGCATGTACTTAAGATACAGTTTCTTGTTAGATATGTAGCAAATTGCAGCCTTGAGCCTTATTATTTAACAGTATGTCTAAGGTTTTGGCAACAAAATACTCATTTATGATATTTTTCATTGACCATGCCTCTCATGGCCTTTATAGAGTAAAGACCATAATAACATAACAGATTTAGCAAACACCATTTTATGTAAATTTTCTGTGTTATTCATTCATATTAGTTTTAAAATAAACTATTGTATAAATTTTTTATGAGTGGTTTTGACATCTAAAATTAAATGCTAAAATGAAGCTCTTAGCATGGAATCATGGAGTTTCTTCCTCCACTGTGGTTTTACTGAATTTTTATTTTGTTTTAAAAAATTTAATATGTTCCCATTTGTGACTTAAGTGACCAAATGTATTTTTTCTCATTTTGGACAAATATTTCATCCTGAATAAAAACATGCATTAACAAATTATTCAGAATATAATAATTTTAGATATTTAATAATTGATAATTTAGTATGTACTTTAGCAAACACTTAACTCTGTCTACATGTCATATGTATATCTCTGTAGTATGCTTTCTGTTTAAGTCAGAAGTGTCAAAGGTAGCTTTCAAAGCATTGCAAAGTTGTGAGAAAGTTCTGATCCTGTTACCTGAACTCATATTTGAACTAAAATCTATAATACTCATTCCTTATTATGAAGACAATAAGGAGACCCTGTCTCAGGGAACATAAGATTCGCTCTCAGTCACTTGCTTTTCAATCCATCTTTCATTTCATACTACCCACCCAAGATGGTCATATATTCTGACTGCTTATATTCTGGTCTCAAATGTAAAAAAATCTCAGTAATTTTACTCTAACTCTTCAGGAGTATTGCATGACTTCATATTTAGGCAACCTATAATCTCTACCTTTTCAACCACCTTTCTGGGAAATGAACCATTTTTCCCAGCTTTAAGTACAGAGAATCCAAGAATAGGTACCAAATTCACAAAGACAATATAAAGAAATGGCATACTATTTTCTAAATTATTTGATGCTTATTTAAACAAGCTGCTTTAGCTTCCTGTTGAAGGTGAACACATTATACAAAATGCTTTTTCTGGGTTGTTGTACAATAACAGTATACAGAATTTAGCCCTTGTTGGTGTGGCTCAGTGCATTGTGTGCCAGCCTGTGAACCAATGGGTGCTGGTTTGATTCCCAGTCAGGACATGCCTGAGTAGTGGGCCAGGTCCCCAGTGGTGGGCGTGCAAGAGGCGACCACACACACTGATGTTTCTCTCCCTCCCTTCCCCTCTGTCTAAAAATAAATAAAATCTTAAAAAGTATATGGATTTTAGAAAATTACTCTAAATACTTCACCAAACACAAAAACTATATTGTAAGTTGCTCCAATTGAATTTAAATTGCTCTTAATATCCTGTTGATGACCCTAGGATACTTTAATGTGTATTTTGTCAATAAACAAAAGGAGTGTCTTGAAGATGATTTACTATGCCCATACATAGAATCCTCTGAAATACAGGGTATTCATATTCAGTAATCAAAGTACGAAAGTCTTGTAGATGAGACTTAGGTGAAAAGAGCCATCGTAATCACTCTTTCCCCCCATGCTTTCTCAGATTACTCGAATATATTTGACCAACTCTTACCTTTGGAACTTCCACTTTTCTAGTATTTGAAGAAATTTTTCTTACATTTTAAAATTTTTACTTCAAGATACTGAAATGCTCTAATTTCAAAGATCTGGACACATAATTACGTCTTTATTAGATGAGATAATTTATACACATAAAGTGTTAATGGTGGCTTACAAAGTTCATAGAATACATTGAGGCAATCAAATGAGATAAAATGGTATAAAAATATAAGAACAGGAAAATAATTAAGCAAAGTGTAATGTTGGGTAGCATATAGAATGTATATGTTAAAATCGTAAATGCTTTTATGGGATAATGTATATGAAGGCACCAAGTCAAATGCCTAGAACACAGGTATTTAAAAACTTTTGGCTTAATTCTCATTACTGCTTGGCACTACCTTAATTCCACCTTCTTTCACTCACTCATTCTAAAAATATATATTGAGAGCCTGCTGTATGTCATGCCCTGTTAGGCACCAGGAATACTAGAACTAATAAGACAGACATAGTCCCTGTCATCAAGGAATTTATATTCTACTGGGGGAGGCAGACAGTAGACACTTAAACAAAATAATTAGGTAATTATAGGTGGTGGTGTTTTGAGCAAAATCAAACATAGAGATAGAGAGTTACTGGGGGTAAAGTTACTTTAACTTGAGTAACAGGGAAGGTATTTCTCTGCAGACGGCATTTAAAAAGGAGCCAGCTGTGTAAATATTTGTGAGAAGAGCATTCTAAGCTGAAGGAACTAAAAGTGCAAAGGGAATAGACTAGGTGTGATCAAGAGTCAGAAAATAAGACTTGTGTGATGAGCTTATCAAATGAAAGTGAATGTGTTAGGAGAGGGGATAAGATGGACAGAAACCAGGTCTTTTTTTGTCAGTGGGCAGTGACTTAATCTTTGTGGATCTTAGTTTTTTCTTCATACTTTGCCACACCCATTGAACTGTTCAGTGTTCAAACCCACTGAGTTAGTTTATTGGCATCAAGTTTTTCACTAAATCTACTAAGTCCAACTAAGATTTATTTCTTCTAACAGTCAAATTAAATGGAGAGATGCTTCAATATTTTCCTCGCTGGTTTTCTGGATTCTTTCACTTTCTTTATCCTCGTCACAGAGTTGATACTCAGTAAGTTAACTCTCCACTTTTTTGTTACCTGGCCCACTATACACTACATTTATGTTAATTCCAGCTGGGATATGCAGGGTCTGGCAGAAGTAATGCCAGCTTGAGTGTGGTTGGTAGGATAATAATATGGGTGTAATAATTTATTGTTTTAATTTGAACATTTCACCTAAAATGTCATATGGTATGCTTGAGTGTGATGTTATGTTACAGAATTACATGTTTATGGTTTTGTAATAAAAGATTTTATTAAAAATGGATGGGCATTATTTGTGCCGGACCCTGTATATAGCTAGAAAATTCTTTTATTTAAATTTGTTTGTACTTTAGTGTTATTCCCTCAAAAGTGTTTCTAAAGCTCCCAAAATAAAAGTTTCTCTTTTCCTCTATAATTCCTTGCACACATTCTTTTATTTCATTGCATCCTACCCTTCAGCTGTACCTTAATGACTAGCCTTTCTCCAGACTCTTAGGCACTGAACTAAAATTTATCAAATTTGACCTCTTCTTCTCTAATAATTTACCTCATCTTATGAATTTTTTCCTGGCATGTCTTTCACAGTCATATCCTACTGCTTCAACATGCTATATGTATTACTAATATGTATACGTATTACTATATGTAATAGAAAGTATATGACACCTGAAGTCAAACTAACCAGGTTTGTAGCCTGACTCTGTTAATTACTAGCAGTGTGACTGAATAAGCCTAAGCCTCAGTTTTCTCATCTGAGGAAAAGGAGTGATAATACCACAAAGAGTGGTTGCAGGAATTAAAAGAGTTAATATGGCCCTGACCTGGTGGCTCAGTTAGTTGGAGCATCGTCCTGTACACCAAAAGGTCGTGGTTTCAATTCCTGGTCAGGGCATATCCCCATACCTAGGTTGCAGGTTTGATTTCCAGTTGGGGTTTGTATGGGAGGCAACCGATTGATGTGTCTGCCTGTCTGTCTCCCTCTCCCTCCCCGTCTCCTTCCCTCTCCACACATCCTCTCTCCCTAAAATCAATAAACGTATCCTTGGGTAAGATGTCTTTTAAAAAAGGCAGAGAGTGTAGTGTGTTGCCTTGTTTGACCTCAGCTGAGAATGTATGCTTTAGGCAACTCAGTTTTTTGTCATTCTGTGTATGTCCATGAATGACTGTAAAAGTAGTGGGGTTACAAATAAATTTTGGTGAGTAGGTGAATTTGCAAATACATACTATGAATAATGAGGACCAGCTGTATACATACATATTTTTTCATTCCTTCCTGAAACATATTATCATCTCTATCTTTCTGTTGACCTCCTACTCAGTACTCATCTCATCTCAGATGTTACCCTTTCACTGAAACCTTCCCTAGCTTTCTCAGGGAGAATTAACATTCTCTCCAATACTCACTGAGTGATTACATATCACCTCGTACATACCCTTTTATAACATTTATCACTTTTTATGTTAATTCTTTGTCAGGAGTCTTTAAATTGTGAGCCCCTTAAGAACAGGGATCTTTTCTCATTCATCTCTGTATTCTTAGTACTTAACACAGGGTCTGTTACATGGTTGAAATTAAATAAATTTTAAATGAATCAGTTAAGCCTCTATGCAAGTGGACATACATGTATTATCTTCATGAGTCTTAATTCAAAATTGCAGACTATATAAAATGGAAATAGTTATACATTTTATACCAGTGAACATCTCTTGTTATCTTCATTTTTCTTGGTTCTTTTTTCATTTGGATGAAGCTGCTTTATTTGGGAAGGAATGAATAATGAACCAGATAATCAGTTTTTCCATCACCTTTTAAGTTCTATACAAAGAGTTACTAAACATAGTAATGCACTAGGCTCTGTATCAAATGATCTTGATTCTAAACTGCAGAAGAGAAAGATTATACTCAGGTAAAAATTAAGATATATGTTTATGCTAGCTTTTAACTGAAATATTCCAAAAATAATAGACTGGCATTGAAAAATAGCAAACATCCATCCTGTTTGCCATTATTTAATTTTCGGCCATATTTGTTTAATGATTTTTTTGAAACTAAGCCCTACAGATCCAAGCTGAAGGACCTCTACCTACCCTTCCTAATCCTGTACTCTCCCCTTCCCTTTCATTGTAGCCACTTTCCTGTATTTGATATTTATCTTTCCCAGCTAAGCCTTATATGGGTGGATTTAATGATGCTAGGGATCCTTCAGTGTTTTGTTTTGTTTTGTTTTAATAAAATATATTCATTTAGTCTAGCATGTGGGATGTGAAGAATTTCTGAAAGGAGTCATCAATCTCTGTCTATGTATAGGCATTCCTAGGGAACTCTTAATGAGATTGCCTTTTCTCTCCCACTTCTTCAGATGTTTTGTTTGCAGTCCATGAATCCAAATTATAAATTTATTTTTCAGTGTTATACTTCTTACGATGTTAAACTTATTGACAGCCATAATCAATTCTGCCACAAAGCCATCCTTGTTTTGCGTCCAAAGAAAAACTTTTTAGGCTTTCAAAATGCAGCCATTTCAGTTATTCTACTGTAGGGGTTGTGAAGTACAAATAACAAAAATAATAAACAATGAAAAATGTGTGTTAAAGTGTATTAGAAACATACAGATCCATATTATTGTGTTTAATTGGATTACTTATACCACAAATTCATATATACAAGAAATAGCAAATTATTTTATTTTCCATAAATTAAATTAAATCTGACTTTGAATTGCCCAGCCTGGTAAGATAGAGATATTATCAGTCTCATTATGGGAGCATGTGAAGAATGAGACTCCCTTCCTTTCCTTCCTTTCTCTTACCCAACCTGCTCATTTGCAGTTTATCATAGTTACAACTGATACCCTTATTGGAATAAGTCCAGATGTTCCTTAAAGTAAGATAATTTTACTGATTTTTGGCTAAGTTTGTGCACAGGAGTCTACGCTGATTGAGCCTCCAGGATCTAGAGTATGCCTCCAGAGGTGCTCCAGGTAGCCATTTTCCTCTGTGGCCTTGTCATTTCCTTGAAGCACAGCCAGGGAGTAGGATTCAGGTCTCTACTCTGCCTGATACTACTGAACATTTTCCAATCTGGGAAAATAGGGTTTAGGAGGCTCTTTCCCATTTTCTCTGATAGCCCTCAAAGGCTTTGCCTTTAACCCAAGCTTCCAAAAATAAAAATTAGAAAGCAGATTATCCACAAGTAACTTCTATTATTTTACTCGGTAACTCAGATCTTCCATAAATAATGGGGCCCAAAGACTCCATTGGTAACTCTTACGTGCATACCCATAGACATACACATGCCACCCCATCTTTTTGCCTAGGGCTACTTCTAAGATGTTCAGTTTTTATTGAGCACTGGTAGGAGGAGGCCTTAGGTTATTATAGATGAATCTATGTATGAACAATTAAAACATTACTAATAAAATGAGCAACTTGGATATTATATTTATCTCTTACTTGCTATAAAAATCAGAGTAAAGTATCCTGTTACCTAGGCCTTTTCCCCCCTCAAATATTTAAAAGGTAATCTAATATCTCCCAAATAAAATATGTCATTACTGTGTGTTTTCAATAGACATTAAGAAATAACAAAGTACCACAGATCTATAATGAGTCATAAAACCCAAATTTGATATATTATCATAACTTTTACTTAAATTTGAACAACTTCAAGAACACTCCACAATCAATAATTGAGACCTAGACTATTCTAAGAGCTGAAATAAAGTTGAATATGTTATGTTTTCACCCTCAAGGATCTTAGATTAGTGAAAGTATATGATTTAATCAATGATTACAGTGCAATAAATGAAAAAGATGCTATGAAAGTATACAAGTGGAAGGGAAGGAGTCAAAGAATACATCCTGGAGAAGGTGGTTCTTTAAGTGGGTTTTTTAGAGCCCAGTAAGGGTTGTTTACTAGTAAAGAAAAAAAGAAGGGTGGTCTAAGTCCTATGGCTGGAGCAAAGAGTGAATGGAAGTAACAGGTTGAAGGTGGGGAGATAGGATGGACCAGATATCCTAGGTAAAGGTGTTTGGGGGCCTTTGGCCTTCTGTTCCAATGACCTTACTACTGAAGACCATCCTAGAGAAATAAACCTGGAAGAAATTTATTATATATAAATATAATTTTATCAAATTTACCTTAATTCTTATGTAGCTAATTTTAATTTCCTTAATGGCTATCCCACAGAGGAACTGTCTCTTAGCATCATAATGAAATCCAAATAAAAGTTATATTGATATTTTATTATCTTATTGCTAATTATCTATTACTCTATTGTATGTAATTTGGTTCTGTTGAAGCACTACTAGCAATGTGTTATTAAGAAGTTGAAGTAATGGTTTTGTTACTTCAATAGAATGGAATACATTGAGAGAAAAAAGTGAAGAAAAGCAGTTAAAGGAATGATTTTTATTAAACAAGATCAGTTCTAAACCTATACTATGAAGGTGACAAAATTTACTTGAATACATGAGATTTTTGAATAATTAGTCATTTTTACCCTATTTGTTAAAACTTTCCTCTAGTTAGCTATCAAGTACAGTTTCTTTGCAGTTTACCCTTCACACGTTATGTAATGTAGCATTCTACAGCTAAAAAAAAATACCAGTATATCTTGGGTGCTGTAGAATGTTTTGAAACAACATGTAAATATATAGCGAGAAATGATTTTTTTGATACTCAGCAATTTTTTAAAAGCTCAGGATAATAGAAATGATTAAATATTTATTTATTTATTTATTTATTTATTTTTAGAGAGCGGGGAGGGAGGGAGGAAGAGAGGGATTGAAACATGGATTGGTCTTTTGCACGCACCCCAACTGGTGACCAGGCCTGCAACCCAGGCATGTGCCCTGACCAGGAATTGAACCAGCAACCTTTCACTTTGTGGGATAATGCCCAACCAGCTGAGCCATACCAGTCAGGGCAGAAATGATTTCATATTAGATTTTTTAATAAGTTTCAGTAAAAACTGAAAAACAGACCTATTTCATAGTAACAGTGTTACTAGGAAGAACTCATTATTTTGGCTTTCTGAGTACCAAGCAGAGAGAAATCACTAATGCTCTCTTTACCTTCTTGAAGTGCCTTTAGATAGTTGTTAATCAGCAGAGAAACTTACAGAATAATAGACCATACCTCTTGCTTTCCACACTGATGGAAGGTGGTAGCAGTAGCACAGAAAACCTCAGAGGAAAATGAACACAAGGAGACTTATGCACGATCTATTTTAGCGGGTTAGGCAAAATTGTGTTTCGAAACAGCATCTGCTTTTATGCCATCTCCCACTGATCTCCAGATGACACTACTTTTATATTCTTTGCTTGACTCTCCTATTCTCTGTTGTATTCTTTTAAACATTATATATTTCCCCATAAACTTGGCTGTGTTCTAAAGATAGCTCTAGCAACCAGGTACAGTCAAACATCATTTAATAAAAATCAGTTACAACTAGGAAGTATTTTAAAACTTCAGCTCCTGGAAAAGCTAGTATATTTGCAACCAGTTGTCTGCCAAAAAGACTACTAATTAGCCTCTCTCCTTGTCCAGAACAAACAGGGTTAATGTTTTTGGCTTCATTAATCAGCACTAGAGATGTGCCCACTTTTCCGATTGTAGCTAGTGGGAAGGTAAGGGAGATTATAGCTGTGAGGCTGCTTAAACTAGATAAAGTGGTAAACAATTTAGATGCGGTGAGAAACTATTGAAATTCTTAGGGAACAGAATAAGGTTGATGGCTCGATTAAATTTTATTTATTTTTTTCCTTTTTATTGAATTTATTGGGGTGACCCTGCTAAACATTTAGAACACCAATAGCTAGTTTTCATATTTATTAGATTTTTATAATGAGCACGTTAATAACAGCGAAGATATTTCCTTTTTGAAAAAGAGTTTAAACTGATAAGAAAATTTTCTTTTCCATATGTAAATCAAAACTAATTAAAATTATATTGTTGATGTACAATAAGATAATTTGGAATTGAGACATTTCTCACTTGTACACCAAGTAGATATAAAATTTGCATTGCTCAAAATTCCAGTGTCTCTGTTTTTAGATGGCATTGGTTGCAATGACTTGTTAGCTAGCAAGCACCTTTTGCCACATGATAAACAGCAAATAGCAATTACAGTGCTTGAGATAAATCAGATATAACTTAGTTTGTTTATATTACATATTCAAACTGGAAGGGGATGATTATCAACTTTTAATTATTATAATGTGAGAAAGAGATGTCATCCAGGTGAGTTGAATTTATATGTAACTGGCTGACTTTATTTCACCTTTTTGTATCAGCCTACTATTATACATTGCATGTTATTTAATGGTCTAATATATATTTACAGATCAACCTGAATTTGCTTCTGTAGGAATGTAATTGCTTAGCTATGCTTAACGTGTGGATTTACTTTCTTCCAGGCATTTACATGAGAAACAGCAGTTTAAGTAACTTCTAATGAGCAAAGATCATCTTAACTCCAATTCTTGCTATTTTCTGGTGATGAAGAGGAAATAAGGGACAGATATTTAGATATCCTATAATTGTATAAATTACATTTTTAGGGGCTAAAATGTATATTTTAAGGGCCAAGAGTTGCCTGATACAAAATTCAAAAAGAATCTTTGTCATTTGCTTTTCAAATACAAAAGCCTCCTCCTGGTGTGCGTGCACACACATGTGTATGTATATATACATGTATATAAAATACCCCCCACAAATAATAATAACAATAACAATAATGAACATTTATCAAGCACTTACATGACAGACCCAGTACTTGGTGCTGTTCATGTATTTACTCATAATACTCAAGACAACCATAGGAACAGTAGGCATTATTATCTCTAGTTTACAGATGAAGGTACTGAGTCAGGGGGAAAGAAATTAAGAAATTTAACCTTGGTCACATAGCTGGTAAGTGGCAGAGCAGGGATCTGAAGATTGAATCAGACAGACTGGCTGCAGTCAGTACTCTTACTTAAATACCATGTAGTTGTACTTTGGCTAGCCCTGATTAAGAAAATACTTAATGAGCCCTGGCTGGTGTGGCTCAGTGGATTGAGTGCCAGCCTGCAAACCAAGGGTCTCAGGTTTGATTCCCAGTTAGGGCACATAGCTGGTCTGCGAGCCAGGTCCCCAGGTGGGGGCGTGCAAGAGGCAGCTGATGGGTATTTCTCTCGTACACCAATGTTTCTCTCCCTCTTTCTCGCCCCTTTCCCTGCTTGCTAAAAATAAATAAAATCTTTAAAAATAAACAAATAAATAAATAAATAAAAGAAAATACATAATGACCAGATAAACAATGCTTAATTAAATCACTGCATTATAAATTCAAATAGTATTTGTACACAGTATTCACGCTTCACATACTATTTTAGCTAAATAAAGAAATGATACTGCATAATATGCATAGGGATTTAAAGACCCCGTGTAGTAACCTCCTGGGAGCCCTTCAGCTGTCCATTGCTCACTGGTGTGGAGCCACCTTAATAATATCATCAGTTCCTCCAGCAACAAGTTTTGATTTAAGTTCTTCAGTTTCTTACTGTACATCTTGATTTAGCTTCCTGTATTAGCATCGTTTGCTTCTTGGCAAACTTGATAAGATAAATCTTCCTGGGGCAGTGTTTCAGCCTTTCACTCTGCAGGCAGCCTACTATTCAAGCATTCTCTCCTCCTAGAATTCCCAGGTCCAGAGGTGGCTGGTGAAGCCACCCCAGTTTAAATAGAATCTGCCATGGCTGCCTGCACACCACAGCTTATGGTCTGCCGCCTGGCAGCCAGGTGGCCACAGCAAGCCTGAAAATTATAATATTATTTTTTCATTTTGAGAACTGCTAATGGATGAAAAGCATAAGGATAAAGACAATGAATTTATTTATAAGGAAGAATACATGGATTCCTCTATTTCATATTTTGTTTTAAATTTTGTGCTATAGATTTCTTTGTGGATATTTATCTAAATTAACAATCAGAAAAACAGTTGATGCTGTCCAACAACTTTTATTATTTATTCATTTTTTCCTTCATGTAACAATCATTTATTTGCCTATGTTCATATGTTGTCCTTCACACTGCAGATGTAATAGTGAACAGATTAAGTCTTGGCTCACATGGAGGGCACTAGCTTGGGGGAACAGACAATAAACAAAAATAAACAAAGATATTACTGTATCAGCTAAGATGAGTTTATGGAGAAAAATGAAGGTGTCATAGGAAGCACCAGTGATTGGGGAGGAAGAAGACTGCTGCATAATACAGAGTTAAGGTAGAGTTGTGTGTTCTATCAAGTGAGGGTATACTTCTCCCAGAGGAGAAGAGAAAGGAGTGTTTCTGGTAGAGGAACAATAAATGCATAGGTCTTGAGTTCCTGGTATGTTTGAGAAGCGGTTGCCAGTGTGCTTGTGATAAAGTGAGCAATGGGGAGAGTTAAGGCTAAAAGTTGGAGTGTAGGACAGAACCAGATTATTCAGGGCCTTGCAGACCATTGTGAGAAATTTGGCTTTCTCTTAGAATGTAATGGGAAGCCATTGGGTTTTGAGTGGAATGAGACATAATTTGACTTAAGTTTTCCAACTTTTCATTACGAAAATTTCTAAACATTCAAAAAGTTGAAAAAATAGTATGAGTATCCATTTGCCCACTTCTTGGTTCAAATAGCTGTTAACATTTTGCCTTATTTGTTTTGTTTGTCTTTCTGTCTGTCTATCATCTTTGCTGGACCATTTGAAAGTGTAGATACCACATTTCTTCCATAAAAATAAGCATATTCACTTACATAACCACAATATCACAATTTCATCCATTGATTTAGATATCTGTTAATGATTCTTGCCTGAATTAATCATTTCATTGGAGTTTGACTTATATTTTGAAAAGATCTAGTTGGTTACAGTGTGGAAAATAGAATGTAAGTTTATAGGGGAGGCCGATTCCAGCTATTAGACTACCACAGGAGAGATAGTCTAGGGCAGTGGTTTTAAACCAGTATGCCACAAAAATTTTTTAAACATGTAATACTTGACTATTTAGTGAGGGGCAATGACCTCTTTTTCCTTAAACTGTCAAATAAAAAAAGACAACAGCCAACACGACAGCAGCCATCCAGTGTGAATGAATCAAAATTACACCTACTTTTTGTCAGATTGGCAAAAAATATATTTTTTTGGTGTACCACAGAATTTTAGTAATTAGTTTATGTGTACCATGAAATGAAAAAGGTTGAAAATCACTGGTCCAAGGTGATAGCTCTGGTAATGGTGATAAGTGGTCACATTCTGGACATATTTTGAAGAAAAAGTCATCTGCTGATATCAGACTGAGAAAGAGAAGTCAAAGGTAATTTGAATGCTTTTGTCAATAAATGAGGTTGCCATTTGCTGAGATTGGGAAGATGGTGGGAGGATCATATTTGGGAGCTAGAAATCAGGAAATTGGCTTTAGGCATGTTAAGTTTAGAACATATATTAGACTTCCAAGTTGAGTTATTGAGTAAGCAAGAGGCCTGGAGTTCAGGTGAGAAGTTTTCTCTAGAAGTAAACATTTGGAAGTCATAAGGAAATAGTGATGTTTAAGGCCACGAGACACATGATAAGGTCATCTAGGGAATAGGGGAAGTAATAGAGGTTCAAGGACTGAACCCTGAGGTACTGCAGTGTTTAGAACTCAGGAACAGGAGGAGGAACCAGCAATGGAGACTGAGAAGGACATCACTATTTATTAGTGAAACAAAAAGAAAGTGATAGCCTAGAAAGCGTATCAAGAAGGAGGAGAGAGATCAGTTGTGTCAAATGCTACTAATAGGTTAAGTAAAATGAGATTTGAGAAGTTATTGTATTGGTAAATCATGGATGACATTGACTAAAACAGTTTCAATGAACACTTGGTTAAAGAGAAAATGGGGAGAAAGTAAGCATAGACGATTGTTTCAAGGAATTTAGTTGTATAAGGGAGTAGTGAAAAGGAAATAATAGCCTTTAAAAAAAACATTGGAGCTCTTATAGCATGTTTATATGTTTGTGGAATAACCTGTTAGAGAGGGAAAAATTATGGTGCATGAAAGAATAGGAACAATTCCTGGAGTGCTATCTCTCTTACTGAAAGTGGAGATGTAAACTAGGATCAATGAATATGTGGAATGTCTCCATAGATAAACGGCTCATTGAGAGAGCCAGAAATCCCCTTTTCTGTAGGAGTTGTCACACGTGTACAGCCAATATAAACCTTCTAGTGAGTTTAATGATAGTGGAATTTAAAAAAAGGTAAATGATATTTAAAATTCTTTATTCTCTCTTTCAGTACATATGTACTGACAATTTCACTGACATATTTTAAGCCAGCCATTCCTCTTTAGAGGATATTTTGAGATAAAATAATAATAGTATGGAAAATTTGAATTACAGAATTATTATAGTATGAAAACTACATTTGGTGAAAACTCACTGTTGTTCAGAAAATGAGTGACCTGTAACTAGGTGATATTATATATTTCCAGCCTGTTTTCTTTCCTTTTCTTTTTCTTTCTTGCCTTATTGCATTAGCAAGGACTTCTAGTATGATGTTCAAATAGAGTGGTGAGAGTAGAAATTCTTGCCTTGTACCTGATCTTAGTGGAAAAGCTTTGAGTTTTTCACCATAAAGTATGATGTTAGATGTTATTTATAACATCCTTTATCAAGTTGAGGAAGTTTCCTCCTCTTCCTAGTTTACTGAGAGTTTTTATCATGAATGGATATTGGATTTTGTCAAATGGTTTATCTGCATCTATTGATATGGTCATATGATTTTTCAGTTTTAGTCTGTTGATATGATGGATTACATTAATTGATTTTCAAGTTTTAAATCAGCCTTACATACCTGACATAAATCCCATTTAATCTTGGTTTATTACTTTTATACTTTTAAAATTTGATTTGTTAGTATTTTGTTGAGGACATAGGTTCTTAATCTATAGTATAAGTTTCTTCTTTGTAGAAGAAAACTTAATTATAAAAGTCACTTTTGTGTTCTTCCATTAAAAAAATATTTTGATTGATTTTGAGAGACAAGCTATTGAAGTGGCTAAGAGCAAAATTGCCCGATACTTGAATTATGTGACCTTTTGGCAAGTTACACTTTTTGTGCTTCACTTTCCTCAACTATTAATATAATAATATCTATCTCATAGAATTGTTTTGAAGATTAAATGAGTAATATGGAAAGTACTAAAAATAGTGTCTGAAACATTGTAAAGTGTAATAATGTTAGTTTGTTTATTTACTTATTAATGGCACTGGAGGAAAAGAGCAAGCTTAAGAAACAAAAACATATTTTAAAGAGCTAAGAGCATCACCTTTTACGGGAAACTTTGCTAGCCATCTTTTGAATTTCTGTTATATCCAGTACAGAAGTCTGTCATATTTTGTATTAAGATTACTTGTTTAACTAGTATATAGTCCTCAGAAGACTTTGACATTATCAGAAGAGACCATGTTCCATTCATTTATTCAGCCAGTCAACAAATATTTCAGTGCTGGACACTAGGGATAAGCAGTGAAGAAAAAAAGTCCCCACTTGCACTGAGTTTGCATTTTAGAGAAGGAATCCAGATAATAAATCAAAACAAATAAGACAATTACATATTTTAATAAAAACTATGATGGAGTGGCCAGGAGTAGAAGTTATGATGGGATGGCAGAGCACAAAACAGATCTTCAATAACATTTCTTAAACTAAGTATAGAGGATAAGAATGAATCAATAGTTGATAAAGAGTAAAATCCTACACAATTATCATCATAGGAAACCCTCTAGATGAAAAAATATTATCATTAAGGTTTTACTTTAAGCCAGGTAGAGTACCAAGTAATGTGGCTCTGTTTATTAAGTACTTATATTAATTATGCCAGTTCATTCTCATAACAATTCTGGAAGATGGGCAGCAGACCCATTTTACAGATGAATAAAAATCTGAGGAGTTTAAGTGACATGTCAAGGTCACATTGGTAGAAAGTATCAGAACACAGATTTTAATCCAGATTCAAAGCCAATGCTTTTCATCATGATGTAAGACCTGGTGAATTCTTTTAGACAAATGGCTAATTTAAAGGGTAGTGGTGTGCTTGTGAGAAAGACCTTTCAGATTTGGGGCAGAGTTAAGTCTGTTGAAGATTAAGCCTGTAAATCAGATTCAAAGTGCAAAAATACAAGCCAGTGTAGGAAAAAAATTACTACCCTTGCTAGAAGTAATTTCTCCCTCCTCTGATCTACTATACATTATTCTACCACTTACTTTGTGTAATTGGACAGGATTCTTAATCTTTTTCAACTCTAGTTTCTAAATCTGGTAAGTAGAGATCATAATACCTGCTATACATTATCAAGTGAAATATTGCATAAGAAAGACTTGCACACTAGAATGATGTTTTAATTATCTTAATGGGCTATAAACCACTTGCAAGTGGTCACTGACATATATCTTTCTATGCCCCACAGCACCAAACGTATGATCCTATGGTGTATGTTTACAAGCACTTAATAAATATTAGTTGAATAAATGAACGACTCATCAGACTTTTCACCCATTGAAATATAACTGGGAGAAGAAACGTATAGATTGGCACAGCTTTGTTAGTAATTTCAGTTATCTTGATACTTTTGAGTTTACCTGAGCTATACTTATACTGTACCTTGGGTCTTAAATGTAACAAAACAAATTTTGCTTCTGAGAAACATTTTAGTTCTTTTTTATTAACCTTGTCTTATGCATAAACAGTTTGGCAGAGAGTGAGAATGTGATGTAGTAGAAGCAATTGGCTTGCTGACACAAGAACACTGGAGTTTGTGATGCTTAGGTACAGATGAGATACTATTCCAGATGCTATACAGTACGTGTTAGAAACAGATTTTAATATGATTATCAGAATTAAAACTAGCTCTTTGACTTTGGCCAAAGTTAAAATCTGCAATTAAAGAATATAATATGATTTGGCACCATTATTGTTTGACTAACATATGCTTCTACCAAATCTGAGAAATTAGTTTTAGATGTAGAGCCCTTCATATTTAAAAATATCACTATTCTAAAGCTGTGTGAGGGTATTCTATCCATAAGGTACATATTCAAGAAGGAGGCTTTAATTTTCCACTTTAGCTCTGATAATATTAACTTAAATAATTCTCTCTACATTTCTTCCCTCTAATTTCATTTTAACAGAAATAGGGGATAACATTTAACCACCTTCCTGTGTACTAAAGAATGGAATGAGCCCTTAAGACCAGATGAATAAGCACTAATCTACACAATTTCAAGTAGTGGTTTGAAAGCTGTTCTGTTGTATTTATAAATACTACTGGTTAATAATGATATATAAAATTATATCATCAGAAGTTTGTTCCTTTGGTTTAAAGTTTTTGTTCTTGTTAAGATGAAGATATCCCTGAAGGACTTTTAAATCTGTTTTTAATGCGAAGTAATCCATTCATTCAGCAAATACTTATTGAGTGCCTGCTAGATACTAGGTGCTGGAGATAACGCAGTGAACAAAACTGACTACACCCCTATGGAGAACAGGAGAGAGACAGACAATATATTCAAAAATTAGTAATAAGAGAGATGGTATGGAGCTGTTTTTGTTTTTTTAAAAATAATACACAGTAGGTAAGAAAAATCATCTTCGGTAATGTTACATTTGAAAGAGGTATGCAGGAAGGGGTACAAGCCATATGAATATCTGAAGAAAGATCATTCCAGGCAGAGGAAATGATGCACAGTACAAAGGGCTTGAAGTGAATACATTATTGGTATATTTGAGGAATAACAAGGAGGCCAGTATAGCTGGAGTGGATGAGGAAAGAGTAGAATTGTAGAAGGTGGTCAGCAAAGTAATGAATGAATTTATAAGCATGTAGCCTTGAGCAGATTTTTAAAAAGTAAACTCTTTTGGGCCTGGCTGGGTAGCTAAGGTGGTTAGAGTATTGTCCCAATACACCAGTGTTGTGGGTTATCAATCCCCTGTCAGGGCACATGCAAGAAACAACCAGTGAATGCATAAATAAGTGGAACAACAACTTGATGCTTCTCTCTCTCTGTCTCTTTCATTCTTTATCTCCCTTTCCCTCCTTCCCTTATCCTCTCTCTCTAAAATCAGTTGATAAAAAATAAATAAGTAAATTCCTTTGTTTTGAAGAATTTTAGATTTACATGAAGCTTGTGAGATAATTTTTCCATTTCCCTCTTACATAGTTTCCCCTAACGTTAACATCTTACATCATCGTGGTACCTTTAACAAAACTAAGAACCAGCATTATTACATTACTAAACTCCAGACTTAATTGGGATTTCATAGTTTTTCCACTAACGTCCTTTTTCTGTTCCAGGATCCAATCCAGAATACCATATTGCATTTAATTATCATGTTTCCTTAGTGTCTTCTAGCCTATGACAGTTGTTCAGTCTTTCCTTGTTTCCTATGACCTTGACAGCCGTAAGGAGTTCTGACTAGGTGTTTTATAGGATTTTCCTCAATTTGGGTTTATCTGACAATGTTTTCCAAATGACTAGACTGGGGTAATAGGTTTTTGAGAACAAATCACAGAAGTGATGTGCCTTTTTCCAGGAGATGGAATTAACTCATCCCTACCTTGAGGAGTGACTCACTTCTAAATTAAAGAACATAGGGAAACCTGGAAAACACTGTCTTAACCCAAATGATCAAGGTTAATATTACCAGTGGTAAGTCATGTTAACATGATATGATGAATTGAACAGATTTTGATATAGAGATAACCTGTGAACAAGACCTGATTTTTGAGAAAATTTTATTCACTTTATGATTTTCCATAGACTGTACTCACTAAAGAGTATACAGAATCTGTAGCAAAGTTACTTTAAACCTAGATTTTTTATGTTTCTCCTTCCACAGTTATTCCCTACTTAGCACCAAAGATTGTTGTTATTTTTTTTGGTGTGTGTGTGTGTGAGGTGGGTGAAGAAGAGAGACAGAAAAAGGAGGAGAGAAAGGAGAGGAAAAGGGAGAGAAAGGAGTAAGGTGGACTTTGTGCCTGTTTTTGTAGAAATCCACAAGCATATCAGTAGTTGTAATGACCAAGGACTATATTAAATCACATATAGTCTTTGATACTTTGTAAAAATCCTGAATTTCACATATTTTTAACTCATTCAACTTGGAGTTGACTGTATTAAACACTATTATATCCCCAATAGTTTTATTTTTATTGCAGATTTAAGGGACTTTACAAATATTTATCTCTATTAAAATGCATTGTAACTCACCTGCTTTGCAATGTGGAGTGAAATTAATATTGGGTCAGTAGATTGAAGATTTGTGTTTTAGGTCCTGCCCCACTACTTCCTAGATATGACTAATTCACTTAGCTCATTTTTTACATCTAGGAAATGGGTATAATCATATCTTACCTTAGCTATGTCTGCTATTCAATATGCATTCTCCGAAGTGCTCTATTTAAGTAGATTTTAAAGGTCACTAAGTAGTTTGGGAAAAAATAGTTTCAAGCAAAATATGCCAGTTAAGCAGCTATTAGCTGCTCCTTAAAGGTTGTTGTATATATACAACAATCTTTTTATTATACAACAATCTTCTGTATTATAACAGAGGCAAACTAATGTAATCAGATACTAACTACAGAAATTTCTACCTGCAAATTGAAGATTGACTAGATGACTTCTATGGTTTCTTCCAATTCTGTTTTACATTTTAATACCTATTATACTTACCTCACAGGGTTTGATAAAGGATAACCAAGGTAATACATATGAAAACCTTTTATAAACATAAATACCATACAAATATATGATACTATATACTAGTTTAGGTAGTTAACAGGGATTCATTGGAAATTAAAGGGTACACCTGATGCGTAAGATGTTTTCCCCCATTAGACCTATTTATTATTATAATTGTTGCTATTGTTATTGTCTATTTTTTTTCATAGCCAGAGGATTATAGCACTTTTTAAAGCATACATTCTGCTATTTTTTCCAGTCCATTTACTTCTGTGACAGTTTTTCTTAAGGTGATGCCCAGAGGTGTTGCTATGGTTAAGGTTATAATTCAGAATTTCCATTAAAGAGACATCTTTCCAAAAACCACTTTAAAACAGAAAATAGCCCTCTACAATCAGATTCACTCAGCTTGATACCACTACTGTTCTTTTAACCTAAGTAGCACAGAACCAATTTTATGGTGACTTCAAAATAGAAGCTATAGCTAGAAAGTAAAATGATTTTGAACCCTGCTATACTGTCTCTACTGCCAGTTATTTCTTCTTCTCATCATGAGAACAATACATACTTTGTACTGTTGTTAGTCTACAAAAAAGAAAAATGTTTTTTGACTCCACCTCTCTTTTTTTTAAAGTGTTTTTTTAGTTTTCATTTATTGACCCTACCAGATCATTTCAAAGTTGAATTGTAATTTTATTCTCTGGTTCCCTAAGGAATAGCATTTAAAGAAAATTGTAGCAAATTACTCTGGCCTTGCTCAGAATTTTATTTTACCACTATGAACAAATGCATTTTCCTAGATATTTTTTATATAATTCGTGAAAGTAGTTTTCAGATCTTTTCTCAGTATCAAAAACAAGGTTGAGATTCTCATTTTGTTCCTAGTTGCTGTACTTTTACTTACTCTGTCAGCATTCCTATTTCTTTTTCTTTTTTTCTTAGTTTATTTTCTGAATTTAACAGTGGGGAATCCACTTGACTGTTCTCACAGCAGGTAATAAGTACCATGATAGTCACTGGATTGGTTTCTTTGAGTGGTTAAAAGAATAACAGGGTAATTAAACTTTTCTGAAGCTGCCAACTGTTTGGGGGGTTTAGTGTATATTTAAGGCTTATTTAAAAATAGTTCCTTCAGAAATTGAACAATTTAACTGGTAGAATTCCTAAGGGTATATTCCTCTCTCAGGTAGAGATTACTTAGATGACTGGAATTTCTGTCAAGTAGAAGAAAATCCTCTTTCATGTAAGGCTAGATTTAATGCCGTATTTACTCTGATTTATAATGTTTAATTTATGATTTTTAGTGGGGTGCTTTTTACCAACCATAAATTCCCTAAAATAGCTTTTTACAAACAATGCATATTTTAGAAATGCAGGTTTCTAGAAAACTGAATAAGGAATATTTATTCAGATAAGTTCGAAGTTTTGGATTCAGCCATGATCTTTGCTTCTTGAACCTGAAATCTAAATCTAGATGAGATACAGAAAAGACAATGTTTTTCCAGGCTGGTGTGGTTCAATGGATTGAGCATGGGCTTGCAAACCAAAGAGTTGCCAGATCGATTCCCAGTCAGGGAACATGCCTGGTTTGCTGGCCAGGTCCCCATTTGGGGGTACCTAAGAGGCAATCACACATTGATGTTTCTTTCCCTCTCTTCCCTTCTTTCTAAAAATAAGTAAATAATTCCTTTTTTAAAAAAAGACATTGTTTTTATGAGCTACAGTTATGAAGTCTAAATGTTACCTAAATAAATTGGGATGTTAATATCTTTAGGACCTCAAGCATTTTATCTAAACCATAAATGAGAATTGAGCTATCACCACTTCTGGTCAACATAGTACTACCTGCTTTCCCCACCTCTCAACATAGTCCTGGAAGTTCTGGTCACGGAAATTATATAAGAAAAAGAAATAAAATGCATCCAAATTGGAAACAAACAAAATGGTCTGTTTGAGGGTGATATGTGCCTAAATGTAGAAAACTCTAAAGATTCCACAAAAAACAAACAAAAGCCCTAATTGAACTAATAAATGAATTCTGCAAAGTAGCAGGATAAGTCAACACACAAAAGTTGTGTTTTCATGCACAATGAATAATCTGAAAAGGAAATTACGAAAACAATTCCATTTCCAATAGCATCAACAAGAATGAAATACTTAGAAATTAACCAAGGAGATAAAAGACTTCTACATTGAACTACAAAACATTGCTGAAACAAGAAGACATGTAAATGGGTACATCCTGTGTCCATGAATTGGAATATGTAATATTGTTAAGATGTCAGTACTCCCCAAAGCAAAATACAGAATCAATACAGTCCCTATCCAGAGCTGGGTGGAGGGGGACAAAGAGGGAAAAGTTCAGACAACTGTAATAGCATAAACAATAAAATATAATTTAAAAAACTACAGTCCCTATCCAAATCCCAATGATTCTCTTTTGCAGAAATAGAAAAATCTGTTTTAAAATTCATATGGAATCTCAGTGGACCCCAAATAGCCAAAACAATCCTGAAGAACAAAACCAGAGTATCACAATTCCTGACTTAATAATGTACTATAATGGTCTAGTAATCAAAACAGTGTGGTGTTGGCATAAAGACATACAGACCAATAAAATAGAATAGAGAGCCCACAAGTTAGAACTTTGCATATATGGTCAAATTATTTTTAACAAGGGTGCAAAGACTGTTCATTAGGCACAGAACATCTCTTCAACAAATGGTGCTTGGGAAATTAGGTATCTACATGCAAAAGAATGTAGTTGGATGCCTCCTTAACACCACATGCAGAAGTTTACTAAAAATGAATCAAAGACTTAAAACAGTAAAACTCCTAAAAGAAAACTTAGGGCAAAAGCTTCATGACAATGATTTTTTTGGCTATGACACGAAAGACACGGGTAACAAAAAAAAATAGATGAATTGGACTTCATGAAAATTATTATTTTTTCATCAAAATACACTGTCAAAGGATTGTCATTAACAACATGTCTGCTTTTTAAAGTAGAATTGGGCACTTATGGCCAAGATGGAGGTGTAGGTAGATACACTTTGCCTCCTCACACAACCAAAAGAAGGACAACAACAAATTTAAAAACAAAAAACAACCAGAACTGCCAGAATACCAAACTGTATGGAAGCCCAACAACCAAGGAGTTAAAGAGGAAACATTCACCCAGACTGGTAGGAGGGGCGGAGATGGAGACGGGAAACTGGTGCGGAGGGGATGCGGCAAGGTGGCAGCTGGAGGACCGGGCAGGCGAGAGGGCAGCTGGTGGTCCCACATTTTCATGCAGATAAACTGAGAGGAACAACAGGGGAGCAAGACAGACTGCGCAATCCAGGTTTCCAGCATGGGAAAAGAAAGCCTCAAAACCTCTGGCTGTAAAAACCTGTGGGAGTTGCGCCAGTTGGAGAAACTCCCAACCTCACAGGGTAGTTCGTTGGCGGAACCCTCAGGGTCCTAGAATGTACACAAACCCACCCACCCAGGAACCAGCACCAAAAGGACCCAAGTTGCTTGAGGGTAGCAGGGGAAGTGATTGAAAGCCACTGAGAGCCCACTAAGTGGCGTTGTTCCCTCTTGGACACTTACCCCACATATAGAGCCACAAAGCAGCATGTGGGTTGCCCCACCTTGGTGAATACCTAAGACTCCGCCCCTTACAACATAACAGGTATTCCAGAGACAAAAAAAATATGGCCCAAAGGAAAGAACTCCAGAAGTTTCTTCCACTGGCTCAACCTCTGCTGGTTTTTGCAGCCAGAAGTTATGGAGACTCATCTTCCTAGCACTGGAACCCTGGGATGGGGTGCCTGCTGTGTGACTGGGACCTCTTGCTCCTGAGATATCACTGCTGAATTGGTGTGGGACCACCCTGTTCTGCGTCTCCACCCCTGCTACCAGTCTGGATGGATGTGGTTTCTTTAATTCTATAGTTGTCAGACTGAAACCAGGAAAGCTGACATTCAGGCTATCTGTTACCTACCAGACCCAATAAGCAGAGACAGGGATTGAACCTTTATGGGTGCTTTATTCAGATGGCAGACAGTCTGAGAAAATGGCAGGTTTGTATCCTAACTGACTGTCCTCTTCTTTTCAAGCCAGCCTTTCTTATGAGGGCGGCTAAAGTGTAGGTAAGGGATTTGGGACTCAGGAAAGAGGTTAATCAGATAAAAGCTGCAGTCTGGCAATCTCCTAACATCCTTTCATCTGCCCACCAGTGATATTTTTTATCTGTGTCCTGGGTGGTGGATTGTCTCTCCCTGGAATACAATGGCTCCAATACCACCTTGATTTCTTATGTTCTCTTCTGGAGCACAGAGGTCAATCACCTGTGGTCTCCTGGAGTCAGGGTGAGCCGTACCTGCAGTTCCTGAAACAATAGCTTTTCACATGCATTAACTACTAGGCTTACTGAGTATTACCTTAAACTAAAATTTTCCCACTCTTGAGTTCCCCCATCAAGACTTCCATTCATCTTGATTCCTAACAGTTATGAGTGATGACTGTTCTATAGTTTAGGTGTATTTTCGATGTGGTCGAGGAGGCAAGCTGTGTTTGTCTACGCCTCCATCTTGACCAGAAGTCCCAAAAAGCTTGTCTTTTTGTCTTTTAACATTAAAAAAAAATCTATTGTTCTCTGAACTCTTTTTTTTAAATAAGATTTTATTTATTTTATTTTTAGACAGAGAAGAAGGGAGAGAGAAAGAGAAGAAGAGAAACATCAATATGTGGTTGCCTCTTGTGTGCCGCCTACTGGGGACCTGGCCCACAACCCAGACATGTGCCCTGACTAGGGAATCGAACTGGCCACCCTTTGGTTTGCAGGCCAACACTCAATCCACTGAGCTACACCGGCCAGGGCTATTTGTCTTTCAAAGTATAATTGTGTATCATTTTAGTAAAGCCCTTAATTTCTTAAGACTGATCAATCATTTCAAAATATTGGTTGAAGTAGAGTTCCTATTAAAAAGCCATATATACTTTTGAAATTTAAATACATTATCTTTTAGTGAAGAGTAAAGTCTGTGATATAAATGAGACCACAGCATATACCATTTATTTGAGTTGGCAACAAAGTGTAACTATGACCATAATTCCCGTTTGCTAATGATTATTGCCTATTTACTGATACTACCCAAGTTTCATAGCCTACATATAAGAATTCAGCCATATGTTATATAAATATATTGATTTTCTACTCTTAACATTCATTATAAGGAGTTAGCAAATGGGTTAAGCATATATAAATCAGAAAGACAGATGTGTATTCATTCAGCAAATATTTATTGATCAGTGTGCTAGGCACTGATCTGGGCATTAGGCATCAATGACCAAAAGCAGACAAAAAACATCTGTAGTGTAGTAGGAGGAAGAATGGAATCATAAAATAAATAATAAATATAATAAATAAATTCATATACTAGAAATTGATAAAGGCTGTGCCAAAAGGAAAAGACTTGCAACATAGTGGGAAGAGTTATAAGTGCATAGAAGAGGAAGAACCTCAAGGAGATTGAGATGTGAGGTATGTAGGAGAGTGTGATGTTCTGGAATCCCAAAGAAAGTAGAGGAGTTAAAAGTAGAGGGAATGTCATTAGTCAGATGCTCCCAAGTGAGTTGGACCTGAGAATAGACTTTAGGATTTAGCAACAGGAAAGTCACATTGGTGATGCTGACAAGTTCAGTAATCTTGCTACTCTTTTTGGCCATGGAGGAGGGTTGACAAGAAAGACAGTTACTGCTAAGCTCTCATTTTTTGTGGTCTTGTGGTACTACTGGTAGTTTGGTCTTCAATAATACCTAACATCTAGTTTGCTATTCACAGAAAACTTAGGATACTGTTGGGTTTGCTTGAATGTCAGCCTGGTCAGTGTGAACAAATGGTTGTTAAAATTACATTGATAGCAGCAGTAGGGAATGAGATTTCTGTTGTGACGACCCCAAACCCAGAACTGCAGCCATTAGTCATTTGGTAGGTAATATCATTTAGATTCAGAAAAGCTAAGACAATCTTGATGTGTGGTCATCCAGGTAGCATTTTTAGAGGTTGCTATCTATAGGAAGAAAGAAAGGAAATACTTTAAAGAAGAAAAAATTCAGAGTTGATTTTAACTTCATTTAGTCCACTAAGAAAATAATACCAAGTCAGGTGGAGAATTTGTCTTCTTTATTTTTAGTTTAATGTGTTATTCTAGATTTAGAATACACATGATTAACTTGGGGGGTGATCAAAACTTTAACATTTAAGTACTGTCCCCCCAGCAAGGGCATCCTGAGTAGATAGCATCATAGTATGTGGGCTAAGATGAAGCTGCTCCAGATGAATCTCTCTCAGAGTTAACTGATGGAAACTTCCCACCTTCAAGAATTTTTATTACCTTAGCAATGCTGTGCCAAGACTGTAGAAACACAGCTGTGGGTGCTGCGCTGACGCCCACATTGCCAGTGTCAGGAAGGATGTACTTTTAAACCTCTAATTTATCTAATAATGTCTTTAGTGATTTGTGTAGGTTTGGCATTGTGATGAAAATGCTTCCTGGCTTGGTTTATAACAAGAATTCAGTTTGTAGTCTTAAAATGTATATTGTCTTAAAATGCATGTGGAAGGTACTAAACAAGTCAATTTAGAAAAAGATCTGAATAAAATACTGTCCTATTGATCTAACGGAACTTACGCATCCTTTATACTTGAAAATGATGCAAATTACGTGTGTTTTTATGCTAGAATAATCTGTTGTGGTTTCTGTTTTGTAAACCAAGATGGCAGTAGATAGTGCTGAAAGAGAGCCAACTTTCATATTCAATTACAATCTGACTCCTTTTCTCTTAATGAGAAACCATAATTGAAAAGTAAATTTTAAAAAATGTAGACTGGACTATGTTGCAGAGTGGCAATAGAATAATAAACTCTCATAAATAAATATTTATAAAGAGGTAGGAAATAGTGCTCTCTTGTTTGAAATATAGTTTCATAACCAGTTGCTAACACAATATGTGCATCTCTTTAAGAAAATAAGCTATACAAAATCTGAAGAATTCTTTCCTAACTAGTGGATTCACTGCAAAGATTGATTATATTTATCAAATAAACATATATTTAACTTTTAAGAATACACCTAGTGTATAGAGTAGAGTACCCCTATATTGCTTATAAAAGGAATGTATAGAGTTTATTTCTGTTCTGTTGGCCTATGTGAAAACATTTGTTTGAATCAGAAGTGTGTCTTAATTTAAACTGCCTTTGTCCTATCTTTGAAATTCAAAATGTTATTTGAAATAAAATTATAGAATTAGAATTTTAGACCTGGAAGAGACTTTAGAGTTATGCTATTACAATTTCTTAATTTTCCATTTGAGGAACCTGAAATACAGGGTTTAAGCATCTTCTCTGAGGTTACACAGCTAGAATTAGAACTTTTTAACTTTGTATATTTCTACTATAACATTTCTGCTGTCTCCAACAAGCTGGTTGAATAGCAAATAAGTCGTCAGAAATTTTAGGCCTTCCTCTGGGTTCACCTATGCATGTCTAGGCGTCAAAGTCAATAGTGATCCCTAATTATTCTTCATCAGTTAAAAAAACTCTTATAACAACAGAGGGAAATTGTAGTGTTTAAATTATGAGTGGTTTTTGAGTGACTGAGATATTAATGTATAGTCTTTAAAGCAGTTGTCTTTAATATCTTTAGGTAGCAGCCAAAGAAGTATTGGGAAAGAAGAACAAAGTTGGAAGTATCATGCTACCTGAAATCATACTATACTTTAAGGCTATAGTAATTAAAACAGCATGGTACTGGCATAAAAACAGACACATAGATCAGTGGAACAGAATAGAAAGCCCAGAAATAAACCCATGCTTATATGGTCAATTAATTTATCACAGAGGAGACAAGAATATACAATGGGGGTAAAGACAGTCTCCTTAATAAATAGTGTTGGGAAAACTGGACTGATACATGCCAAAAATGAAAGTAGACCACTTTCTTAGACCATATTTAAAAAATAAATTCAAAATGGATTAAAGACTGAAATGTAAGACCTAAAACCATTAAATTCCTAGAAGAAAACATAGGCAGTAAACTCTTTGGCATTGCTCTTGGCAATATTTTTTGGATATGTCTCCTTAGGAAGGGAAACAAAAGAAAAAATAAACCAATGGGACTATATTAAACTAAAAATAAAATTAAAGCAGAGGAAACCATCAACAAAACAAAAAGACAGCCTACTGAATGGGAGAAAATATTTGCCACTGATACATCCGATAGGGGGTTTGTATCCAAACTATATGAAATTCATACAACTTAACACCAGAAAAACCCCCGTCTGATAAAAAATTGGCAGAGGACTTGAATAGACAGACACTTCTCCAAAGAGCATGTACAGATGGCCAACAGATATATTTTAAAAGATGTTCAACATCACTAATCATCAGGGAAATGCAAATTAAAACCACAGTGAGATATCATCTCACACCTGTCAAAATGGCTATCATCAATAAATCAATGAACAACAAGTGTTGGTGAGGATGTGGGGAAAAGGCAGCCCTCACGCACTGTTGGTGGGAATGCAGATTGGTGCAGCCACCCTGGAGATTTCTCGGAAAATTAAAACTAGAACTACTATGTGACCCAATAATTCCACTTGTGGGTATTTATCTGAAGAAATCCAAAACACTAGCTCAGAAAGATATATGCACCCATGTTCATTGCAGCATTATTTACAATATCCAATATATGGAAGCAACCTAAATGTCCATCAATAGACGAGTAGATAACGAAGATGTGGTACATGCGGGGGTGGGCAAAAGTAGGTTAACATAATACAAATAAATAATACAAGAATAAACTGGTTTGCATACTCACAACTGTAAATCTAGTTTTCCCCATCCAAGTATATATGGAATATTGCTCAGCCATAAAAAGAATGAAATCTTGCCATTTGCAACAACATGGGTGGAACTGGAGGGCATTATGCTAAGTGAAATAAGTCAGACAGAGAAAGACAAATTCCATAATATTTCAGTGAAATGTGGAATCTAAAAAATGAACAAACAGCCCTGGCTGGTGTGACTCAATGGATTGAGTGCCAGCCTCTGCAAAACAAAGGGTCGCTGGTTTGATTCCCAGTCAGGACACATGCCTGGGTTGTGGGCCAGGTCCCCGGTAGGGGCTGCATGAGTGCAACCACACATTGATTTCTTTCTCTTCATCCCTTGCCCCCTTCCCCTCTGTCTAAAAATAAATAAATAAACTTAAAAAAAATGAACAAAACAGAAACAAACTTACAGATACAGAGAACAAATTAACGGTCACCATGTGGGAAGAGGTTAGGGGTGATGGGTGAAAATACTGAAAGGTATTAAGAAGTACAAATTTCCAGTTATAAAAATAGTCACTGGGATATAAAGTACTTCATGGGGAATATGGTCAATAATATTGTAATAACTATGTATGTGTCAGATGGTGCCTAGACTTATCTGAGTGATCACCTTGTAAGGTATATAAATGCCTAATTGCTATGTTGTATACCTGAAACTAATATAATATTGTATGTCAACTGTAATTAGAAAATGATTAAAGAAACCTAAAAACTATCTGTAGGTAACAAAGACCCATATATAATAATTAATGCCCATATCCACTAATCATGATAATGATTTGGGTAGTTCCCATAATGATTGCCTTAGTCTGTTTGACCTGCAATACAAATTACCATAGACTGGATGGCTTATAAACAATAGAAATTTATTTCTCAAAGTTTTAGAGGCTGCAGTGTCCAAGATCAAGGTGTCAGTAGATTTGCTGTCTAGTGATGGTGTGATTTGTGATTCATAGATGACTGTTTTCTCCTTGTTGTCCTCATGTGGTTTCAGTGGTGAGAGCGCTTTTCCCATTCATGAAATCAGTGTTCAAACGTCCCACCTCCAGTTACCATCATATTGGGGATTAAAATTTCAACATATGAATTTGAGGGAGGGGGACAGAAACTTTCAGTTCATAACAGTGATTTAACATCTGCTTCATCCTTAAATACCGCTCCCAGATACACTGTGGCTTTTTAAATATCTAATTTGGGAAAAGACTGACTTAAAACAAAATAAAATAATTTATATAAACAATGACAAGTACTGAACTGTTGAAGCTTATTAGAATGCAGTTGTATTTTTATAATTCAAAATCTTCCACCAAGCATATTTTGGGATGTGGTTATTTTTGAAATAGAATTGAAGAGTCAAGATTTACCTACCCAAATAAATATTTTGAGGATAAAGGTGGCACTAGCCAATGTGAGCAGCAAAAAGGAACAGTCAGACATTCATGAATTTGAGTTTTATGTATTATTTTGTATGTGAAGAACACCTATTGTTACCTTAAAATAAAATTTGTGCCTTGTTTACAGATTTCAGTTTATGAAGCTTAATAGATTCTGGACTTTTGCTTTATAATATATAACATTGAGAAAGTTAGTATACACAGAAATTGAAATACACGTTCATATATTCATTAACATAACCAGCTTTAATAAAGTGGAATGTTTATGTGATGAACTTAAAAATTAAAATTAAATGGACCCCTATTAATGGTACTTCAGCGTTGTTCAGAGGTAGTTATATGTATCGTTTACATGTGACTTAGACATAAACTAGACAAGGATTTTATTTTTATCTATGAGTATATAAAGTCTACACTTTGATATCTAAAACAAATAAGAAAGTAACAAGTTGGTATGAAAACACATTTCCTTTTGTTGTCAGGACCTGAATTACTTGAAGATAGGAATGATAAGCACCTCAGATATCTCTTTTAAGAAATAGCAAAGGCTCATTTTTGGACTGTATTTGAGGGGCCTGACTAGATTAATTTGACTTCAAAAGAGCCAGTCCCCCAAAATGACACACACTGCAAAAGTTAAAAAAAAAACCCACAACAACTTCTAATCATACTCCAACAATGCTTCCATGTAATAATATTTGTAACCCCAATTTTCCAAATTGCCATGAGTATTGTCCCTCCTCTGATATTTTCTATGTAATACATTTGCCTTACTTTAAAACCTTCTGTATCAAGATCTTTCAAGTATTGAATGAGAAATGATGAAAAAAAGTAGTTTGCTATGTTATTATCATGTTATTCACTCCTGGTAATTCTCTTGAAAATGACAGGCTTTAATGATAAGCTTTTATTTGAGTTGTATCAAAAATTCTCTGATGTGACTATGTTTTAAAATATATTTGCAATTCTGATTTTTTAGAAATAATCACTTTCAATTCAGAGTCAAAACCACAAGAACTTACTCTGCTGATAGCTTTCTGACATGTAGGAATAGCTGATGTGGGTGAAGCATCTAGCTTGATGTTTTATATCTAGCTATTAGTCAGCTAATCTTCCTCTCTATTTCACTGAAAATATTTTCATTCTGTCTGACAAAAAGTAAAAAATTACATTAACTGTGACTAAAAATGTATTGTAGATGACACATTAATGAGACTAATGGTTCTTGCCTTATTCTCGAAAAGTTTTCATAGGCTTACCTTTGGTGAACCTAGATCCAGATAGTTTAATAATTACACAAAAGATATCCTTTAAAAAAAAAACACTCCAGAAAACAAGAATACAGTAAAGGTTTTCAGATAATTTTAAATATAAATTTTAAAACAAACCAAAGGACCAAGTAAATGTTATACTATCAGTATAAAGTCCAGTTAGACAAAATATTTGGATGTGTTCAGTTTTTCAAAGTAAAGTATGATTGAAAGGTAAAGGCAAGCAATGCTGACAAAGAATTTAGGTGTATGAAGGAAAATTTTGACTCATAAGGAAAAATTCAGTTAACTTAGCATGATAGAAGGAAAGGTAATACTGTTTATAAATCATTTGGATTTCAAAGGGTGCCATCAATTTACTTCATAATTATTAAAGGGCAATAGCTTTCAGTTTTTTTCATTAAAATCAAAATTCATTTTATATATAGTTATAGATGTAGGTATAGATATAGATGAAATACTTAGCCTTTCTTCATGTACCCTACTCTATTTCCTTTTAAAAAATACTGGTCACAATTTGTAAATTGATTTTATTACCCACAAATGAATCACAACCTACAATTTGAGAAATACTGATGAAAAACAAGGAGAATTTTCTAAGTTTTTTCCCTTAATGACTTAGAATGTAAACATTGTTACTTCTTTTTATTGTTCAACATCAAAATGTCCATACTATCCAAAGCAAGTTATAGATTCAGCGTAATCCCTATTAAAATACCAATGACATATTTCACAGATACAGAACAAACATTTCAAAAATTTATATGGAACCATAAACAACCCCAAATAGCTGCAGCAATTTTGAGAAAGAAGAAGAAAATAGGCGGGATCACAATACCTGATATCAAATTATATTACAAGGCCACTGTAATCAAAACAGCCTAGTACTGGCATAAGAACAGACACATAGATCAAGAGACAGAATAGAGAACCCAGAAATAAACCTATGTCTCTATGGTCAAATAATATTCAACAAATGGGGCAGAAGCATAAAATGGAGTAAAAATATCCTCTTCAACAAATGGTGTTGGGAGGTCTGGACAGCTACATGCAAAAAAATGAAACTCAACCACCAATATACACCATACACAAAAATAAACTCAAGATGGATAAAACATTAATCCAGATGGATTAAACATTGTTACTTGATCTGTTTCTAAACCATTCATTTTCTTGGTCTCCCCTAAACCTTGTTATCACAAAAATTATACCAGCTCCAAAATCATACTGACAAGCGTTCTGTTCTCAGACTACAACATTCTGTCCTTCTAGGTTATGTGCCCAAGTACTCCCGCTACAGTATTTTAATTACATCTAGACCACATTGATTTGCAACTCATGTCTGTTCTTTCTTAGTCAGTAGTCTATGGTCAAACATTCTAATCATATCCTTAAAAATATGAGTATATTCAATTCCTTTGTCCCTTCTTTACTTCATAGTACTCACTTGCAAAACCCCAAATATTGATGAACTAAACAATTCTTTTTACCTACACATGTTCCAGCCTATGAACATAGATAGAGAAAATCATACAACCACAAAGAAAGAATGGTTTCATTACAAAATTGTCTTGAACTTCCAATAATCTCTTGGCACTGTTTGTCAGTCCTACTATTCTCTGATATGACTATTTCATATCTACTTTCTCTTCATTCCTCCTCCCCCATGTGCTTTCTACCCTCACCACCCAGTTGATGACATAACCCGGTGGTTCTCAAAGTGTGGTCCCCAGCCCGGCAGCATGAACATCACGTGGGAACTTGTCAGAAATGAGAGTTCTTGGGCCTTACTCCAGGCCTACTGAGTCAGAAACCCTAGGGTTGGGGCCCAGCAACCTGTATTAACAAGCCTGCAGGTGAGTCTGATGCATATAAAAGTTTGAGAACTACTGGTCTAGCTTCATAGTTCATTGAGAAGGCATCCCCTAGAATGTGAGCTCTGAAGGCAGGGATTTTGGGGAATATATATCCTGTGGACTAGAACAGTACCTAGAACACTGTAAGCCTCAGTAAGTTATTGTTCAGTTAAACCACTGGATGAGAACTCCCTTATTTTCCTACCAAGAACTGGAAAACTACTTGCGTCTATACCCATTTTCTTTCTTCCTTGTCCAACTAAGGAAATGTGCCTCATTCTAACAAAGGTCAGTATTTATGTATATGGATTGGATCCCATCCCTCCTTGCCTTCTCAAGAACTTTGCTCTTTTGATCCTCCCCTCTCTCTTGCATAATTTATCAGTCTTTTTCTACTACATCAATTCATTTAGTATGCAGTCAGAACAACGAACTACCCTGTCCCCATATCATCTCCTTTCAGTCACTGCTATGCCTCTCGCCTTCTACTTACTAACCCATTCTAATCTGATTTTAACCTCCACTGTTCAGTGGTTCTTGACAAAGTCAGTGACTTTTTTAAACATCGCTTTTGAAATATAATTTTCATACCATAAGTTACACATTTAAAGTTTACATGTACAATTCAGTGGTTTTAGTATTTTCAGAATTGTTTAACCATTGCTACTATCTAAGATGTAGAATATTTTTATCACCCCAAGAAGAAACACCCTACCCTTTAGCAATTTTTCCCTATTCACTTTAACCCTTAGCCCTAGACTACCCCACTACTCTCTTTTCTATTTCTATAAATGTGCCTATTCTGGACTTTTCATGTAAGTGGGAATCATTCAACATGTAGTCTTTTGTGACTGGCTGCTGTCACTTACCATATTTTTTCAAGGTGCATCCACATTGTAGTATGTATTAGTCAATAACTTTCATTCCTTTTCTGGCTGAATGATATTCTGTTGCATGAATATATTGCCTTTTACTTATCCTTAAACAGTTGATGGACATTTGGGTGTTGCTACTTTTTGACTATTATGAATAATGCTGCTCTGAACATTCATGTACCAACTTTTGTGTGGAAGTATGTTTTTATTTCTCTTGGATATACCTATGAGTGGAGTTGCTGAGCGATGTAGCCGTTTTGTGTTTAACATTTTAAGGAGCTGCCAAAACCACTGCACCATTTTACATTCTCACCAGAAATATATGAGAGTTACAATTTTCCTACACTTACAGTCACCAACACTTGTTATTACCCCTCTCTCTCCTTTTTTTAATCACAGTCGCCCTACTCTGTGTGAAATGGTATCTTACTGTGATTTTGGTTAGTGATGTTGGGTATCTTTTCTGTTTATTGACCATTTATGTATCTACTTTAAAAAAATAGCTGTTCATATCCTTTGCCCATTTGTAAATTGGGTTGTCTTTTTATTATTGAGTTATAAGAATTCTTTACATATTCTAGATACGAGTCCCTCATCAGATATGATTTGGAAATATTTTCTACTATTCTGAGTTGTCTTTTCATTTTCTTGATTTGTGGTACTATTTAATTCTTTATTTTGTTGCTTGTGTTTTTGGTGTCATGTTTAAGAAAACCATTGCCTAATTTTAAGGTCATGAGGTTTTACTCCTATGTCTTCTTTTAAGATTTTTATAGTTTTAGCTCTTACATTTAGAACTGTGATCCATTTTGAGTAAATTTGTGTATATGGTGTGGAAAGAGTCTAACCTGATTATTTTGCCTGTGGATATCCAATTGCCCCAGCATCACTTATTGAAAAGACTGCTTTTTACTCCATTGAATTGTCTTAGTACCCAGTGCTTGATGATTTATATGTTATTAAATTGAATGTCCGTTTTTCCCCTTATCTTCTTTGACTTCTTAGCAGTATGGACATAGTTGACCACTCCCTCCTTCAAATACTCTCTTGGTTCTCCTTTTACTTATCTTAATATTTCTTTTCAGTATTTATAGGTTCCTTATATTCTACCAAGCTTTTAAATGTTGGGTTTTCGGTTATTATGGCTGTGTAACAAAATAGCACAATACTTAGTGGCATAAAACAATAATTTATTATGCTCACAGTTTCTTTGGGCCAAGAATTCAAACTAGACAAAGCAGGGACAGCTTATCTCCATTCTGTGATGTCTGGGGCCTCAGCTGGTGAATTCAGACTGAGGACTGGTATCATCTGAAGGCTTGTGCCATTCCGTGTCAGGCAGTTGATAATTGCTACTGATTGATGGCCTTAGTTCATATCTACATGAGCCTGTCTATGTCCTGGTGGGAGGAGATGGAGGAAAGGAAGAAAAGAGAAGAAAGGAGAGGAAGAAAAAGCCAGGTGAAGTCATGTAGTCTTTTATGATTAAACCTCAGAAGTCATGCAGAGACACTTTTGTTATATTTTTTTAAAAATTCAAAGTCTCATTCCCATTCAAAGAAGGGCAAATAGATTGCCTCTTTATGTGGAATGTCAAGGTTCTTAGAGAGTATATGGGACCAGAAATGTTGCTGGGCCCTTTTTAGAAAAACAGTCTGCCACAGTCTGTTCTGGCCACACAATCACATCCTTCCCCCATGCAAAACACACTTCATCCCCTCCCTGCAAAGGCTCCCAAAGTGTCACCCCTTTATGGCATTAGGCTGAGGTTTGAGGTTCAGGATCTCACTGAGGTCAGGTCCAGGTGCAGGTGAGATTTTTTGGGTGCAATTTCTTGATGACAGCTCCTTGAATATAGTTCCACTTCATTTGAAAACTTGGGGACAAAAGAGGCAAATTACCCCTTACCCCACCACTACCCAACATAAAATGGTGAGGCATAAGATAACCTTCCTATTCCAAAAGGGTGAAAAAGGCACATAGAAATCACTGGTCCATAGCAGTTCTCATTTTATAGTTTTAAATACCATCCATACATTAATGACTTTCAAATTTCCTAACATCTCAGAGCTCTACATTAGAATATGTAATTAACCATTTAACACCTTCACTAGGACATTGTAGATATTTCCAACTTAATATGCTAAAATGAACTCTTTTTTTAGACTTTATTTCTTTTCCTGGTTTATCCATCTAGGTGAATGATGCCACCATTTACGTAGTTGCTCAGATCAAAACCCTGGGCTCAGCCTCAATTCTTTCCTCTCTCTTACCTCTACATGCAATAAACAGCAAATTCTACATTTTCTTTCTCCAAAATATACTCATTTTTTTACATCTCACCTGGATTACAACAATCTCCTTATTGGTCACGCTCCTTCATTCTTGCTGTCTCCCAATTTCCTTTGACACGGCAAAGCAATATTTTAATTAATATTACTTTAATATCTAATATTTTAAGTAATATTTTAATAAATGGCATTCTCTTTCTCACTGTCTTCAGTGACTTCCCACTGTACTTTGTGTAAAATCCAAATTCCTTACCATGGTCTAAAATGTACATGTAACTGATCTTTGCCTGTTCTTCTGACCATATTCTCTGCCATATTTCTCCTTATGCACTGTACTTCATTTTCTCTGGGCTTCTTTCAGTTCCTCAAACATACCAAACTCTCAGAAAGGGTCTGTACACATGCTATTTTCTCTGCCTGGAATATTCTCTCCAAAATCCCCACCTCCACATAACTGAGGCTTTCTCATCCTTAAAGTTAGGGCATTCCTGACCATTCTAAGTAGGTATTCCCTCTCATTTTCTTTCACTGTATCCTGTTTGTTTCCTTTATAAAACTTGTCCCCATTTTAAGTTATATCCTATTTGTTTACTTATCATATGTCTCCCTAACTAGACTGCATGCCCCACTAGGTTAGGGGCTATTTCTGTGTTATTCACCAGTGTATGTTCTCAGTGCATAGGAGAGTGCCTGGCTCATAATATGCACTCAGTACGTATGTGTTGTTGAATATTATTTAAAGGTATAATTTTGTTTTGAGGTAATATATTAATAAGTAATTATTAATAATGTTGAATGTATTATTTCTTAATTCTTAACTGAAATAGCCTTTATTTTTCTGTTTCAGTAATTGCCCTTCCTTTTTGGCTGCTGCTTTAGCCAGAGCCACATCAGATGAAGTCCTTCAGAGTGATCTTTCTGCACATTACATCCCAAAGGAAACAGACAGCACAGAAGGGACTGTGGGTAAGTACTATTCTACATTATTTGTTTGAAAATATTAAAATCTTCTTATGTGTAGTGATCCACAGAAAATGTCTACCAAATGCTAACTCTAATTATGATTACCCACTGATTAGTTGTATTGTGGTAGCAAGAGAAAAAAAGGCAAAAAATTTCTTTTTTCAAACTAATAAAAAGAGGAAAAGAGAGAAAAATACAGGTATATTTTGAAAATATGTGAAGGTAATTGAAGCAAGATATTATCATAAAAGGATATTATCATTAATATCTAGACAAATGGGAAAAGTGAGAAATGCAAAGACAACAGAAAAGATGAGTGAGGGAGAAGAGAGTTTGAGCAAAACCTATTTAAAATTTTTAGCTTACCTTTAAGAATCCAAGTTTAAAAAAAACATAAAATTCAAGAAACCTCATTAATTATATTAAATTTTATATAAATAGAGCCCTTTATGACAGCAATGCAAAACGTGATTTAATTGCGTGGATCATTGTACTTCTTTTTTCCAGGCAAATTATGAGACTTTATTTATTAAAGAAGGCATATTTATTAATGTATTAGAATTATACATATTTGACAGGCTCTAAAGACATGCCAATTTTTATAAAAATGAGGGAATTACTACTCAAAATTGTTAAGGAATTTTAATATTTCATTCTATTCTGTTTTAAGCATTTGCCTTTAAACGTGGTGCATAAGAAGCAAAGCATACATTAATGAATCAGAGTGGCTAGATTCCAGAGAAACTGAGGCAGCTCTAACAGTAAACATTGCTGTTCTTCCTTTATCTCTCTAGATCATTTTTGACAGAGAATCAGTAAGGAGGGAATTCCTCTGCTTGTTTTCATTGAGAGTAATTTATTCACTTGGAACCGGATTATTCCAGAGGCAAGTTGGATGGAATTCCTGCTACAAAGCATTGGCCTTTCCTGTGGTCCTGATGCATGAAGTAAAAGCCCTCTAATGACAAAGGGAAGGGAGATTAAATTCTGCTTCACTTCAGCCAGGCTGACGACTGACTCAGCTCCAGCTCAGTACAGTGACATTAAGACTCATGAGTAATTCCCCCGACTGGTGTGGCTCAGTGGGTTGGGTGTCATCCTGCAAACCGAAAGGGCACTGGTTCAATTCTTCTTCGGGCACATGCCTGAGTTGCAGGCCCAGGTCCCCGGTTGGGGGAGTGCAAGAGGCAATCAGTCGATGTTTCTCTCAAGCATCAGTGTTTCTTTCCCTCTCTTTCTCCTTCCCTTCCCCTCTCTGTAAATAAATTAATCGATATATCTTTTAAAGAAAGTGAAAAAAAATTGCCAAATTGTTTAAAAAAATACTTATGAGTAATTTACAGCTGTTAGGGGTAGACTATTACTTTGAACAATTTTCTTTTTTCACACTCTTTAATTTTGTTTTTCTGTTTCAAGCAACAATTATTTATATACTAATATTCTATACCATTCTCCACAGAAGGAGAACACTTAAAGTAGTAAGATTGAAGTGTTGCCCTGCATGCCTACTTTGTAAGAATTTTCTGACCCTCCCTCTTAGGATAGCAAAAGTGAAACAAAGGTTTTTTTTTCTTTTGGTGGGTATTATTGGTCATTCTGATTTTGTATCTTTCCAAGAGATTACCCAGTACTGTGGCCATGCCATTTCTGTGATTCAGAACGATCTATTATAATTCAAGACCATTTGCAAGTCCTTAATCTATTTAACCCAAATCACTCAATGTGAACTGCACTGAGGAGAATCTCTACAGGGCATGTTGTGTTTCTCCATATATCAAAATGGGAAATGAGCACACTGAATAAGGCCTGCTGTCTGTCACTGGCTTATAGGCATTGAAGTCCCCACTGAAATGCCTTTTGTCTTTAAAAAAAAAAAAAAAAACCTTACCAAACCATTATTACATGAAATGTTAAAAGGACTTACTTAAGAAAAGAAGATCAAAACTGTGAACAATAAAATGGCAATAAATACATACCTGTCAACAACTGAATCTTAAAAAACTAGCTAAGCAAACAAGAACAGAGACAGAATCACAGATATGGAGAGCATTTTGATGGTTGCCTGATGTGAGGGGAGTATAGGGGAATGGGTAAAGAGGTGAGGGGATTAAGAAGTACAAGTAGATAGTCACAGAATAGCCATGGGGATGTAAAGTACAGTACAGGAAGTGGAGTAGCCAAGGAACTTACTGTACATGACCCATGGACATGAACAATGGTGGGGGGATTACCTGAGGGGGGTGGAGGGTGCTGGGTGGAGGGGGGCAAAGGAGAAAGAATTGGGACAACTGTAATAGCATAATCAATAAAATATAATTTAAAAAAATCCTTAACATAAAGTTGTTCTCATGTTTATATCATCCCTAACAGAATGTCTGCTAAACAACTTTGTATATCTGTTGGCACAAATTTAGTTTAGCAGATGTAATGCCTGTCCAGACAACCTAAAATCAATTTGAAATATCCCAATGTAAAAATTAGAAACAGGAAGGGGAAAATGATCACTAATACAGAGGACATTAGAAGAATTATTCAAACATTGTGTGAAAAAATTTGAAAACCTGGGTATTTTCTAGAAAAATACAAATTAACAAACTTTACCTAAGAAGAGAGACATTGGGAAGATTGTTAAGGAGCTAGAGATTTTTGCAAAAGAACAAGGAGTAGGTGATTCTACAGGTGAACAATTTTAAATGCTCAAAGACAGATAATTACAATGATTTTAAAAATCAATTATTCAATTTTCTAAAAAAAGGAAAATTTGTACAGCATAACACTGATACCAAAACTTAGACCAGTGGCCTGAGACAAAATTTAAGAAGAAAATGAGAGATCAATCTTAGTAACCAATATTAAATATAGTAAGTAAAATATTGGTAACATTGAGTACAACAGTTAATTCATTAGATCAGTATTTTATTGAAAGCCTACCATATACTTAGCACTATGCTGGTGAAACAGTAGTGAACAATGTAATTTATATGTTAATAGCCAAAAGAAGAAAACCAGAATAATCTCTAAAGATACCCAAAGAAGCATTTGATAAAATTCAGTATCTCCTGATTATAAAATATACTTAATAAAGTAGAACTAGGTGGATACATCTTGGACATTGTAGAACAAAATCTGGCTCAAACCAAAATCTAACATCTATGCTTAATGTGTATACTCCAGAATATTTTGATTGCCAAGTGGCCACTAACACACTCACATTGGCTTTGGCAAAACAGAATTTATTAGCTACCCTTCAGAGTAAGCGCTACACAGCTAGATTCAAGACTTCACATAATGTCATCAGAACCTGGCATTTCTCCAACTCTCAGTTGTATTCCCTGTCATTTTGATTCTATTTTCAGTCTCCATGCAGTGTCAAGATGACTGTTAGGAGCACCAGGTCTTCATCTGCACAGGTTCAAATTAAGTAGGAAAGTAAGTGTAACTTTCCTCAGTTGCTCTTATGTCAGTCACAAGATTTACTCTAATCAGCCCACCTTGGATTAATTTCCCATTCCTGAACGAGTCATGGGCACAGGGATATGATTATCTAATTGGCTAAACCCCTATATGCACATGGACTGAGAACAGAGAAGGAATGTTCCTGGTAGAAAAGGGAATGTTTTCTGGGTGGCAAATAACACATTAAAGCAAAGTTCAGACTCAAAATAGCAAATAAAATAAAATAAGTAGGAATAAATTTATTAAGAAATATGAAGGACCTATGTTAAAACTCTATTGAGCAATATAAAAAAGATTTAAATTAGTGAAACAGTATAGTTTGTTCCTGGATAAGGCTCAGTATGAAAAAAAATTTCATTTTCTCCCAAATTACTCTGTCAATTCAATGTGATCCCAAACACAGTGGTAACTGATTTCCTTCCTAAAACTTGGCAAAATAATTAGGAAGTTCATCTAGAAGAATAAACACATCAAAGCAAAGTGACACCTTTTAAAATTAAGGATAATATGCCATGGCTGGTGTGACTCAGTGGGTTGAGCTCCAACCTGCAAACCAAAAGATCGCTGGTTCGATTCCCAGTCAAGGCACATGCCTGGGTTGCAGCCCAGGTCCCTGGTTGGGGGCATGCAAGAGGCAACCAGTTGATGTGCACATTGATGTTTCTCTCTCCCTCTCTTTCTCCCTCCCTTCGCCTCTCTCTCTAAAAATAAAAGCTTTAAAAAAATAAAATTAAGGATAATAGGTTGGAAAACTAGTCCACATGATATTCTTATGTATAAGAATATCAGTTATACTGATTTTAAAAGAATGGCACCATTATAGAAATAGATGGAAAGGTCAGTGGAGCAGAATAGGTGATCAAGAAGCTTACAGATATTTGACTTTCGGCCAAGATGGAGACATAGGTAGATATACTTTGTTTCCTCATGCAACCAAAAGAAGGACAACAACAAATTTAAAACAAAAAACCAGAACTGCCAGAAAATCGAGCGGTAAAGCAACAGATAGCAGACTGGGCGGTCCCACATTTGCATGCAGATAAACCAGGAGGAACAACTGGGGAGCGATAGAGACCGCACAACATAGGGTTCCAGCATGGGAAAAGAAAACCTCAAAACCTCTACCTTTAAAAACATGTGGAGGTTGTAGTAGCAGGAGAAATTGCCAGTCTCACAGGGGAGTTTGTTGGAGAGATCCATAGGGTCCTAGAACATACACAAACCCACCCACCTGGGAATCAGCACCAGAAGGGCCCAATATGCTTGTGGGTAGCGGGGGGAGTGACTGAAAACCAGATAAGGGTCAAGCAAGGGGCATTGTTCCCTCTCTGACCCCTTCCCCACATACAGCGCCACAAGGCAGTGATGTGGGTTGCCCCACCCTGGTGGATACCTAAGGCTTGGCCCCTCACAACGTAATAGGCACACAGAGACCAAAAAAAAAAAAAAAAGGCCCAAAGGAAAGAACAGATCAAAGCTCCAAAAAGATAACTAAGCGATGAAGAGATAGCCACCCTATCAGACACAGAGCTCAAAACACTGGTAATGTGGATTCTCACAGAATTGGTGGAGTATGGTTGCAAAAGAGAGGAAAAAGTGAAGGCTATGCAAAGTGAAATAAAGCAAAATATATAGGGAACCAACAGAGAAAGAAAGGAAACCGGGACTCAAATCAACGATTTGGAGCAGAAAGAAGAAAGAAACATTCAACCAGAACAGAATGAAGAAACAAGAATTCAAAAAAATGAGGAGATGCTGAGGAAACTCTGGGACAACTTTAAACTTTCCAACATCCGAAACATAGGGGTGCCAGAAGGACAAGAGGAAGAGCAAGACATTGAAAACTTATTTGAAAAAATGGAGAATGGATAGTTATAGTGTTTTACTAAATATTAGCAGAAGCTGGTATTGCTTTCCCTAACCAATTTAATATGTCTACACCAGCGCCGCACAGTAGACAGCACAGTGATGGAAATGTTTTCTACCCTTGTCATTCAGTGCAGTAGCCACTGGCTATATGTAGTTATTGAGCACTTGAAATATAGCTGATATGACCAAACTACTGAATTTTAAATTTTATTTAATTTTAATTAAAGTTAAGTAGCCACATATAGCTAGGAAGCTACCTTATTGGACAATCCAGGTCTATGTAATAAGAATAATATACAAATCAAAGAATGCTATAATGTTTTATATTATTATCTGGGAATTTGGTAACTATCATGAAGTTAATATTGGTTATTCGTTTCACCCAACTCTGTTCTCCTTCAAAGTTTCTGAATTCATTTATGGTTCTGCCATCCTTTGATTGAGTCAGAAACACCCAAATGCAGGGTCCAGATGGGTTGGAGTGATACAAATGGTAATTTCTGGCTGAAAGAGACACTCTCTAGCAACTGGTGCTTAAAAAAAGAGACTGGAGTTGCTTAAACCAATCAAAATGTTGGGTTGTCTCTTGGCCTCAGTTTCCTTCTTATATACATCTCCTCAGGTTTTACTTGCTTTGAAATTCTTTTCTTTCAAATGTGCCCATGATTTTTCAGTTACAGAAAAATGTCAGCAGGACAAAGCCACAAAACATGGTTTACCACCTTGTATTATGTTAATGAGGGAAAAAAGCAATAAAAACCTTGAGGTCAGTTTCTAAACAGTCATTTAAGAAAGAAATTTGAATAAGAAAACTGGTAACTGTAGGTAATGGCAGGGCAAGGAATATAAAACGAGACCCTTAAGTTCCCAGGCCATTGTAAGAACACATGTCTCTCTTCTTTGGGATTTGTGTTGGAGATTGCAGGAGGCATGCACAGCCATTGCCCATCTGACATATTTTCTCAGGCTGTCAAACTATATCTGACTTAGTAATTGAGAATTCTAATTACTTTTTTTTTAACCCGGGATGTAGGAAGAACCTCTAAAACACTGGCCCGAGAAAACCTAACCTCCCTTTGGTTATTTCATTAGCTGCAACTTGAATAGAGGACAACTTGAATGGAGATGATATGAGAGACAATCTGGGCAATACTATTCAGTGTTGCTTAAAAGGCTTTCTTTCCCATCTGTCCGCACACTGAGGGATGCAGGTCAGCCTCAGAAATCAGCTAGTTGGCTCCAATTAATATGTCAGGTAGTAGCCTTATTAGTCTAGGGATAAAGAATCCTCTGATTGCTATCTCTTTTTTTCTATCCAAGGTTACACACATAGACAGAATTTAAGTACTTTTTCCTGAGAGAAATAGAAAGCTTTGTTAACCTGTTGGCTAAACTATTTATTGCCTAAAACTTTCACTTAAAAATACATCAAATAATAAAAATACATAATTTACTTCCAAATTATAATCAGTTAAGGAGAGAAAAGTTAGGGAACTGGAAGGAGGTAAAGAAGAGGTTAGGAAGAGGGAGATAAAGACAAATGGTAATCAAGGTAAACTCTTCTGATTCCTGTAGTTTGTAAATAAATAATCTGTTTCTCAGAGGCCTTTCATATTCCAATTAGCTGGATAACCACTGGTCGTCATTCTTCTAAGCTCTCCAGATGATAACCAAGGCAGCCAACCAAAAGTGCATGAGTGCCCTGCACTTGATAGCAGTGGCCAGAGCGCTTTGTGGGCTAGAAAAAACCCCAGCCTTGGCAAAGATCCAGCCCTGACCAGAGGTTTTTCTCTTCATGACGTAAGGATTATCTTAGTGCAGCTGCTGGCTGATTTTCTGCTAGATAGATTGTCATTTTCTCTCTTCAGAAGCAACATTTCATTTATCTTGAGGAGAAGTTTCTTCTATTAAGGAGGAGTTTGACTAATGTGACCTACTTCTGTCTTTATCAGTCAGGCAAGAGAAAAGCAGTTTTATAAGGCTCTTCATTGGGGGTTTCTGTGTTTCTTTCACAGAGATTGAGACAGTGAAATTGGCCCGTTCTGTCTTCAGCAAGCTACACGAGATTTGCTGCAGCTGGGTGAAAGACTTCCCTCTCCGCAGGAGACCCCAGCTTTATTATGAGACATCAATCCATGCGATCAAAAACATGCGCAGGAAAATGGAGGACAAACATGTCTGCATTCCTGACTTTAATATGCTCTTCAACCTAGAGGTAAAGGGCACTTCTGAAGTCAATGAGATTTAAGAAAAACACCTTCATGGTCCTGTTTTATAACAACTAATATACTCCTAATAGTATCTCTGATAGTTTGGAATAGGACTAAAGGCAAAGTGGCACAAATTTGCTTGCATTAGACAATAGGAAAGGAACTGTTTTATTTTGAATAGGTAATTCATTCACGTGGTATAGACTAGGAAAATAAAATCTCTCTCTTATCTTTGTCAAACACTCAGTTCCCCTCCATGAAGGCAAGGGAATTACCAGTTTCTTGTGTAACCTTCCAGAGCTATTCTATAAACATACAAGTTAAAAAGAAAACTGTTATATCACACTAAAGCTGTTTTTTTTTTTTAAAAGAAAACTGTTTTGATAGTATAATCAAGTGGTGGTTATTAAGTTTCCACATTACTGCGTTGCTGAAGCAACACAAAACACAAACATAAAAGAATAAATTTGAGACTGAGACAGTTTTTCTGATTTCATGTGGTTTTCTTTTTTTTTTGAATCTTGGTTTCTGAGATAGGAAAGTAGCTGGAATTACATTTCCTGAATCTCTGTGACTGACAAATTGGATCATATGAGCCTTGTCAGCTTAATAATTATCTTCTTAGATTCCTCTTCTCTTTCTGTTAAGTGTATTATGTTAATGCAAACAGAGGTAGGTTTGTTTCCTTTGCCTATCATTTGCCTCTTTCCTAGACTCAAGTCCATAACTTAAAATTACAGTGCAGTAATTTCCTACAAAGCACAGTATTTTCTTCATTTAACAGTTAAATTTAAATTTTAGCTGTCAAGGTCTGATAAGCAGTGATGGTAGGTTGGTGATTGGCACCTACAGTTACAAAGACAGATCAGGAAATATCTTTGTTTCCAAATGTTACCATGACCATACAAGTGTAACCCAAAGGATGTTTTGTTTGGCATAATTGTTTGATACAACACTCAATAATAATAAAAATCTGGGAATGATCTAAATTATTACATATAGGCAGTGGTAACTATGATATACTCATAAGATGTGTAGTATATATCCATTTAAAAGTTAGGTCTTTGAGAATAATTAATGACATGGCAGAAATGGTAATAACATTATTCATGACAAAAAGCAGGATATAAAATTCTGTGTATAGTCTGATCTAATTTTATTGGAAAAATGTATATGTATAGAAGAAAAGGTTATCTGTGGATGGTAGAAGTATAGATATTTACTCCTTTGTACTTCCTTTATCAGGTCAAATAAATGTACACCATCTTTATAACAGGGAAAACATCATTTTATTTTTATTTTTAATTTAAGAAGCTATACTATTCCAGCTGGTATAGCTCAATGGATTGAGTGTCGGCCTATGAACCAAAGGGTCACTGGTTTGATTCCCCTGTCAGGGCACATGCCTGGGTTGCGGGCCAGGTCCCCAGTAGGGGGAGCACAGGAGGCAACCACACATTGAAGTTTCCCTCTCTTTCTCACTATCTTCCCCCCCCCCGTCTGAAAAAAAATAAATAAATAAAATCTTAAAAAAAAAAAAAGAAGCTATACTAATTATTTAAGAGATCCATTTGGCTCGTTTTGTTTCTTCTGATGCTACACTGAGAAACTCCCCATTGGTCTCATATTGTTTAGTTATATTCTCATGTCCCAATAAAGGTATTCTTGTCCCCTTCTCTCTTTGTGATAGTCCCACAATGGCTCACTTGTCGTTTAAAAACTGCTTATATATGCTCTTTTTCGATTTTACCTGTATCCTGCCAGTTGAGTTGTTTAAAAATGAGTACTACGTTTCAGTACAGGTAGCAATTCTACATGTCAGGAGTGTTTTTCTAGATCTGTTTAATTAGTTAATCTTCAGAGGCATTATGGATGGTGTTCATTATATTGCCAAATTAACTAGTTGTAATGTCTGTATTAGATATAGACTTCATAATATTATCATTATGCTGCGGGCATTTATATGTGGTACTTATGTAAATGCAGTATACCCTGTAAAAGAACTTTTCCAAAGTACACATACACATATTGTTTTGGTAGTCCTTCCAAATCCCCATGATATAGCAACTCATTCCTATCTAAACAAGCACAAGAAAAGTATATGATTTACTTTGTATATTTGTTCTGCTTTGAATAACAGGACCTGGACTCATCTAAGCTCCTAGAGCACAAGGATTGTGAAAGCCTTGCAAATAAAAATCATTACATACTGTTGCCTAAAGGGAGTCCAGGACTTATAGTTCAGTGAGTTATAGATTTCCTAAGCAAGCTAGATCTGAGATTTAAACACTTGAGTTTAAGCAAACTACTTAATGGTTTTGATGTAATTCTCCGATTAGGCTTCCTTTGTCAGGACAAAGTACAGGTTCTGAAGCCCTTCCTCTGGCACTTGTTTTAGCATTTCAAGCAGTGGGTGGGTAGGTGGGCAAGGAAGAGGGAAGCTGAATCTTGGATTAGGGGACTAGGGTAAAGTGTTACAGGACATTTGGACATCTGTTGTGGTTCAAGCTTTGCCAACTAGTTTAGACTGTTATTTATGGTGAGAATTCATGTGACCATGAATGATTTATTAGGGAGATTTTATAATTTAAGATGTATTCATTATCTTTATTTTAAACAACCTCATATAATTGGCCTTGTTATGTGCTGGAAAGGCCAATTACTTTCTATTGTTCTTAGTTTCTAATTTTATGATTAAAATGCTTTTCTTTTTGGGAAAAAACTCAATCCAGAACAGCTTTTGTTCAGTTCCTCTTCTTCCTTCTCTTTCCTTCCCCTCCCCTCAAAATTGTAATAGCAATTTTGAAGCAAATGCATGTGGGTGGTTTCCATGGTGCAAGACAACAACTTTCACAGAGAGGGCACTTCAGCCTGAGCTAATTAGGCGTGATGTGTTCCAGTGCTCTGATGTAAACACAGATGCCCTAATATTGCAGGTATTTTAGCAGTTGATCAGGCATGTCAGAAAAGGGAAACATTTGGTCTCATTATCTGGTGACAAATGCAGTAGAGGAGGCTGGGCCACAGTGCAGGGGATTGGCTCATTGAATCACGCTGTACCTAACTCCCTTCACTGTTTCTGTGTTTCTTTTGACAGGACCAGGAAGAACAAGCTTACTTTGCAGTGTTTGATGGCCACGGAGGAGTGGATGCTGCCATTTATGCCTCCATCCACCTGCATGTTAACTTGGTACACCAGGAGATGTTCCCCCATGATCCTGCTGAGGCCTTGTGCCGGGCCTTCCGGGTCACTGATGAGCGGTTTGTGCAGAAAGCAGCCAGGGAGGTATGCCTTTTTCTCATAAATTCTAATCATGACTGCACTAGCTGAGCTCAGCTTGGTCTGTAGTTAAAGGGATATTTGGATTTTCTCTTTTGGGACAGGTATTCTTATTATCCTTACCCAAGGCTATGCCTACTGGTTTTTAGAGACAGGGGTAAGGAGGGAGAGAGAGTGAGAAACATCAATCAGTTGCCTTCTCGTACGCACCCTGGCTGAGGACTGAACCCGCGGCCTAGGCATGTGCCCTGACCAGGAATCAAACCTTGCGACCTTTTGGTTTACGGATGATATTCCAACCAACTGGGCCACACTGGCCAGGGCAGGGGCAGGCATTATTTAAAGTTCTTTTCCAAACTTTGTACTTGACCTGCAGTATTGGATTCTTCAGTACTACTAATTCTGTCTTCAGGAAGAGTTTCAGTGGGGTGCTATAATGTACTGTACAGAAACTCCCAAGCTCTAATTTTCTAGAAAGGCAGTCTACTGCTGGATTTGGCAGGTGAGTTTTGTCTTTCTTATTCACTATTGCCTGCCAGGTTCACACAAGGACCATCTCTCTAAGCAGATTTGCTGATAAAATCCGGATATGATGATTAAAACAATGGTCTAAAAAAACAGAAGCTGGGATTACTCCCATACATTTAGTTCTAAATGGGTTGGCAGTGTTTTGCCGTGTATCTTGTGAGGGAAAATTTCCTTGGAGACAGTGAATCCTTAGATGATCCCTGTACCGATTTTCTCTTAACAGGAAGAAAAGTCAGAGCTCATGTCCTAATTTCCTACAGTTAATCAGACTTGAGGTTTTTACTCTGAATGAATGACAAGAACTCTATATTAAGATCTAAAAGTAAAAATTGTAATCTAATTATGAGTCTTGTTATTGGTACATAATTAACTATAGTACTCTATATTCATTTCTAACTGGGAGCCAATAGAAATAGAATAATTTTTAATTCTTAAAAGTAATTCAGTATTATATACACATAAGATTCCTGCCCTATGACCTAAACATTAACTCTTTTCGATATGGACTTGGAGAGAACAGGGTAATCATTTTAATTTATTTCTTTGATCTCATAGTTATGCTGTACAGCAGTAGTGGGGCTTAGAATTAATGAAACAATAATTCAGAACCATTTGGTATTAGGCAAGAAAAATATTCTATATTTCCCCACCTGCACCCCAGGTTTAGATTAATATGTAAATCTACCAAGAGCAACCACCAAGGTCTACATACAGAGGTGTGGGGCTACAGACCAAAATACAGTGTTGACCTCAGGCCTTCCGAATCTCTCAAGAACCAGCACTGCTTGGCTGTCCTCCTGGACCTGCTGGCTGTCATCCTTCTAACTGAACAAAGACCTGGCCCCTGAGAGGTGATCTGTAATCACCAACGTGAAAACTAAGAAAATCACTTGCCTTTTTCATCCTCTATTCTATCCTTTTTCCTCTGTGTCCTCAAAAGTATGGCTTCTTTTTTGACCATGTTCACCTTATTTGCTTTGCCAGTGATCCTAGTGTCTCTCAGTCCTGCCAGTAGTTCTCTTGAATAATTTAGGTTTGTTTCAATACTTGCTTTTCTTCTTCTTGGGCTTCCACATGCTGCTAACTGCTGGGAAGAAAGTAGCTATTCCTGTTGTGAAGCAGCCCTGCCTCCTGTTCTCTCCAGGGCATATGCACTGAAGTGTCTTTATCATGTGTTCCAGGGGGCTGAGTTTTTGAACAGTCTGTGTGGGAAGACATTTTATTGGTGGGTGAGGATTTATAACAAACTTTCCCTATATAGGGAAAATGAGAAGTTGTTTTTCTTATTGGTTACAAGGGGACTTTTACCACTCATGACGCACTGGTTCTAATTTAGGCCAAGTCCTTAGTAACAGAAAGTCATGCTTGTTTGGTGGTGACTCATGTCAAATGGAGATGTCATTTTAGTATAGTACTATCAAGAGCATTGCGTACAGTGGTACTGAGCCACTGCAGTGAAATTCCAAGCTGTTAGTTCTTTATGCAGTGTTCCAAAAGGTCCCTAAAATTATTGTTTAAGATATAAGCATCTTCACAGTTGCTGTAGGGAATCCGTTATTATCTCTTGGCTCCCGTCTTACTATCCAGAGTATGGAGGCATTTGTGTACCAGTCAGATTCTTTATATATTATTTTGTAAAGTGAGGACTGTCCCCCACCCCCAAACATACAGTAGTAGGTCAGTAACAAAACAGAGACCACAATATGGTAATCTTTACTCATAGGGTTGATATAGCACTGGACTAGCAGGAAAAAGAATTGTATTTCTCTTTTATGTACTAATCAGATACCTGCCCTTGGACAAGTCATATAACCTGCCGTAGTTTTCTTACCAGTATATAGAGTGGAATTTTAATATTCGTCCCTGCCTTGCATAGCTCCGATCAAGTGGATCTGTGTGTGTGCTCACATAAATAAATACATGCACTTAAAAATGGGAAATTCAAATTTAGAAATAGGGATTGTTATTTGTGAAATTGAATTATTAATAATCTAGCTCCCAAATGGAAGGTCTGTATCAACTATAAATTGCTTCTCAATGAGATTTTGATATCTATTTATTTTTTACTGACTCTAGTTTTATTTAAACTATTTTCAGAGCTTAAGATGTGGGACCACAGGAGTGGTGACTTTTATCAGAGGCAACATGCTACATGTGGCCTGGGTGGGTGATTCCCAGGTTATGCTTGTGAGAAAGGGCCAAGCTGTTGAACTAATGAAGCCACACAAACCAGACAGAGAGGTAAGTATAGTCTGTTCCACAAAGGCAGTTATTAATTAAGCTTCACTTAATTACCATAATTATCACCGTTATCTCAGCAACCATGCCCACCTTTCAAAAGAGAAATAAAGAGAACCTTTCCAGGAAACTGATGAGTTATTATATCTGTTTACTGTTAAGGTAGATGAATAAATTCTGAATTTATTTATTTGCTTCTTTTTATTGCATTGCTGTTTAGGATGAAAAGCAGCGAATTGAGGCCCTTGGAGGTTGTGTAGTCTGGTTTGGTGCCTGGAGAGTGAATGGAAGTCTCTCAGTCTCCAGAGCTATTGGTAGGAAAAACCAATTAATTTTTGTTTCTCTAAACTGTCCTCTTCTGGCTCATTGTCTTATATTAACTCCGATACAAGGGAACCTGAGATGATAATTTATATTATCAGTGTGCTTTTTATTATTTAAAACAAGTCAGATGATGCCTCTTTTAATTATTTTATTTAATTAACCTCCTCATTTATATGCTTAAATCCATTGTTAAAAGGGAATTATATTAAGAAATGCTGAACTTACTGGTTTCTACCCTTATTTTAATTTAAATTTTAAAAAAATTTATTTTTAGAGAGGGGAAGGGAGTGAGAAAGACAAGGAGAGAAATACTGATGTGCAAAAGAAACATCAGTCACTTGCCTCTGACACACCCCAAACCAGGGACCTGGCCCACAAGCCAGGCATGTGCCCTGACTGCAAATCAAACCAGTGACGTTTTGGTTTGCGGGACAATGCCCAACCCACTGAGCCACCCCAGTCAGGGAAAGTTTCTTTCTTTCTTTCTGTCTTTCTTTCTTTTTTTTTTTTTTTAATGAAAGCCCTTAATCTTTGGTACACAAGTCTGCTTGAAACCACAGCAATCCTCATTTCATTCTATTTTATGTCAGATTGAGTTTAAATCAGTATTTTCCAGAGAATGGAAGCTTCCCCCCATATTTTCCCTTGCTTCTATCTTTACATCATTTATTATGAATTCTAAAATGACAAACAACAGAACAAATCCATGGGAAAAACATTTTGCTTTTTAGATAAAAACAATTTTCTGTATGAGGAATGTAATAATTTGCCAGATAACCCTGGGGTTTCAAAGAGTCCGCTCCCTGGGACCTAAATTCTTCAAAAGAAGGGGAATGTCGGCAAAACTTTGTCTAAAACTTAGAGAGTAAACAGCTAAGTTGATTGCACAAAATGCAAGGGAGTAAGTTTAAAGAACTGAGCTATATTCCAGTTTGTGTTTCACTTTGGTGCCTGGGTTTATTACTTTAGGTTTCTTGCCTTAGCTTCATTTTCTGTTGCTTTCTTTTTTGTAAAAAGAATCAATCTGTGTGAGTGGCTGTATGGGTAATAAGCATATTGTGCACTTATACTGGTTTCCAGGCACTGCCTCTGAAAGAAAGCAAGCAGTTTGACACAGGGATAACATGGATACGTGGAATTCACCTCTGGTTCCCACATTTTGCTTATCATTACCAAAAAATTCCAGAATGTCAACAAAATCTCAAAGGACTGATTCAGTTTTGCCACTCGTGTGAGGTCCTCCCACTCTTGGGGAAGGTGCTGGCAAGCTGTGACGTGGCCCAAATGTGAGCAGCAAATGGGTGAGAAAAGAAAATTCTGCAAATACCTCCTGAAAAACTGAAAGTTGGCTTTATTTTAATGACTGGTGGAGTTCTTGGTAACTCTGGAATAAGGCCAAATAGGGGAAATTTCTCATTTCTAAAACATAACCCATATAGAATTATTTTTTGACAACTCCAACCAAACACATCTTCCTCTTGATCTTCCTTTGTCAGGGTATTCAGAGGTGTCTTTAATGCCTGTTATAGAACCAGCTTTGCTAAGGATACTTGCCTCTTCTTGTTTCTAAAAATATAACACAAGGGGAAACTGATGCAAGGGAAGAATGCCCTTGAATAAGTAACAATCTAAGAGAGAATAAGGCAGACTCCAGAGAAGTGACCTTTGGGTTGGACGTGGAAGATGGTGTTCAGGGAGGAAATTCCAGGTACAGAGGAATACAAATGCATGGGTGTCTGAAAGAGCATGTTGTGTTTAGGAGCAGCAAGTACAGCAGGCTGGGGGAGAGGTGGGCGTGGTAAGAGGTAAGCGCTGACGCCAGACTCTGAAGGGGCTCAGTAGTCTGGGCTTTACCAGATGATAGCAGAGGGCCCCACGTGATCAGGTTTGTATTTATAAGGTATTTGTAATGATGGTTTGGAAGACAGACTAGAGTAGAAAGCCGAGAGGAGTGATCATTCAGAAGACTGTTAATAGTTTGTTACAGAGATGAAGCAGCTAAAAAGGGATACAGAGAAGGGTATAAATTGATGGGACAGAAATGAGTTTGTGGGAAAAGAGGAAAGCTAACTTCCAGGTTTCTGACTTGTGTGACTGAGATGATAATAAATCTTTATATGTAATGAAGCAGTAGCAATTTGTGGGGGGTGGGGAGGAGGGCAGATCATAAGTTCATTTTGGACATATTTTATAGTTTAGGTACCTGCGGGGTGTCTTGGAAGAGATGATTTATATGCAGCTGGAAATACGGATCTGGAGCTTACTTAGTAGAGTTCTGAGTTGGAGATAGAGATAGGGGACCTCATCTGTTTTGGCAATAATGTTAGCAACTTCTGAAGTTAATATATGTGTGTGTGTGTGTGTGTGTATAATTTTGGAAAAATTAGTTAAACTGGGCATGGATGATATTGCCCAAGAATAATACGTAGTGTGAAAAGGGAGAACATCATTACTCTTAAGGTAGAATAGCATAATGAAGTCGTGCCCTCTGGTTTATATCTGGGATCTGCCACTTGACAAGCTGTGTGTCTTGGGAAATTTCTTAACTTCTCTGTGTCTATTTGTTCCTTGTAAGGTGTGAACAGTAACAGTACCTAACTCATGGAGTTTGTATATTAAATGGAGCAATATACCATCACACTTAGAACTGTCTGGCATAATCTTAGCACACAGTGATTGTTAGTGCTATTATTAAGTGAGGAGCCAATTAAGAAAATAAGAGGGGATCAGAGTTATGGAAATGGGGTATCACAGATGCCAGGGGAAGAGGGTTTCTAGGAGTAAGTAGTCAACAGGTCAAGTGCTATAGATGTCAAGTGAGAAGGATTAAAAAAAAGACCTGGAATTTTGAAAATAGGAAATACAGTGGGTCCTTCAATAATGTTTTGTTCAGTGTCATTTTGTTGTAACATTGATGAGATACTTTGGGAACTTAAGTCTGGCTTATATCAGTTAGCCTATGGTAACTTGTTTTATTATATGTCATTTCACTCAAAGTCACAGAACCTTTTGATAACATTAAGTGAGAACTTACTATAATTGGTTAACATTTTTTTAAACCCTCACCCAAGGATATGTTTATTGATATTTTTTGGGAGGAGGAGGAGAGAGAGAAACATCGATTGGTTGCCTCCCATACGCTCCCCAACTGGGGATCCAACCCGCAACCTAGGTATGTACCTTGGCAGGGAATTGAACATGCAGTGTTTTGGTGTATGGGACAGCTCTCCAACCAACTGAGCCACCTAGCCAGGGGTATAATGATAGAAATGTTTTGGATCAGTAGGTATAAAAACCAGAAAACAATCAGGTGAGAGAAAATGAACAATAACAAAGTAGCATGTGTAGATTTGGTTTCTTGGACAATTTGGTGGTGAAGAGAAATGGTGTAGTGACTTGAGGTTGAAATTGATTTGGAAAAACTGATTTGGGAAATCAGGTTAAAACTGATTTTGACCTCTGCAGATTAAAAAAAGAAGAAATAGGGATGGCTGGAGAGAAATTGAGGGAATTCAAGCCTGTTAGACTTAATTTTCTTTGAAGTACGAAATTAGGCCATCTACCCAATCCACTAGTTTAATTGATAGAGGGAGTTGAAAATGTGAGATTTGGAAAGCTCATGGAATATACGGTTAGAGACAAGAAAAAGGAATCCTAAGCAGAGTTGAACTCCACTTAGGAAAAAATGACTCTTAAAGCTTTAACATGAAAAACTTTAAAAATGTTTCTCTCCATGAGCCCTTCAGATTTATGATCCAAAGTTGACAGAAGCACGGTTTCCTAACATATGGAGAGAGGAGGTTGAAGATGAAAGGATGTTGCCATTTCTACCATGAAATGGATAATCATGCCCTCCTACCAAATTTGGGGGCGAAATGTCATGAATCTGACATGAAACAGTAGAGCAGGTGAAAAGCCAGAATTTTGGCAGCATTTCCTCTGTGCAAATCTTTGTATGTTCTGTTCGAAACTAACAGTTGCAGTAGCCTTTTAATTGAAGCACTAAAAGATTTTTGAGAACAGTATGACTCAGATCACATTTATTTTTAGAGCTGGAATTCAGAAAATAATAATGATGATAATAATATAGTCAGGTGGAGTAGCGGATGGGGAAATTTGTGGACTGGTGGAGGGCACTGAATCCCGTGATTGGCAGTGTTAATGAGCTTTAACAGGCTAATATAATATAGAAGCTGACAAAATCAAAACCATGCTTGAAGAAGATGGTTCTGGCTACTGTATGAACAAGATAGTTTATCTTATAAATGAATGCAGGTAAATATATTATTCATTGTTCAAGGTATCCCATTCAACCTACCGGAGAAGGCATGTGGCTCACGTTGGTGCTATCAGAGATCCGTAGGGTTCCTAAGCAGCTTCCTGGGCCTACTTGAGTATTAAAAAGGGATGTGAAATGTTGGAGAGAACCTTACTTGGGTAGGAGAACCTATTATTAACAGATACCAGAAACAGTGATAATGTAGCCATGTCACTGAAGTATATTTATCTTCGTTTTACCTTCCTTTAGTCAAAAAGTTCAATTTTAGTGTAGTGGAAAGGATAGTAATTGATGAGGGTTTTTAACAAGTGCAAGCTAGGATTTGGACCCAGGCAGTCTGACTCCAGTGCTGGTGTCCTTAAACCACTATGCTGTAGGTCACTATTTTACAAAATGATAAAATGCACTTTGTAAATTTTTTAAAAATTGTTTACTGATGAATTATGATACCCTAGTCTAAGAGTTACTGCTTAATACTATTCTTTTGGTGTGTAAAGAAATGAGTATCCCTTGTAGTAATATGCCATTTGGTTACCCAATAGGCCAAGGACCGTTTTTGCTAGTTTCTCTCCAAATACCTAAAGGAAAACAATGAATTGATTACGTTACTCCTTAACAGTTGCCTCTGTCTTTGGCCCTTCTCTGGTGATAACGCCCAGCTCAAACATCATTCTGTAGGTAGATGAGCTAAGCCAATAGGGCTTTGGGGGTTCTCATAGTTGTTCACAAGTGGAGAATAAATAGCAATAATCACAGAAAGGGGGATGGTCAGAAACATATGAAAACTGCTCTCTAGAATAAGCAGAACAGAATTTAAAATACAGAAAGCAAATTGGGCTGGGAACCAAGAGACTAACATTCTAGTTCCCTTGTCTGAAGCTTGGTATAACATTTCCTGGCTTGCAGGAGATAGACTTGATTTTTTTAAAATCCCTTGTAACTCAAGCCTTCCCGTGTTCGCAGCACGAAACTATTTCTAAACAAGGACAGAACAAAAATTCAGTGTGTAATGAAGAGTGATTGGAACTTTGGTTTGTGTTTCAATGTGGGTAATCAAACCTAACCACCAGTAAAAGAACAGGTCTAGTAAATCAACAAGGCTTTTTTATGTAGGACTGAGTTTTTCAGTATAGCAATAAATTTAAATTAGCTAGGGCACAAGATTTAGTCTAAGCTAGATAAGAAATTAAGCCCAATTAATGGCAATTATTTAACTGAGAGTAAGGACTAAGCATCTGATTAACAGAGAAATCAATTATTTTATCTAAAACTGGTTTATAAATTCTTACCAGTAAATTCAGAGCCCAGTGCAGCAGAATGTGGTCATAGCATTGGCCACACACCTTCTTACATTCAAGGTAAACCAAAATCTGACCTACATTCTAATTCCCACAGGAGATGCTGAACATAAGCCATACATCTGTGGGGATGCAGATTCTGCCTCTACTGTGCTGGATGGAACTGAAGACTACCTCATTCTGGCCTGCGATGGCTTCTATGACACCGTGAACCCTGATGAGGCAGTGAAAGTTGTATCTGACCACTTGAAGGAGAATAATGGAGACAGCAGCATGGTTGCCCACAAATTAGTGGCATCAGCTCGTGATGCTGGGTCAAGTGATAACATCACTGTCATTGTGGTATTCCTGAGGGACATGAACAAAGCTGTAAATGTTAGGGAGGAATCAGATTGGACAGAGAACTCTTTTCAAGGAGGGCAAGAAGATGGTGGGGATGATAAGGAGAATCATGGAGAGTGCAAAAGGCCTTGGCCTCAGCACCAGTGCTCAGCACCAGCTGATCTAGGCTATGAGGGGCGTGTGGATTCATTCACTGATAGAACTAGCCTGAGCCCAGGGTCCCAAATCAACGTGCTAGAAGCCCCAGGCTACCTAGATCTCACACAAGTAGAATCAAGCAAACCTTACAGTGCTCAGTTTTTGCCACCAGTTGAGATGTTTGGTCCTGGTGCAATAACGGAGAAAAAACCAGTTCAGTCATCATTGCCTGAATGGAATGGTGCCAGAGAGTTTCCTTCTTTCTTTAATGTGGGTTCAACAGGGCAGCAGATATACAGAGCGGAGAGTCTGCCTCCTGTCTGTTCTAGGCTGGAAAATGAACAGTTCAAATTCCCAGGGAAGAGAGTTTCTAGATTATCTCATTTACGCTATCACTACTCAAAGAGGCGGCATGGATTCAGGTTTAATCCAAAGATTAATTCATTCCTCTCTGCTCAAGAGCCTGCCCACAAAGTGGGCACTAGCCTGTCCTCCCTTATTCAAAGTGGAAAGAGAAACAGGATGTTAAAAAGTTCTCTGCCATGGAGGCAAAATAGTTGGAAAGGGCACAATGAAAACCTGAGGAAGCTCAGAAAGAGTAACGACATTCCATGCCCAGATATTCCCAGGAGCTGTGAAATACAATACTGTAGAGTAGGCCAGCTAGCTCTCCCCCAGTAAAAACACCACTCTCAGAGTAGAAACAACGCAGACATTTCTGAAATACGTGTTCATTATGAAGCCATGGATGGCTCAGTTCTTAAATGTAAATATATATCTAGAAAACTCAAGTGTTTTCAATTTAAATAAAAGTATTGGCAGTTTCACTAGCAAAATTATACAACCGACCCTTGTGATGTATCTCCACATCTACATATAAGCTCCCATCCCCCACCTCCCGCCTCTCACACGACTAGTGGAAGCTTGTGAATTAACTAATTTTTGTCAGGGTGTAGTGTTGAAATCTCAACGCAATTGAAATCTGGTCTGATGTGCCTAATATATCTTTGCAAAACTTAATGCAGACTTAAGAATTAGTTGGGGAATGTTCCTCAAAAGACTTGAGGGAAACCCCTGACATCCCCTTTTTTGGTAAGTAAAGACGAAAAGCCATAGGGGTTTTAACTGGTAACAATGAAAGTAGAAACCTAGTGTAAAAATGTCATATTCTCAGGCTTTTGAGGCGGCATAAGGTAAAAGATTTACTGATTTTTTTTCCCTGTAACATAAAAGACTGGATATTTTTTTGAATTAAGTATTTCCTAAGGCCGTAGCTATTAGGGAGTTTCATAACCTGTTATGGTGCTTTTGGCAGAATTTTTATTATTTGTCATTTTAGAAGACCTTTGTCAAGTGGTTTTAACCTATGATGCTAATGTGTTTTTCACTGTACCTTCATCTCAGGAATAAAACTGGTTTAATGGAGATGACGTCAGGTACAAATATACTAGAGTCAAATTGCCATTTAAAAAGAAAATTGAATAGCATTTGTTTCTTCTGCCTGTAAAGAAAAAGCCAGACAGCAGAGGCATACAAGGGGGAACCCCAAAACCAGGAATTAAAAATTGTGTATTCTTACATGTTTATTTTTAAATTGTATTTTATTATGCTATTACAGTTGTTCCAATTTTCCCCCTTTGCCCTACTCCACCCAGCAGCCCCCACCTTTGTTCATGTCCATGGGTCATACATGTAAGTTTTTTGGCTCCTCCATTTCCTATACTGTACTTCACATCCCCATGGCTATTCTGTTACTACTAATTTGCACTTCTTAAAACCTCTTCACCTGGTCACCTCTTCACCTGGTTCTCCAACCCCCCCTCCCATCTGGCAGCTATCAAAATGCTGTTTCCATGCTTGTGTCTCTGTTGTTTGCTTAGTGTGTTTTTTAGACTCAGTTGTTGACAGGTATGTATTTATTGCCATTTTATTGTTCATAGTTTGGAGCTGCTTTTTCTTAAGTCCCCTTAACAATTCGTATCATAATGGTTTGGTGATGATGAGCTCCTTTAGTTTTTTCGTGTCTGGGAAGCTCTTTATCTGCCCTTCCTTTCTAAATGATAGCTTTGCTGGGTAGAACAATCTTGGCTGTAGGTCCCTACTTTTCATGATTTTGAATACTTCTTGCCAGTCCCTTCTAGCCTGCAGTTTCTTTTGAGAAATCAGCTGACAGTCTAATGGGAACTCCTTGTAGGTAACTCTGCTTTTCTCTTGCTGCTTTTAAGATTCTCTTTAACCTTTGGCATTTTAATTAGGGTATGTCTTGGAGTGGGCCTCTTTGCATTCATCTTGTTTGGGACTCTCTGTGCTTCCTCAACTTGCATGTCTATTTCCTTCACCAGATTAGGGAAGTTTTCTTTAATTATTATTTCAAATAGAGTTCCAATTCCTTTCTTGTCCCCTTTTTACACCCCTGTGATGTAAATGTTGGAACACTTGAAGTTGTCTGAGACTCCTTACACTACTCTCGGTTTTTTTGGATTCTTTACTTCTTCGTTTTGATTGGTTATCTTTTGATTCCTTATATTCCACATCATTGATTTGATTGTCGGCATCATCCACTCTGTTGATTCCCTGTAAATTGTTTATTTCAATTAGTGTATCATTCATTTCAGAATCTTTTTCATGCTGTTGAGGTACTAAGTTCCTTGAGCATCTTTATAACCAGTGTTTTGAAGTCTGCATCTGACAGATTGCTTATTTCCATTTTATTTAGTTCTTTTTCTGGAGTTTTGTTCTGTTTTTTTCATTTGGGCCATGTTTCTGTCTCCTCATTTTGACAACTTCCCTGTGTTTGTTTCTATATATTAGGGAGAGCTGCTATGACTCCCTTTCTTGGTAGTGTGGCCTAATGTAGTAAGTGTCCTGTAGGTGTATGTCTAGTGGCATAGCCTCCCCTGTCACCCAACTGGGTACTCAAGGTGTGCCGCCTCCTGTAGTTGAGCCTTGGTTGCTGTTGGTAGATCAACGGCATGAATTTACTCAGGCCAGTCAGCTCCAAGGACTGGCTGTGATCACTGACCACCAACATCCTCCCTCTGTGGAGGGTCCGCAGTACAGGGACAGGCTGGTGGTGCTCTGGTGTGGTCTGTAGCTGTCCACTGGATGCATACATAGGCTCTGTGGTTTCCCAGTGTTGCAGGCTAAGGTGAGCCACCACTTATATTCTGCCCAGGGCCACCCAGCATGAGCTACAAAGCAGTCTGCAGATGGCTGCTCCTTGTGCTGGGCTTGGAGGTTCCCAGGTGAAGCCAAGCTCTGAACCTAGGCTGGCTGGTGCTGGGCCTGGGGCCACTTAGCAGGAGATACATGTACTGGGGGCTTGCTGAGACTGGCTGTTGCTTGTGTGAGTGGATTTAGGAAGATGTGAAGGATGAGCCAAGACCAGGCATTCATATGGAAAAACGGCTGTTAATAGCTTGCATGGGCCTCTGAGTTGGGTGGGGCAGAGCCTCAGGGAAAGCACCATGTTGGGACAAACACGGTTAGCCAGGTTGATGGAGTCTCAGATATGGCTACTGCCTGCCAGCTCTGTGCAGGGGGAGGGTTCAGAAAAGGAACAAGGGTCTCTGCCTGCTGTTCTGTCTGGGAGAAAACTGTCCCCCAGCTCTCACCCTGATGCCAGACACTTCAGTTCCTCCCTGTATGCCACTGGTGCCTTTTAAGCTGCTAATCCGGTGCTGGAGCTCAGATGGAGTCTGAGTAAGCCCATATGCAGGTCTTTTAAGAGGAGCTGCTTGGGAATCCAGCATTTTCTTCCACCGGCTCAATCCCCACTGATTTTTATAGCCAGAACTTACGGGGACTTACCTTCCTGGCACTGAAACCCTGGGCTGGGACCCCTCACCCCTGAGATATCACTCCCAAATTTTTATTCACATGTGGTTGAGGGACCAGCCCATTCCATGTCTGCACCCCTCCTACCAGTCTGGATGGATATGGTTTCTTTAATTCCATAGTTGTCAGACTTCCATTCAACTTGATTTCTGACAGTTGTGAGTGATGGTGGTTCTAGTTTAGGTGTATTTTTGATGTGGTTGTGTGAGGAGGTGAGCTGTGTTTACCTATGCCTTCATCTTGACCGGACTTCCTCTATTCTTACATGTTTAAGCTTCAGTCACCTTCAAAGTACTCCATTTGATGCAATACACCCATCAAGACTTTTCTTCCACTGCTCAGAAAATCTTTTGAATCTTGATGCTTTTTAGTGCTTCTGTTTTTTTCCCTTTCACCTCTTTCACACAGGCAAAATGTTTCCATTTGAGGATCTTTTTCATCTGGGAAAACAAATAAAGGCTCTAGGGGCAGACTGAGTGAACAGGGAGGGTGGGGCACGGGCGTCATACCATTTTGGTCAAAAACTGCTGAACACTCAGCTCACTGTGGGCAAGTGTGCCCGTAAATCACCCATCATGAAATGGGTAAATAATGAAAGTCTTCAAAAAAAAAAAATTCACTGAAGCTGAATGCAGCCTCTCACAACACCAGCTAGTACACTGATACAGATGGGTTCCTAGAATACACGCCTAGTGGGTAAGCCTGTACTATGAGGGGCCTACTCTCCAGAAGAGAACTCCGGGGATTTTTGGGTCCCTTTTCACAAACCACTAAAAAATTGTAAGTGGTTTTGGAAAGTGAAAAATACTAGTTTTAACTTCTCTAAAACTATTTCCCATAAGGGGGAATGAATTGGTGTGAAAGAGGCTGAAAGCACTGCCTAAAGGGAGCCCAGAGGCCAAATACAGGGAGACTATAGTTGACTGAGACTGAGGTCTGCTTAATTAGAAATGAAGAGCACCCTGGAGTCCTGTTACATGCAACTTCAGAATGCAGAGATAGGACGTGGGTTTCTCATTTCTATATTTATTTGTATTTGATATTTTAAAATTATCTGCTTTATGCCATTTCTGCAGTCTCCAGTTAAAGGCGTATCTTCAGTGAAATGCAGCAAATAAACTAATAATCAGGGTCATTCAGCGAAGCAGCCTCTGATTCTGAGAACCATGAATGTCTCCACATGACATTTTACCCTTCCTGGTCAACCACGGACAAGCCATGTCAACAGCCAGGACATACCTGCCATAGTGCTCATCACTCATACCATTAGGAGGCACTAAGTGCTCTTGCTGCCTAACGTGTTTTCACCTAACAATACAAACACTTTATGTCCCCCAGATCCATAATGGAGGACTAAAATTCCTGGATTTTAAAAACAGGACTGTAGCATACTTTGGGTAAAAACAGTTTCACTTTATCAGTGATCAGATCATTAATCTACAGATTTTATTTTTAAAATTTGGATCTAACTAGAGACTTTCAGTATTTGCTTTCTTTTGGTTTTGAAGTCATTTTTTTTCTCAAGACTTGTGACACATGGCTGAAAAGGAGTAATCATAGCCCCAACTATAGGACAGAATCTTCTCACCAGCCTGATGCTTCACCATACACATAGACCTCACTCACATCTTTCATTTTCTGAAGTCTAGATCTTGTTAATAACCCATCAGGTGCAGTGTCAATTTCAAATCAAATTATCTAATAAGGAAACAAGAAAACAGCAGAACATTGGTATATTAGAGCCTAAAGCATTTAGTGGAGTTAAAAAATATTTTAAAGATTTTCTACAGTTATCTGTAGCTAATGTTTTTGATCAGAATAAAGAAGGTGAAAGAAGGTACAAGTGAAATGCTTTTTTCAGTTGAAAAATGGTTGGACAACACTGGGATGAACACAGACCATATCTTCAAGGGTCTGCATCTCGTAGGTCTGACTACATAAGCAGTGTGAACTCCATTCTCATACCAGTAGCCCTCTAGAAAATAAATCAAAGTAGTACTAGTATGACCAAGTTATAAAACAATACTGTAAAAAATAGCAAATTTTCATTTGTCCACAACATGCATTTATATAGGTAAGTGCCATCTGTAAGGTAATTCCTTTAAAATTCTATAATACATATTCAAGTAGTGGTTATTGGTCAGATATATGCTGCTCTTGGTTCTATAAACTAGATAAAAGCAGTGCTTTGTGAAATGCAGTGTTATATCTTAATGCCACTGGTGATAGAACGTAGTTCCCTTCAGTTCAGATCTTGTGCCCTTATTTGCTGCTTGCTGACGTAAGCAATAAGTACCCTCTAACTAACGGTTTTTACACATTTCTGTAACTTGTACTTAATGATGGTGTATCTGGTGATTGTAAAAATATTAGATAGATATAAAAGTATCTATATAATATATATTAACTGTTAATGCTGAGGTATAGTCTGTGAATTATGTGTTTTGTACTTTTACTCACTGTGTAATTTAGTGGTGGTGAAAGTTCTACATTCAGTCTTTAAGAGTGGCAGTATCCCTTTTTGAATTTAACATGATCTGCATCAACTTCTTTGCCTGCTGAAGTTTTGTTAGGATAGGAAATAGTAAAACAAATATGAACAAGAAAGTATAGTATTGGTTAGGGAAACACACTTTAATTAACGAACTCCTTGTACATTCACTGTGAGTCTCAAAGGGAATCAGCCCCTAATTTGTTAACTTCCTGGATGTGTACTGTTGAAAGAGATCTGATGTTGAGCAGTACAGTTACACCAAACGCTGCGGCTGTCAGTCCCCGTTAGGTCTGTACTAAAGAGGATGGTGAAACACACATGTATATATCTTTTCTTCCCCTGGAAGTGCCATCCACTATCCTGGAATTAATAAAATTAAGATTACTGTTGCATTTAATTTAAGAGGATCCTTGAAAGTAACACCTTTTCCAGGGACAATGTCAACAATGTCAGCGTCAACACTGAGTCTGGTTCTGACCACATTTATGGTGGTACAATGTCCACGTGGTGGTATAGTGTCACGCTGCATCTCCATGACAACCACACTCCATTGTTGGAACACTGTGCCAATAAGAAGTGCAACATCCAACAGGCAGATGAAAATGATGCAGAAAGTTCAGCATTTACAGGTAAAACCGCTGTGGTTTAATACTTCCTTCCTCATCAAAGGCTGGGCCAAGGCTTTGTAAGAAAGTGATCTAAATCATTATTCTGATGTTTAAATATAATTTATTCACTCAATGGTCATTCTCAGGTAAGCAAGGCCATAAAAGATGATAGACAGATATGTACTCTTCTGACCTGTGAAAAGCTTAGATGGCTTTTTCAAAATAAGATACCGCCAGTATTATAACATGACTATTTTCCAGACAAATGGTACTGTGTGCAAAAATAACATTTCCTCTAGTAGCATTTTATCTTCTATTTTGAGGATTTATTGTACTAATTAGAAAATATGAAATGAGATAGGATCTCCAGACTGACAGAACAGTTGCTCTGGAAAAGGAACTACTATAATAAACTTTGATGTAATAGATAACCCAGATACATCACTGGTAACTTACTCCAGGTGCTCTTCGGTGAGAGACAGGCTTGCTCTCTTGTTCATGACATTTCTCTGCAAAGAATTCTCTATAGAGCAAAGCGAATGAAGTTAGTCATTCCTTACCCAGTAAATTTATCAATTTATGAACCTGCTCTACATCTCATTTTTGAGTTCAGTTGTAATCATGAAGGATCCTTCATATTTTATTAAAACTGTTCATTCAGGTAAAAAGTATGTTGAAATTTTGCCAATATCTTAATAAAACCCAGCAATTTAAAACCATTATCATTTGTCCTTTCCATTCCCTCAGAACTGAAAATCCTAAGGTGGTCGTTTTCTTAAAGTAGGAACATTGTTTTGAAAATTTGTTAGGTGCTGCTATAACTGTTATTTCCCCCCAGAAAACATGTTCTCCCCCTGTAAATTTAAATAGGGGTGGGTGGGAGAGGAGATGGAGGGGTTATAACCTAAAATAGATCAGGAACAGGACCTGCCAAAGGCTACTTAAGTGTTGGTTCCTCAAATCTCCAAACTACTTTAGTCATCAAACTGCATCCAACCCAAATTTCTTCCTTTCACTTTAGTCCTTCCCCTTTTAGTTTCAAGTCATAAAGAATGGAAATAATCAGGTGAATTACAGCTGAAATTCTGTTTGGAGGTTTGCTGTTAAGACAGTAATAGGAGATGAGAAACAGAAAGGGGTCTGGGATGAAACTGAAGCTAATAAAGCAAGACATGTGCATCTAACAGGATGGAATTAAACAGGCAAAAAAGTAAACCTAGTTAATACACTGCAATGTTACTCTCTTCTCCCCACCATTAAGTCCTAGAAAATCCTTAAACTCTTAATTCCCTAAATTCATTCAGCATTTAGTATGAATTTATATGGAGCTGAAAGAAGCAAGAATTGGGGAAAAAGTCTCAAAGAATTGTATTGAAGGTGTTTGCTAAAACAGGAAATAAAAGGAGTATTTTCATAAGCATCATTTATAATACTTGAAAAGATCCCCCTAAAATACAGTTACTTAGTTCAAAAGGAACAACTCTGAAGCAGCAGCACATGGCAAGACATAAACAAACCACCCGAGGTACAGTGAAGTCACTGAAATTTAATAGAAAATTATCCAAATTACCAGATGCAACTGCCTAGACTGCTAAGGTATTTAGTTCACTTCCTTTTTTGATTACAAGTTTGCCCTCTCACATCTTAATAGACCTTACTGATGAACACTTTTCTATCACACTTTAGAAAACCTACTTTTGCTTGGCCTAGGAATAATCTTATGGAAGGGAATAATCAGTAGACTACATTTGCTGAGGAGAAAATGAGTAAATTTAAAGTCAATAAAAAAGTACCCTAATAAACACAAGAAAAAAAATGAAGGAATAACAAACCTAGAAAATATCAATGACATAATTAGGATTCTGTAAGAGAAATGGGGCAGAGGAAATAATGGCTCAGAATTTTCCAAATTCAATGATACCAAAACATAGATCCAAGAAGCTCAGGGAACACTAAGCAGGATAAATACCAAACACACGTGCCCAGGGGAACCCCCGCCCCAGCCAAAAACCAAACCAAAAAACAAAAAAGCCCCCCCAAAAACCAAAAAACAGCTTTCCAATGGTTTCACTGGCAAATTCTACCAAACATTTAAGGAGAAACATCAATTCCATACATTCTCTTCCAGAAAATAAGATTCATTTTATTAGATCAGCATTACTTTAATACCGAATTAGATGAAAACAACAACTACAGACCAATAATGTTGTTACCAAACAGCACTGTGGGGTCCTGCTGCCTGATGCCACCCTCTAGACAAAATTCCAAAGGAAAAGGTTTAAAAGAATCTTTATTGAAAAACTTCACAATTTTGGAATAACAGCTTTCCACCTGCATTAGTCACTTAGGCCTGTCAGTTAAGGCTAAACTCCAACTCTTTAGTTACAACTTGAATCATTAAGCCTATCAATTACGGCTAAACTGTTTAACACCTGAGTTCTCCTAGCATTCCCCCTTGTTAGTTTTAATTATTTCTATAGGGTCAGTTTACAAACTAAAAGTAAGATACGAAAGTGACACAATTTTGGAAGAATGGAAGGCTTCTGCCTCAGAGCTTACCCCCTCTAGAAGATCCGAAGAATAACCCGGCCGCCCTCCAAATCCTAGGCTGTGCCCAGAGTTCCTTCCCATCAACATACCGTCCGCTGGGAAACGCCGGCAGCTGCAGCACAATCACCCAGGCATCCTCAAGGAAGAGAGACGGAGAGCACGCAAGCCGCCTTTTATTTCAAATTTTCTAGCCCATAATTCCTTGCGCTCTGGAGGCATTCAGCTTCTCAGCCAATCCCGTCCTAGACTCTTCACCACTGCCTCCTCCTACGGCTCCTCCCTACTTCTCCCCAGTGATCTGATCAGGTCTGCATCAATATCCCTCAAGAATATAATGCCAAAATACTCAGCAAAATATTAGCAAAGTGAGTACCACTACACCCTCATGAGAATAACATCTTAAAAAATGCAACTAGAACCCTCATCATGTTGCTCGGGCCTAAGAAATGGCAGTGCTACTTCTGGAAAAGCTTAGTGGTGTTGTGTAAGGTTCCGCATGAATTTACCACACAACTCAGTGCAGCGACTCTGACACCAACTATCTGGGGTTAGGCCAGACTTCACAGGTTAAAGGCAAAGTCCTCCACAAGACTGCTCTCACTTCAGATGCCAGGTATGGGGGTCCCAGGCCACCCCCATTTCTGACCAGTTGGCTACAAATTTAGGAGTTCCCACCATTGCCCCTCAGATTTGATAATTCACTTCAACAGTTCACAGAACTCGGGAAAATATGTTGCTTACAACTCGTTTTATAAAGATACAAATCAGAACCAGGGAAAAGGAGACACAGACTGGGTAAGGTCTAGGACAGTCCCAGTGTGACACTCCCTTGTGTCCAGGGCGCGCTGCCCTCCTGAGCCATCAGTGCATGGTGGATAGAGTACTGCCAACCAGGGAAGCAATGAGAGCTTCAGTGTGCAGAGTTCTCACTGGGGTTTCATCACTTGGTGGGCATAACCAACTGAGTGGAAATAAGGCTTAAGTATTCAGGCTGATATGTGACTCAGCCCGAATCCTCTGATCACATGGTCAGCCTTTCTCGCATGACAAGCCACCATCCTGAGTCATCATATTAGCACAAGCTATTAGGACCCACCACAAATAAACTCCTACTGTTCAGGAAATTCTAAGCACTAGGAGACTATATCCCAAGAACCAGGGATGGAGGCCGACCAGATTCTCTATGACACACCCACATCCAGCAATCCCACTCCAAGGCATATATGTCTGTTACCTTGAGAATGAAAACTAATGTTCACACAAAAATCTATACAAAATGTTTATAAAGTTCATAATCACCCCAAACTGGAAATAACCCAAATGTCTTTCAATGGGTAAATGAATAAACTGGTACATTTATACAGTGAAATATTATTTGGCAATAAACAAGAATGAAGCACTGATTCACAAGAGATGGATGAGACTTAACTGCATTTTGCTAAGTGAAAGGCTTCATGTTGTGTAATTCTACATGACTCTAGAAAAGGGAAAACTAAAAGGAAAGGAGTGCCGAAAGCGGGGTATTTATCTATAAAGGGCCAACACAAGGGAATTTGGGAGTACCGAACTGTTCTGTATGGTAGCAGATACACAACTCTTTATTTGTTAAAACCCACAGAACTGTATACCACGAATTTTAATATATGTAAATTTAAATATCAACCAGGACATGTGGGGGAGGACAAAATGCATATTGTTAACAGATGAGCCTAACTGCATCACAAATGCACCACATAATCACACTGAGGAAACAAGGGAAGAAAGGAAGCAATGTAACTTTCAATCGCAATGCCTGAGTAACTCTGGAAAAGTGTTTTGACATCACACTAAAAGGCTTCCAAACTGATAAAAAGAAACAGCTGGGGTGGGGGGTGGCGGCGGAAACAAATGGGAAAGAAGGGACTTTTCCTTACCGAGCTCTAATAATAAATATAGAAGAAATTAGGGAAATAGCAAACTACCATTAGAACAGTGCAGTAATAACTGCTGTAGGCAAGATCTACTCCTGGTGCCAAAATTAATTAAGAGCAGAAACAATATTCGCACAGTCTTAAAGTGTTTGCCCCAAATATTTAGTGATTACAAAGGGAAAATAGCAACTGAGAGAACTGTGACAGACAGACATCTCCTTAACTATGTAATCAAGATTAATATCACCAATAATAAACATCTGTACCATACAGCCAGATGCACGAGCAAGGGTGTATCACCTCTGCTGTAGCCTTCCTAGTAACACATGATGTCAACTGAGTAGAAAGCATCAGAGAAGCCCAAAGAGAGGAACATCCTATAAAATACAGTTAACCCTTGAACAAGACAGTGGTTTAGGGGCACTGCAATCAAAACTTCTGACTCCCAGAACTTTACAATCGTCCCTTGCTATCTGTGGGAGATTGGTTCCAGAACCTCCCACAGTCACCATAATCCATGGATGCGCATGTCCTTATATAAAATATTGCAGAGCAGGCATACAGCTGGCATACTATTTTTGATACAAGGTTGGCTGAATATGCTGAATATGCAGATCTAAAACCCAGGGATAAGGAGGGCTGGTTGTATACTTACTCCGTAAAATCTGAGTATAAGTGGACCTGCGAAGTTCAAACCCCATGTTTTTCAAGGGCCGACTGTAATTGCTTGCCTTCAAAAATGTCAAGGTCATGAAAAACAAGGAAAGACCGAGGAACTGTCACAGACTGAAGGAGACGAAGGAAACGTAGGAAACGTGACAACTAAATGCAATATGGTACGCTGGACTGGATCCTGGAACTGAAGAAGGGTATTCGTTAGTGAAATAACTGGTGAAGTCTGAACAAATTCTGCAGTTTAGCTAACAACATTGTAAACAAGACTAATTTGTTTTGGTCACTACTCTACGATTATGTAAGATGTTAACAAAAGGATAAGCTGGGTAATAGGTACACAGGAACTCAAGATTTTTGTATCTCTTTTGTAAATATAAAATTATCTCAAAAAGTTTAAAAAACATTTAATGTTTAGGTCTTTAATCAAGGTTTTACAGTGCAGGGTTTGGTTCAAGCGTGGTAAACTGGAAGTACTAGACAGCAATTGACTCCATCCTTGTCAGTGGTGTTGAGCCTAGAGAGAGCTAAACAACCTCCCTGAACCTGTTTCTCTGCCAGAAGGGTCTGACAGACTACTTACCTACCTCAAAGGTTACCGAGGGATTCAATGACACAGTTGGTCCAAGTTGTCCAGAAATGATATGCTTGTGCACATTACTACTATATTTTTAGGCCTACAAGAAAACAGTATCAAGGAGGCATTTTCCAGGGATGAGAAAATAAAAATACTAAATACTGAGCAAGATGATGGTGGAAGGAAAGACTAAGACAAACTATGTTGTTCGGCAAAAGAGGGATTTTTTTTTTTTTTTAAATCGCGAGGACTCTGTTAGGGTACAGAATGGAGTAACGGATTAGAAATTGGGTCCCTGTAGGCTGTGGGTGATGACAGCTGTAAACGGAGAACAGGGGAGAGGTCTCACTTGCACCAGGTCTTACGCTGACCAGAACATGAACCACCGATGAGAAGAGGGGAAAGGGAGCGGTTATCTTCCCTCACTGCTACCTGAAATCTAGCATAGCCGAAACAGGCTTACCACATCAAGAAGAGGGAAAACATGAGGGTTCCTGGCACCGCTGAGGAACTGGATGCAGGCTTAGTTATGTAACACAGCTAGAAACAAGGGGAGGAATTACACTGTCCAAAGATCCTAATACCAAAAGCTAACAGGTCCTTCATTTCTGAAGAACTCTTTTGGTCCTTAGGCTTATTATGATTATTATGAACGGGATGGAAGCTGCCCATCAGTCACCCTGTATCCACAAAACTAAGCACAAGACTAAACAAATGCTTATGCTTTCTCAAACCTAAGCCTTCTATATTGAAAACAAAACAAAGCACATCAAAACAAAACTCATCAATTCTTACAATGGTTTGCTCCCAACACTAAAGGTGCAAAATTCTTTATATTTTCATCTATTATAATGAAGTGTAGAGATAAAGCTGGATTAAAAATATGATCTCGTCAAAATGTAATGAACATGAATACATTTCCATCTAATAGAAAATGAAACAAAGAATTTATTAGTAATGTTTTAGATCACTGCATGATAAACTGCATAATAACTGTACAACAGCACGCCAATGAGCATGTTAGCAAACGAATGCTAAATATTTACTTTTCCTAAGATTACAGTACTTAAATTTTTCCAATTAACTTTAAAAGAGAAAAGGTAACCACATATGTTATGGGGATTATAAGTCACCTAACTTTTTCATGCATTTACTAACAGTCTATAGAGCTCAAAAGCCTCTATAATATACACACAATATGAAGAGAAAAGGAAAAGGGGGCTTCCTGTCCCATTTTTAATAAATTGCAGAGGCACAGTATTTTCTCAAGGTCATTTTATTAACAAAAAGTGCAAACTGTTTTGAACAAGAGCAAACCACGAATCAGAGCAACCGGCAAGACATTAGACATGGAAAAGTGAACAATGTTCATTAAGTAAAATATAAGCAGATGAGACGCCTCTCACATGTATATATATTCATGCTTTTTCAATAGTTTCCTAGTCAACTTTCAGTGTAATTTTCACCAACAGTCTAGCAGCTCAAACACAAATGCAGGAACACAATGGCAAAGTTTGGCAATTATTTTGGGCTAACTGCAAGTATAAAAATAAACCTGATACCACAGTTTCACGTAAACCACTGCAATACGTGTAAGCTGTTAAATGTATAGACACTGAAATCAATGTCCAACTAATAAAAATAAAGAAGAGAGGAGGTTTTTTAAATACTTGTACTTTAGAGGCAGAAAAATTTTAAATGCTCTTACACATGTTCATATAACCAGGAATGTAGCCAATCCACATCAACTTTACTCATTTAAAATTACATTTGTAAAAATCACACAACAGAAAGATCATGTGCCACTAATCAATGTGCCTGCATTTGAAAAAACAAGAAAAGATAAGTAAGTTAACTTAGCCAACATACTCCAAAGAGGAGATTCAGTCTAGTGTTACTTTAGTTACTCATAAAGTATCCACGGGACAGAAGCTACACATAAGTAATTTTTCTATTCATTAATCTGTAGGTATGAATGAAACTATACACTGTTTTTAAAACCCAAAATATAAAGGTGGCCTATCAAACACAACTGAGCGTTGAGCCAAACACAGAAGAGCACCCGTGCTGAGCAGCCACCGTCTCTGGGGGCATTTTCTGGCAGTTAATTGCCCTTCTGTTGTAACAGACCAACTGCTTTTTATGAGTATACTATTTCACTAAATTAATTAAGGACTAAATGTTTATTCATTACATTACACAGAGTTTTTCCCACACTCTTAATTTTTTCCTGTGTACTAATGTCTTATACTAGAATTGTGCTACTTCCTAAAGTTTCAGGATTACTACTTCAGGTGGATATGGTGAAAAAATTAGACCCAATCTGATTATCTGACAGATGACAATTTGAGCACCAACTACAGCAAATTTCTGGGTCAAGATAGCTTGCAAAGCCAGTTCTCTTAGTTTGAAAATTACCTTCCACCACTCTTTTCTTCAGTACTGAAGCTGAAATCTTCAGGGCCTATTTGTTCACCATCAGGAAAACTGGAATGGGTATCTAAGATTTAAAAAAAATTAAAAATTAAAAGCAGATTACATTTTCTAAAGACAAGTATTTCCTTTTCCATGTCGTTAAATGATCTTACCAAGTGTGGTGTTTAAGTGATAAAGATTTGCTGGGTTGTGAACAAAGCTGTCTTCAGAGAATTTGCAACTTGAGTCAGGTATAAGCAAACACAAGGGGAAAATAAAGGAGAAAAGAAATGTGCAACAGAAAGTACAAGGCGCTGCCTCACTCTGTCCTTCTGGGGACACTGTGGGAGCAGCTGGAGAAGGGGACAGGAGATGATGCACATTCTGAAGACTGTGTAAACATGCAAATTCAAAGCCAATTAAACTGCTCATGCAAATACCACGACAAACACCTATTAGCACTCAAAAACTTGCCAAAATTTGGCTGTCTCTTTTAGAAGGAGTAAAATTACTAAAAGTGTTTTAATACTTAAAAATCATCAAACGCTTGGCTCTGTATTGAAGAAGACACTAGAACATCAGGAAAATATGTAAAATATTAAGCTGAAAATTAGCAGACACCTGACAATGTTGTCATTCCAGGAAATCTGGTGGAAGAATACTCAGGTTGATCATTAAGGTCTCTAGATAAAATATGAACAATGGGTGATAGGTGTTAACTAAACTTACTGTGGTAATCATTTTGCAATACATACATACATTAAACATTATGTTATACACCTAAAACAAAACAAAAATTAACTATGGGTTTCTCTCCGTCAGTTTTCTTTTCCTAAGATGTTTTTGGAAGGAAGAGGGAGTAAAAATTGGTGATTCTACTATTTGCATAAATTTCTAAGAAATCAGAAAAAAGTTATCTTTAAAAAAGTTATTTATTAGCTAAATTACAAATATCTCTAAAAAGAAAAAAAAAATCAAACATCTGAAGCCTTTCTAGGGGCTGCCCAACATTTTCTATAAAGGGGCAGAGAGTCAATACTTAGGTACTGCAGGCAACAAATGGTCTCTGTTGAAAATTCTTCTTTGTTTGTTGGTTTGTTTTTACTGCTCTTCACAACATGAAAGCTATTCTTAAGAGGTCACAGGCTGTCCTGAAGCAGGTTGCGGACCTCTGCTTCACACAACAGGTAGCACCCATGAGATGTCTGCCAGTCAAAAACTGCCTACCAGTTATTTTCAGTTTTCGCCATTTAGCTTACCCCGTATACATTGTCTCACAGATGACAATAATTACAACAGAAAAAGAAGCAGAAGCTCCAGAGCAGAAGCAGCAGAAATAAAAGCAAACTAAGCGGCGGCGGCAGAGATGGCTTTATTCATTTCTGTGAAATGACACCACGCGCTGCACCTTCATCTGGGGGCTGTGCCAGGAAAGAGTCGTGAAACCCGCCCAGGCCGGTGTGCTCGTCCTGCTCCTCGTTCTCAGTATCACATTCCGCATCACTGTCGCTGCTCACTCCTGCCCGGAAAGACAAGCAGAACATGTTTCTGATAAGAAACCACTTCAAGCGAAAGGAAAAAGAAAATTTTCTTACCTACTAAACAGTGATTCCCACTGAAATTTTACATTGAATGCCAATACAAGACCCCAAACAGACAAAACAAGGAAAACCAACCACAAAAACCTCAGTTCTCTTTAGTTAGCACAGTAGTGGTCTTACTTTTGTCCTCAAAGATTACAATAATCCTTCCCACATTACCCGAAAATTATAATTTGAAACCAGTCTAAATTTCATTACACTGAGAGTGTTTTCCCCAAAGTACCCACTGTTTTTCTAGAGTCATTAAGAGGTAACAGGAACTCTTAATCCTGACTGGCCGTAGATATAATAGTTTAACTTAAAACATATAAACATGTTACATAAATTCAAATACACATTTATACACATTTATCGGTATATGTACATATAACAAATTCCAGTAATTCTAGCAATAAATGAATTGCTGTTACATTTGGGTCTCCAATTTTGTTTTTGTGTATATCAGCTGATTTTTAAAAGAAAAATTCTATAGAAAGTAGTATGTTACAAGAACATAGTGATCCAAAACCCCTGAAAATATATAGCTAGTGGAAAAATATAAGCTTAAAATGTTATTTTAACAAATGGCCACATTTAAAAGAAGGAAGGGGAATCCACAGCTGCCTGAACGCGCAGGAGAAGGTGAGCCAGCGGGCCCGGGGCTGCAGCCGCCTCGGGTTCAGAAAGTGCTGCTGTGAGGGTCAATCACCCTCCCCTGGGCATAGGAAAAAAAGCAATCTTTGGACCCTTCACAGAAAGGGGACTGGAACTGAAACGAAAACTCCACTCCATGCATAAAGTTAATATTCATTTAGAAAGAATGGACTGGAGAAAGTCTGCCTACTGGCCTAGGGAAGACACAGCAAGAAATTTGCTCCGTTTCTGCTGGGCTCACTTCACCTCAGAATTCCAACTAAGGCCTGTGTACCTCCATTTGGGTTTGGGATTTAAAGTTGAGATTCAAATCTCAGGACATTAACACAAAAATTGGCCAGGAGCTGGCACTAATGTGAACAAAACAAATGTAAAAACCCTTGGGAAGGGAGGTTCTAGGTCAAAGGGAGTAAGCACATTCCACCCAGTCTTTCCCACAGAATGCAGTTATAAACCTGGAAACAAATGCCTGAAGCAGCTATTTATGAACTCTGAAAAGCAGGGGTCCCCAACGCCCGGGGCCACAGACCTGTATCAGTCCCTGGCCTGTTAAAAATGGGGCTGCAAGGAAAGCTTGCCTGAGCTCCACCTCCTGCCCTCCCATGCCCACCTGAGCTCCGCTTCCTGGCCCCCCACCCCTAAAAAAGGGTCCCTGGTGCCAAAAAGGTTGGGAGCTGCGGCTGAGAAGTAAATAGAAATAAGAGTATTGGTGCAGACCAGAATATGAAGTACCACCAAATTGGCAGATTTAAACAAGACCTGGAGTCTCACAAAATCATATTAAAAATGTCCAGGATACAATCCAAAATTACCTCAGTATATGAAGAACCAGGGGAAGACAATCGACTAACATCAATGCTGGGATGACAGAAATACTGAAATTATCTAATAAAGAACTTTAATGTGGAAAACAAAAGATTTTTAAAAAATTAAGTACTTTCTAAAACTGAAAGACGGTCATTTTAAAATGAAAATATTAGTAGATGAATTTAGAAAAAGTTGAAAAAGCAAACTTAAAGACAGAACTGAGGAAATTAATAACATCAAAGAAAAACAAGACAAAAATGATAAAACAGGTCAAGAGACAAGGGGATAAAAGAGAACGTTCAAACAGACGGCCACAGAGACAGCAAAAGTGATAAAAGAGAGGGACAATATATTAAGAACAAAATGGCTGAGAACTTCCCAGAATTAATGAAAAACAAAAAATTCAACATACCAATAGTCCCAGGATGTGGCTACGGCAGTGTTTAAAGGAAGTTTATAATGTTAAATACTTTTATTAGAAAAGAAAAAGGTCTCAAATGAATGATTAAAGTATCCATTTTAAGAAAATAGAAAATGGGCCCAGCGTGGGTGGCTCAGTTAGTTGAAGCGTCACATCCCATATACAAAAAAGTTTTGCGGCTTGACCCCGAGTCAGGGCATGTATGAGAGGCAACCAATTGATGTTTCAATGTTTCTTCCTCTTTCTCCTCTCTTTCTCTTCCTCACTAACATCAATAAACACAGAGGAAGCAAGCACACACAATGGGCTAAAGATAGTTTATTCAATAAATGGTGTTGGGAAAACTGGACAAATATGTGCAGAAAAATGAAGCTGAACCACCTTCTTATACCACACACAAGAATAAATTCAAAATGGATCAAAGACGTAAATGTTAGACCTGATCCATAAAAATCCTAGAAGAAAACATTAGCAGCAAAATATTGGCCATTGTCTATAGAAATTTTTTATCAGATACATCTCCCGAGGCAAGGGAAACAAAAGAAAAAAATAAATGAGACTACGTCAAACTAAAAAGTTTTTGCACAGTAAAGGAAAACATCAACAAAATAAAAAGACAACCCACAGAATGGGAGAACATATTCGTCAATACATCTGATAAAGGGTTAATATCCAAAATTTATAAAGTACTAATGAAACAACACCAAAACAAAACAAAAAACAAAAAAACCCAATTAAAAAATGGGCAGAGGACCTGAATAGATAATTCTCCAAAGAGGACATACGAAAAGACGCTCACTGTCACCAATCGTCAGGGAAATGCAAATTAAAACCACAATGAGATACCATCTCATACCTGTCAGAATGTCTATCATCAATAAATCAACAAACAACAAGTGCTGGCGAGGATGTGGAAAAAGGGGAACCTTTTGCACTGTAGGTAGGAATGCAGACTGGTGCAGCCACTGTGGAAAGCAGTATATGGCGACACCTCAAAAAATTTAAAATGGATCTGCCTTTAGACCCAGAGATCCCACTTCTGGGAATATATCCAAAGGAACCCAATACACTAATTCAAAAGAACATAAGCACCCCTGTGTTCACTGCAGTGTTATTTACAATCGCCAAGATATGGAAGCAGCCCAAGTGTCCGTCAATAGATGAGTGGATAAAACAACTATGGAACATTTACACAATGGAACACTACTTGGCTGTAAAATACTGGAAAATTTTACCCTTTGCAACAATATGGGTGGACCTGGAGAACATTATTATGCTAGCTGAAATAAGCCTGCCGGAGAAAGAAATACCACATGATTTCACTCATATGTGGAATCTGATGAACAAACTGATCTAACAAGCAAAAGAGAGACAGACTCATAGATGGAGAACAGATGACAGCTATGGTGGTGGCGGGGGAGGGGAGGTTAGGGGGTGGAGGGACTGGGCAAAAAGGAAAAAGGACTCATGGACATGGACAGCAGTGTGGTGATTGCTGGGGGAGGGGGTATAAAGGGACTAATTGGTAATGGAAAAAATACAATAAAAATTAAAGTTTAAAAAATTAAAAAATATATACAATAAAACCAATAAACATATCCTCGGGTCAGGATTAAAGAAAAAAAACTAGAAAAAGGAGCAAATAAACTCAAAGCAAGTAAAAGAACAGAAAATTAGCAGAAAAACAGAAAAAGAAACCAATGAAACAAGAAGGTAGCTCTTTGAAAAGGTCAGTAAAATTAACATGCTTCTAAACAGGCTAAAAAAAGAATAAACAAAATTACCAATATCGGGAATAAAAGCTGGGATATCACTATGGACCCTGCAGACATTAAAAGGATAAGAAGGGACCAGCAGAAACAACTTAATGCTCACGAAATCACGAACATGGATGAAAAGGACAAATCCTTTGATTCAGACACAAGCTACCAAAGCTCATTCAGATAAAAACAGATAACGTGAATGAGTACTTTACTAAAAAAATTTGCAGGGAAAAAAAACCCCAACTTCCAACAAAGGAAATTAGCTACAAATGGCCTCACTGGTGAACTCTTCCCTTTGTTTTCAAGAACAGTTTGTGTAGTATTATTTCTCCACTAACTATTTAGAAGACATAGACAATATATGGCCATTTCTGAAATCTCATTCATTAGCAAAGAAAAAGAAAAAAAACCCCACCCAATCCTTTCCGCGATAGTGAACAGTGAGTGACAGTTTGGAGACCAAACCAGCTACTTTATGAAGCACCACCACCACCTTGTGGTCTTTAAGGGAACTTCTGAAATTCTAGGCACAAATTTTACCACTTGGTACTAGTGTTTCTGAATTCCTAACAGAGATTAACCTTCAGGATTCACAAAAAGGAATCGAAATTCTCTGAATTTCCCCAAATCTTAATTTACTCTTTAAAAACTTGCAACATTTTTCAAGCTCTTTGTTCATTATATATCTTTTTAAAAAACTGTTTAATATGCATTGTAGTATTTTTTAAATTTTTAAAAATATATTTTATTGCTTATGCTATTACATAAGCATAAAGCAATATGCTTTTTTTCCTCCCCTTTACTCCCCTCCACCCTGCACACCCCTCCCAACAACATTCCCCCACTTAGTTCATGTCCATGGGTTGTACATGTTCTTTGGCTTCTCCCTTTCCTATACTATTCTTAACCTCCCCCTGTCTATTGTGTACCTACCAGTTATGCTTCTTATCCCCTGTACCTATAACCCCATTCTCCCCCCTTACCCTCCCCACTGATAACCCTCCATGTGATCTCCATTTCTGTGACTCTGTTCCTGTTCTAATTGTTTGCTCAGTTTTTGTTTTTTTAGGTTCAGTTGTTGATAGTTGTGTTTGTTGTCATTTTACTCTTCAGTTTTGATCGTCTTTTTCTCAGATTGGCCCCTTAATATTTCATTTAATAAGGGCTTGGTGATGATGAACTCCTTTAACTTTACTTTGCCTGGGAAGCGCTTTATCAGCCCTTTGATTCTAAGTGAGAGTATTGCTGGTTGTAGGTCCTTGTCTTTCATGACTTTGAATACTTCTTTCCAACCCCTTCTTGCCTGTAAGGTTTCTTTTGAGAAATCAGCTCATAGCCTTAGGAGAGCTCCTTTGCAGGTAACTCTCTCTCTCCTTTTCTCCTGCTGCTTTTAAGATTCCTCATCTTTAATCTTGGGTAATGTAATTCTGATGTCCCTTGGTGTGTGCTTCCTTGGGTGCCACTTCTTTGGGACTCTCTGAGCTTCCTGGGCTTCCTGGAAGTCTCTTTCCTTTGCCAGATTGAGGAAGTTCTCCATTATTTTTTCCAAATAAGTTTTCAATGTCTTCCTCTTCCTCTTCTCCTTCGGGCACCCCTATGATTCAGATGTTGGAGAGTTTAAAGTTGTCCCAGAGGTTCCTCAGCCTCTCCTCCTTTTTTTTGAATCCTTTCTTCATTCTGTTCTGGTTGAATGCTTCTTTCTCCCTTCTGCCCGGAATCGTTGATTTGAGTCCCGGTTTCCTTCCCTTCGCTGCTGGTTCCCTGTACATTTGGATTTACTTCCCTTTGCACAGCCTTCCCTTTTTCTTTCATATTGAGACCATGTTCCACGAATTCTGTGAGCATCCAGTTTACGACTGTATTGAACTCTGCGTCTGATAGGGTGGCTATCTCTTCATTGTTTAATTCTATTCTTGGAGCTTTGATCTGTTCTTTCCTTTGAGACATATTTTTTTTTTGTCTTGGCGCTCCCATTACGTTTTGAGCGGGGGAACCTCAGGTATTCGTCAGGGTGGGGCAACCCATGTCACTGTCTTGTGGCGCTGTATGTGGGGAGGGGTCTGAGAGGGAACAGTGTCGCATGCCTGGCTCTTGGCTGGTTTACAGTCACTCCCCCTGCTACCCACAAGCCAACTGGGTTCTTCTGGTGGTGATTCTGGGTGGGTGGGTGTGTCTGTGTATATTCTGGGACTCTGTGGGTCTCTCAAACAAGCTCTCCTGTGAGGCTGGCTGTTTCTCCCGCTGCTGCAACCCCCACAGGTTTTTACTGGTAGAGATTTCGAGGCTTGCTTTTCTTGCACCGGAACCCTGGGTTGCACGGTCTCTCTCACTCTCCAGTTGTTCCCCCTGGCTTACCTGCCAGTGGGACCACCTGGTCCACCAGCCACCGCCTTGCCAGATCCTCTCCATCCAGCTGCCTGCCATCTCTGCCCCTCCTACCAGTCTGAATGAGTGTTTCTTCTTTAACTCCTTGATTGTCGGACTTCCATGCAGTTCGATTATCTGGCAGATCTGGTTGTTTTTTGTTTTTAAATTTCTTGTTCTCCTCCTTGTGCGAGGAGACAAAGTGTATCTACCTACGCCTCCATCTTGGTTGGAAGTCCTATGGATCTGTATTGTAGTATTTCTAAGGACTGTAGCCTACAGTGAATAGTCAAATGCCGGAAAATGCTGTGAACATTACTGGGTAGTATTCAAATAATGTAACATTTAGAACTTTTGGCAAAGTTTATAGTACTGCATAGAATCATAGGTCAAAATGCCAATTTAAGAAACTATTTTGCTTCCCAAACTCCTATTTCTTGTAACACCACTCATAGGATTCCTATAAAGTATAACATAAACTCATTAATGTTACATTTATGTAACAGTAGACAGGGTCATAAGCACATACTTATAAAATGACAACAGCTATAACCAGGACTGATTTGATTATAACTGCTGCTTTCCAAGGGGCTCCTGTTGGTCGTAACCTTTGATTCCAAGTATCTGCATTTTCAGTTTCTACTTTCACCTTTGTGTAAGTGAACTCCTTCAAATCAGTACTGTTTCTATGTTGATTGTTAAGATGAATCCTAATGGAGAATTAGAGTAACTTCTACTTTTTTGATTTGACTCATTTTTCTCAGGATTCAGCAAATGGTGGGGAGAAAACACTACTGGTCTTTTAGCAATCCTAACATCTGGAAGGGCCCCAGCTTTGTGAATGTACCAAGAAAGACAAGTTAGTCTTGACTTCTAGCTTAACAGTTGAGGTACTCGGTCAACAGGTCCTGTGTAAACCACTGCCACCAGGAACCGAGAAGGAGCAAACACAACAAAATTTCGAGTACTTTGTTTGAAATGAGACTAGCTGCCATCAAGCAACAGGCCTCAAGCTGTCCACTGTGCCTTGCCCCACAAATTGCCATGTCTGCCCAGTGCATTAAGTAATGATTAAAGCAAACCAGTGATATTCCACCTACTTTAAGAAATTTGAATACTGGACCTTTCTTGATCTCATCAGAAGGTGTCAAGAGGTTTTCACATAACTGGCTGTCACTGGTAGGCACTGTAAGGTACCATTAAACTTAAGATGCTTCAGAGACGCCAGTGTGGAACATCTTAAGAGTAAAATTTGAAATAGGGTATTTCTGTATCAATCACCTACCACATTTTTTGAGCACTGGCTTTATGCTCAGTGCTGCCCAAGCTAACTTCTGAGTTATAACTCCCTTATTCAAAGATGCTTAACTTTCTGATGCTTGGAAAATACACTAACCAGCTGGTATAGCAAAGGCTAACACTCTTCCTTCCTCCCTCCTTCCCAGGAGAGCCCCAATATTGTCCCACATGACCATGTGAGATGGGCCAGGGGAAGGGATCAAATGTTTAAACTTTGCCAAGTTTCCTTTTCTTGCCAGTGATTAATGAGATATAAGAGGAAATTAGGAAGCTGTTGAGGTTCTCTGAGAAAGGTTTCCCTTGTTGATAAACAGAGACACATAGAAATAATCCTCCCTTACTCCCTGACTGTTGTTCTGACTCCATATAAAGTTTGGACCTGAACTGCAGCAACTAGCTTGCCATCCTGAGGTCAGTTGAGCAAATTCACTGAATGACATAATTAAAGATGGGGAAAGACCCAAGTTTTTGATGACAGTGAGTGGTTAAATTTTCCAACCCTTAAACTGTCCTACCAGAGTTAGGTGAGACTTCTTATTAATACAAGAGAGTAAATCTGTCGCTTTGTTTCAGCTGACTGACGAGGTTTCATAACATGTTAAAAGCCCTTAATCGATACTCCGAAAGGAAGCAGCAGTGCTGGAGCATTACTCTGGGTCCCCTTAGGCTGCCGGTAAGGTTTATAGCAGGTGCGCCACAGCTTTTCCCTGGGATGGGTGTTTTGGTTCCCATGTCTTAACTGAAAGGGACTTGTGCTGCCTTCAGTAAGAACTCAGTCAAAGTACAGTGTCCAGTTTTAGACCTACCAAAAAAGCAACTGGTCTACCTACAGGCATCGTGCAGGGTGTCAACTGGGCAGGGGTGGACAGAAGTGCCAAGCATCAGGCCATTAAACAGAAGACTAATAGAAGCATGTCCTATACGGTCCCCGTAAGAAAGGAAAAGGCTGGCTGATGCCTGTCATGTCTAAGAAAAGTCACATTTTATTGCCACTCAAGAACATTTAAGAGACCACTTTAGTAGCCCCAAATTCCCACTGAGTCATACCAACAGTGCCTTATTTTAAGGCTTCGTCAGATAGCTTGAGAAAGAGAGAAGGGGAGGAAGGAATAGTGAAGGAAGAGAAAAAGATACCAACTCACAGTGATCTGACACAGGAAAGGTTCTCTTAGGTATTCTGCTCAAATAAAGAGCCTTGCTTTTCCTAAGCCTGGATACAAGAGAAACCCACTCAACTTTCTACCAAGGATTACCAGTGTGAAAAAGAAAGGTGTTTTGAGCACTGGCTCCTGCTGATGGTAGAATAATACCCACAGCAGTGAGTGAGTCCCCATTCCCCTTTCACAAAGAAGACTCCAAAGGGCTCGAGGGCTCCTTTGCCCTCTGCGTTTCCTGCAGCCTCGTTAGTCTCCTTCTCCCTGAGGCTCCGGTGGTGAACCAACAAAGGGTGTACTTCTGTGGCCCTGCTGATTTGCATGTTTACAGCTTTTCTGAGTGTTAGGTGTTTTATATCACAACACTCCTTACACGGGAGAAAATGTGTTACTAAGTAACATCACTTAGTAAATATTATTTGTATTATTACATACTTGTTCTTTGAGCTCCCTATATGCCCCATCACAGCTCTCATCATTCTGTATTAGAATGGGCCATTAACCGGTCTCTCTGACAACTGATCAGTGGTTTCTACTGCTCTCCCTGCCTCCCTCCCACCACCATAAACACAAAGTATACACAGTATACCCCAGAGCGACAACTTGCTCCCATTTGTAACTGTGACCCAATCTGGCAAGTAATTCCTGGCAAGTTGAAAGTTATTCGAGTCAACCAGTGGCTCTCATGCCTCCACAGAGACATCTGGCAGTGTCTGAACATTTCTGGTTATTGTAACTTGGAGGAGGTACTACTGGAAGCTTTGGTTAAATGACAAAGATGCAGCTAAACATCCTACAATGCACAGGGCATCCTCCTACAACAAAGAATCATCTGGCCCAAAATGTCAATAGTGCCAAAGGAGAGAGACAGTGGGTTCAGAAATTACTTCATCGCCAGCACCATGTGCAACGATGGCAAATCAGAAGCACTGTTCATAAATGCTGCATGAGTAAAAGGAGCCTGTAATTCCAGCACAGGCTATGAAAATTTAAGCCGCTACAATTTATGATGCATATATTTAAATACATGGAAATGAATCCATACAGGTCCTTTCTATAAAGAGCGGTCATAATATTTTGTTATTAGCACAATTTAACAATCAACAGTTCAGTTTAAAAATCCTTTCCATTTATTCTCTTCTACTGAAATAATGCTGCCTAACACAGGAGCACCAAACTAAGAGGGAAGACCAAAATGTTTAATGTCATTTCACTGAAAAATCTGAAAACGCCACCGCCCACACACCCTCTCACTGGGCATGACCAGTGTGCTCGCACCTGCATGTGTGCTTTGAGCTGCAATTCATCAGTCACTGAAACTCAAGTAAGTGTAGAGGTGGAAGGTGGCAGTTTCACTCAGAAATAGAAAAATTTCAATGCTGAATACCACCAATAAAGTTGATGTGCTATTTTGCTAACCTAAAAAGGACACAGCAAGGGCAAGAGACATGAGCCCTGTTTCAAACACCTTCAAAATTACAAAAGGTCTCCTACGCTTTTAGATACAGAATAAGGAAACTGAAAGAACATGCGGAATACTAGCAATTTAACTGAAAATGAATCAGCAGAGTTGAAGCTGGTTACCATAAAGGGTTTTTTTAAATGGTTAAAGAATGGAATACTTCTATAACAGCAAAGCAGCCTGCAAACAGTAATCAAGGCTGACTTTAAAAGATGAAGTACTTAACAGCTAATACTCTTAATTAGTTGTTTTGTGGCACGTCTTCCCCATAAGACTGTGCGCATATCTAATATCATCTTTGCCTATCTAGCAAAAATTCAATGCCTGTCTAATGTAGGTGGCTTAGTATATTTACTGAACGAGCAGGTGAACTATCTGCAGATTTTCCTCCTCTTGTAAATGTCCCTTCTAGTAAGACATGTCTTTTCATGAAGTCAATTATCCATTTTGCCTTCCTCTGCGCTTAATGACCTAGTAAATCAAACCCAGTGGTACAAAAAATGATGCATTCAAATCAAGAACATCAAATAGTGTCTCAATTTTTATTAAACCAGGAAATCCCTACCACCAATACCAAAAAAAGATCACTATTCCCACCTCCTGCCTAATTATGATTTATCATTTCTTACCTTCCCCGGGGGCAGCTGCAGCTCCTTCAGGCAGTATAGGCTGTAATTCCCCCGTCTCAGAATTATTTTCCAAGTCAGTTATTTGCATTCCTTCCAGACAACCTCCTTTAACATTAGCCCTCAAAGAAAAAGAAAACAACTTGGTATTTTTTTATAACTAGTCACCAATAATTGTGTCTATATTTTCTTCTCATGAAACTGAGCATCAGACTAAGTAGGGTATAGGGCACTGATGTCTAATACTAAATTTCAAGTTTATTTAAAAAAAATTCACTAGAGGACTCACGGTGAAGGCTATAAAAGGGTGACTGTGTGTCCATGCCAACATCCTGGTTGTGATACTGTATTAGTTTTGCAAAATGTTATCATTAGGAGAGACTGGGTAAGGAACACAGGATGTCTTCTCCTCTCTTCTCTCCTCCTCTTTCCTTCCCATCCCTTCCCTCCCTTCTCTTTTCCTTTTCTTTCCTTCCCTTCCTCCCTCCCTCCCTTCCTTTCGAGATTTTATGTATTAGAGAGAGAGGAGGGGACAGAAAGAGAGAGGGAGAGAAACGTTGATTGGTTGCCTCTCGCACACCTCCAACCCAGGACCTGGCCCGCAACCCAGGCATGTGCACTGACTGGGGATCAAGCCAGTGACTTCCAGCTTGCAGGACAACGCCCAATCCACTGAGCCACACACCAGTCAGGGCTATGCATTACTTCTTCTAACTGTATGTGAATCTACAAGTATCTCAACAAAAATTCCAATTTAAAAATAGAAGACCTAAATAATATAATATGTTCTCACTAATATGGAAAGACTTTTGAAATATATTACTAATAAGGTGCATCTTTTGTATTTAAAAAACCTATATACTCACAGTTGCTTAAATATGCATAAAAACTGAGAAGATACATCACTATAAAAAATTAAGAACAACAAGAATGTGTGTGGGCAGTGGGTTGGAAAACTAAGCAGATGGAAAACAAAAATGGGGAATTTTTTACCTAATATTCTTTTACTTACATTTTTGAACCACTAATTAGCATTTAAAAATTTTGCTTGCACTGCTTTACTGTACATCAAAGCAATGAAAAAGCGACCCAAGCTGGAAAACACCACACGAGCCAGGATGATGATACAATTAACCGTAAAATGAGGGTCACGGCTAAGAGCTGCAGACACTGAGGAAGGATTTGACAGTCTAGGAAAAAGTCTATGTTCATATACATTTAATCATTATGACTACAGGCAGGAACAACTATTTCCATGAAAAATAAAATACAAGAGCTAGCTGTAGCTTCAACTTGAAAGGAATATGTATAAAATCAGGTAAAAAATAGAGAGGACAAGATAATATCCAAAGATTGTAACACCTTTCCACTGCTTAAACTTGAGCTAAAACAGAAAACTAAACCACCAGCTACCCTTTTAATTTTGGTAATTATCCAGACCTTAAAATTGTATAAAATTAAGTATACTTAAGAGATGTCAGTCTTTCTCAAAATTTAATTCAAAGTTCTTTTCAAAGTCTCTGAGGTAGAACTATTGCATTGTTTAAAATTAGAAATGTATTTAATACCCAGAAATAGAGCAGCAGATGGCTATTAAGGCTCATCTAGCACATTCATAGACAATACATCCCCAAACCACTCTCTCTTTTGAGGGGATGGAAGTGTAACTGACATGGCTGGGATCTGGCTTTATGTTTCCTACGGGAAAGATAAAGGTGTTGGCTATCACACGTATCCTTTTGGGAAATTACAATATTAGTTTTGAGAACACTTTTATTAGAGGAGAGAAAAAAGGTGAGATAAAAGGAGTGTTAAAATTTAACAAAAGCACAGAAGTGCTTTGTTCCATACAAAGTATGTGTAAAAGATCTATGAGATATAATACAGCCGAGCACAGATGTCTTTGAAAAATGTGGCACAAATGGGGGGAAAACAAAGTGCGTGTGCTCTCTCGCTCTCTCTCTCTCACATTCTCTCTCTCACATTCTCTCTCTTTCTCTCTCTCTCTCTCTCTCACACACACACACACACCTCCAAGGCAGAATTCATACAAGGTTTCACACATTATCTTAACTTCAGTGAAAATTAGCTCTAACATATTTAAACTAAACTTCTAGTACTGTCTCATCCCATAAAGAAAAAAAGGTCTCTGATACTTTTAAAGGTATATTTTAATACAACAAATGAACTTCCTGCCTGCTAAAAAATTAACACAATGGAAATTTATTTTGTTCATTATGATGCTATTATTCCATTACATGAACAGAAGAACTCAATTTACCCCAAGGCGACCATTTTCCTTCTTTTCTCAGCCGCAGGTAAGCCATTGATAACTGCAACCACAACAGCGTCTGCACCCAAAGCCTGGCACCGCCGGCCTTCCGGCTTAGGCAGAATGTCACCAACGGTGCCGCGTGCCAAGGCTCGGGGGGAGCTGTGCCTGCTCCCAGACTGAGAGCTTCCTGGGGAACCTCCAGAAAAAGGAAGGGGATATTCAGAAATAAGGAAAACAAAAAGTTCTCTCTAGTTTCCACCTTAGAAGATCTTGCTATATATACATTTTTAAACTGCTGGAACACTAAAAAATAATTTAAAAGTAAATCACAGTCTTTTTGATGCCAAGTATTTAAAATTAAGTGTCCAGAATATGCAATCGAATGGCTGCATTTTCTTACTGATGGGTCTATTCTGTTGTGAGATTACGGAACTTTTTAATCAAGTTTCAGCATTTTTGGTGCCTTTAAAGGTCTAAAGCTATAAAACAAGATCAATTTCAAATAACAGGGATTTATCCACAGAAATTATACTCTGAACTCTCCAAATTTACCTTCAGACAGAGGTTGACAGTCTCCCTTTGAAAGGCTGTTTTCCCCAGAGTCTACTGCTCTTCGAAGTGACAGACTACCTGCTACACTGGACCGAGCTGGCTTGGATAAATTACTCTTCTTGCTTGTGGCTGCAAAGACATTTAAAAACATTTGTGAGTATGATGAACAGCACAAAACTCACTCTGAGCAGTCACAGCAAGGTTTAATCTTACCATGCCTGGAAGGTGTCCTATCTACTGTGTCAAAAATAAAAAGCAAACAAAACAGAGGATGCTTTCATCCTAACTGGCTTATTTGGAGTTTTATGCCAAAAGCATGTCTACTTAGCTGCTTGTGAAGCAGTCGTAACTTATAAAACTAAAAAACTAAAATAAAATAAATCATACCAGACATAAGCTCCAATGTCCATGCAATTAAACTAAGTATTAACAACAAAAATATAACTCCTAAACACTTGGAAATTGTGAAATATTATTGGACTGAAAAGAAAAATCAATGCTGAATTAGAAATGAACACAATTATAATACTTCAAGACTTCTGTGGCTAACTCAATAATTAGAAGAAAATGCATGGCCTTAAAATGTATTAATTAGAAAAAACTGATACTAAATGGCCTAATATGCACAGGCTCAAGAAACTAGAAAAAGAATTAAAACAGAATTTTAAACAGCAGAAGAGATGCATTAAAAAATAAACAGGTTCAGCAAGGTAGAAGGATGCAAGACCAATGATCAATTCTTTTTTATATAACAAAGAACAATCTGAGAATGAAATGTAAAAAACAATTCCATTTACAACAGCATTAAGTAGAACACACAGGAGAAAACTAAACAAAGATATATAAGACAGGTACACTGAAAACTGTTATGTACTGTTGAAAGAAAACACAGACAGGAAAACAGTCTGTGTTCAAACACTGGCTAGAAGACTTAACATTGTTAACATGGCAGTGCTCCCAGACTCGATCTGCAGAGTCAACACAATCCCTATAAAACGGCTTTTTCCAAACTGCTGAAATTGACAAACTGATTTTAAAATTCACGCGAAAATACAAAAGATCCAGAATTACCCAAAACCATCTTGAATGGAAGACTCGCATTTCCGATTTCAAAACCTGCTGTAAAATTGCAATAATCAAGACTGTCCTGTATTGGTATAAAGACAAAAATACAGATCGATGGGACAGAACTGAGAGTCCAGAAATAAACCCTTACATTTATGGTTACATTACATTTATTATTTTTTGACAAGGAGGCCAACGAAGGCAATTCAATGAACTAAGAAAAGAACAATGATGAGTGTTGACAAGGATATGGAGACACGGAAACCCTCACACACTGCTGATGGGACTGTAAAATGGTACAGCTTTGGACAGTACAACAATGCCTCAAAAAGTTAAACACAGCTCCCTTATAACCCTGCAATTCCACTCCTAAGCATATATTCAATACTAATAAAAACATGTATGTCCACACAAATACTTGTACATGACTGTTCAATAGCAGCATTACTTGTAATAGCCAAAAAGTAGGAAAAAAAATCATAATGTCCATCAATTGATTAAACAAGTACAATAAAGTATCATTTAACCATAAAAAGGTATTAACATGGGTGGTCCTTGAAATTGCTATGCTAAGTGCAAGAAGCCAGACACAAAAGACTTCAATTGTATGATTCCATTTATATGAAAAAGCAAATTCATACAGACAAAATAAATTAGCAGTTACCAAAGGGTAGGGTAAGTGGAAGATGGGGGCGTAACTTTTCATGGGTATGGAGTTTCGGGGAAAGGAGTGATGAAAATGTTCTAGACTTAGATTGTGGTAATGGTCACACAACTTTGTAAATATACTGCTGAACTGTACACTTGAAAAAAAAGAGAAAAAAAAATGCTATAAAAAAATTATGACCAATCTCTCCACTGCAAAGTATATATAAATTATTAAGGAAAAAAAAACAGAAGAGATGCATTAACAGAAAAAAGGGCAGACATTAACATAATAAAAGTATAGAAGATAGCAGATGAAATAAATCTCTTTGAAGAGATGAACAAAATGGACAAGCCTCTGGCAGTTCAAATCGAGGGAAAAAATAAGAAAACACTAATAAGCAATGGAATAAATGAAAAAGTTAACACCCCATATTCTGGAGAAGTTTTTAAAATTTAAGAGAACAGAATAAGTAGCTTTATACCAATAAATTTAAACATCCAATAAAATAACTAATTCTCTAGGAAAAATTATGGAAACTGATTTAAGATGCAAAATGAGACTTATAAGCACAAAGAAATTAAAAAAGCTGGTAAAATTCTTAAAGTTTTATCCCTTAAAGAACTACTAGACGGTTTTACAACTGAGTTTCATTAAATTTTTAAAGAGCAGGTAACGTTAAATTAATTTCGCAGCATAGAAATTCTACGAGGCTGGCATAAAACTGGAACTCAAATGGGTTTATTTAATAGTGTAACAAAACTATAGCTTAATTTTACTTATGGCTACATAGTGTAGGATCCTAGGTAAAATATCAGTAAATATAACAGTATATATTTTTTAAATTAAAAACCAAACCAAATAGAATTCGTTTCAGTATTTCAACAATGGTCAACATCAGATAAAAAGTGCAATTCTTTATGGTAACAAATAGGACAAAATAATATAACAGCTTTAACAGACTCCGCTACCCCAACCTCGAAAGAACTCTTAAGTACAGTTCTAAGTAGAAAACTCTGAGTAGAGTACTAAGTAGAAAAAGAGGTAGTTTGGTGTAATGGTGAAAGTCACAGGTTCTGAAGTTCAAGTTTTTGACCCTGCCATATTACCACTGTGAAACTCTGGGAATGTTATTTAATGTCCCGTAACTTGAGGATACTCTTTATCTGTAACTTGAGGATAAAAATAACTTGCCTCATAGAATTGTTGTAGGTAAGTGAGTTACCACACTTATTATTATTATTATTATTCTGAGTTCTCTCAGAATAGTTAGAATGGTACTGGACACGGCGTAAAATATTTATACCACTGTTAGGAACAGAAAGATGTATCTTTTAACTTGACAAAAAATTACCGATTAAAACATATACCATATTTTGAACTTGAGGAAAAAATAAAAGGAATTCCTAACCAGGGTTGAAAACATTACAAAAATTCTATTATTGCTGTTAGTTAACACTGTTCTGAGGTCCTGACTTAAGACAATGCATTATGAAAGTCCAGAAAGGAAAGAACAAACTATGATTATTTGGTGATGATATATGATTATCTGCTTTGATAATTCAAGATAACAGACTGAGAAACTTACAATTAAAAAATTTCATTCAGTGGACTAAATATAAGATAAGCATATAAAAAAACAATAATCTTTCCATGTAACAAAAAGTTAGAAAATATTATGAGGGAGGAAAGAAATTTCATTCACAAGTACAATCTAAACTATAACAAATCTAGAAATAAATATAACGACATATACAAAATTTATACAAAGAAAACTAAAACTCTGAAAAAGTATACAGGGAGGGGGCAAAAGTAGGTTTATAGTTGCAAGTACACAAAACAGAGTTTATTCTTGTGTTATTATTAATTATTGTTCTTATTTTCCATACAAACAACTGTAAACCTACTGCTGTCCCTCCCTGTATGTATATAACAGATGACCTGAATAAATGGAGAAAACTACCACAATTCTAGATATGAATGCTTTATTACCGGAAATTCCCCAAACTAAATATAATTAAATGTAATGCAATTCGAGTCAAAATGTTTTTCTGGAAGAGTTAATGTATAAGAATCATCAAGGACATTTTGGAAACAAAAACAAAATGAAGGCAAACATCACAGTATTACAAACTATAAAACTATAGCAGTTAAAAAAAAAAAAGGTGTGGGTCTGATATAAAATGCAACAAATATCCGGCTGAACAATATCAAATTGTTCTTTTTGTATGTCTAACACAATTGCATACTGGCAATTTCATCTGGTCTAACATCTATAAACAAATTTAAAAACAGAACCATGTAAATATGGGAATTTGGTCTACAATAAAAGATTCATTTATATTGTTGGACAAAATGGATTCTTTTAAAAAACATGTATCTTTGGGGGAACAGGAGGGGAGAATCACTGACTTACCTCATATGCCATCATGAAAAATTATTTACGGAATGACCTAAATGTAAAACATTTAAAAAGAAAACACTACCAAAAGAAAATAAGGATTGTTTTTATAAACTTGGAGTTGAAGAGGCCTTCCAAATAAAAACATTAAATCCAAAACCAAAAATACTATTAATAGATTTGTCTATTTAAAAACTGTTTTGCCCTGGCTGGTGTGGCTCAGTGGATTGAGTGCCAGCCTGTGAACCAAAGGGTCACTGGTTCAATTCCCAGTGAGGGCACCTGCCTGGGTTGCGGGCCAGGTCCCCAGTAGAGGGTACGTAAAAAGCAACCACACATTGTTTCTCTCCCTCTCTTTCTCCCTCCCTTTCCCTGTCTAAAAATAAATAAATAAAATCTTAAAGAAAAACAACCCCAAAACTTTGTATTTAGTAGAAAACAAGCAAAAACAAGTGACGATAGTGGGAGTTATTTGTAAAAATACGTTAACAAAGCATTTTGCAAAAAGTCAATCCAAAAAGGATTATTTCTACTGATCTTAAATTGTCATTTCCTTGACAACTAGATGAGATTGAATACCTTTTCATATTTGTTGTTCATTTGTATTTCATCTTATGTTAATGACTTAATCATAACCTTTATTCACTTCCTACTGAATTCTCATCTTTAAGAGAATTTTATGTATTTGGCAATTATCCCTTCTCCCATTCATCTCCGCTGGATTACTGCCAGCAGCATCAAGCATCACTACATCTCATTTTAATAAACACACATATGACAGCCCAGAAATAAACTCTTGTACATATGGTCAAATGATTTTCAACAAGGGTATGGAGACCATTGAATGAAAGAAGAAAAGTCTTTTCAACATGGTGCTGGGAAAACTGAATATCTACATACAAAAGAATGTAACTGGACCCTTATCTGATGTCACGTGTAAAATTAACTCAGCCCTGGCCAGCATAGCTCAGTTGGATGAGTGTTTTCCTGCAAAGTGAAGGGTTGCTGGTTCAATTCCTGGTCAACGCACATGCCTGGGTTGCAGGCCTGTTCCCCAGTTGGGGCACATGCAAAAGGCAACTGACAGATGCTTCTCACTCATGCAGATGTTCTTCTTCCTCTCTTTCTCCCGCCCTCCCCAGTCTCTAAAAACAAATTTAAAAAATAATAACTCAAAATGGACCCAAGACATTTACAAATGTAAGAGCTAAACTTATAAAAGTCTTAGAAGGAAACACAGGGGAAAATCTCTGTAACATTGGGTTTAGCAATGTTTTCTTGGAATATGAAAGTACAGGCAACAAGGAAAAAAAACAGATAAACTGGACTTCATTTAAATTAAAAACTTTTAGTCAAAGGACATTAACAACAGTGAAAAGGCAACCTGTAAATTAGGAGAAGGTATCTGCAAATCACATACTGATTCAGAATATATAGAGAACTCTTAAAACTAAAAAACAAAAATACCAACCCAACTCAAAAACGGGCAAAGGACTTTAATAGGCATTTTTCCAAAAAAGATACAGACAGATGGCTGATAAAACACATTAAAAGATACTCAACATCGTTAATCATTATGTAAACGTAAACTGAAACCAAAATGACACATCACTTCACTCCCGTGCTGGGGAAGATGTGGAGAAATTGGAACCCTTGTGCATTATTGGTGAGAATGCAAAATGGTCCAACCTCTATGGAAAACAATTTGGTGATTCCTCAAATAATTAAAAATTGAACTACCACATATCTAGCAATTCCTCTTCAGGATACATGTGTCCAAAAAAAAAATTGAAAGGAGGGTCTTGAAGAGATGAACACCAGTGTTCATAGCTACATTATTCACAATAGCCAAAAAGTGCCAACCCAAGAGCCCATCAAAGGATGAATGGATAAACAAAAAGGATGAATGGATAAACATTATTCAGTCATAAAAAGGTGGTAATTCTGATACATGCTACAACATAAATGAACCTTGAGGACTAAGTGAAATAAGATAGATACAAAAGACAGATACTATATGATTCCACTTATGAGATATCTAGAATAGTCAAGTTCATAGAGACACAAAGTAGAACAGTGGTTACTAGGGGTCGGAGGAAAGGAGGAATGAGCAGGTTTCTCTTTGGCATGATAAGAAAGTTCTGGAGATAGACAACTGTGATGGTCGCAAACCAGTGTGAATGTACTTAAATGCCACTGAACTGGACCCCCAGAAATAGTTTAAAATGGTAAATTTTATGTTATGCATATTGTATCATAATAAAAATGGGGGGGGAAAGCCATGTACACTTATGAATGTTTAAAATACACATAACAAACAGTCTTGACTCCACTACTCCTCTGGGCGCCACCTGACTCACCGTGAAACTTGGTAATGCAGCTGTGCAGTCATGCTGACCTCTGACCTCATTCTCTCTTCTGCTACACTCTTAATGGTATAATGACTCTGCTTCTCTTTGAGATGCATTTTTAAACATATTTGGGATATTATCGCTTCTAGTACCTTAATGATTGCTGTTTTCAATTTCCTTTGCTGGGCTCCCCATTCATTAACAGGACTTTAAATGTTTAAGTGCCCCAGAACCAAACTTTCTCTTCTCCATTTAAACTCCCTCCACATTTGATCTTACTTAGTCCCTGGCTTTAAATGAAGTGATACCATTAATTCTCAACTGTTGATATCCAGCTTTTTGACCTCGAGCTTCAGGCTTACGTATCATTCACCTGCTTATGAGACATTTTACTAGCAGACTTCTCAAATCTAGCAAGCTTAAAAAACGATTGCTGACTTCATGCCTCTACCTCCCTCAATCCCCACAACTTCTTCTCCCATATTTGTGTTGTACCTCAATGACACCACAGTCGTAGGCCAAGTTTCCTAGGTCAAAAACTAAGACATCATTGTTAGTTTTTTTTTCTTTCCCTAAAACACTATTCGGCCTTTCTTACTAGGCTTATGAGAAAGAATAGAGCCCTCCTGGTCTAAAATATCCACTGACTGTAACGGATTAAGCTCTCTATGTATCTAAAATAGTATTAGTTATGCATCACCCTTAGGAGAATCAGGAAAGATGGGAACCTCAGTCAGGAAGCGTTGCTAGCTATGAGCAACTGTATCTACCCACTGCAGTGACTCCAGAATAAGCCACCGTATTTCACACAAGCTACTGTTACAGGCTGTTCACTGGCCTCGCAGCTCCCATTCTCAGCCCTTTTCAGACCCTTCTACACACAACATGCAAAGCAACCTTTGTAAAAGGTAAATGAGATCATAAACACTGCCCCCTCTCCATTTATATTCTAAAATAGTCAAACACAAAACTCTTTATTGAGGTCTTCCAAAAAAAAAAGAAAACAACCCTACCTGAACTAGATCCTGCCTACCTCTCTGACTTATCTCCTATTATCCTCCCCCTCTGCTGTGTTCACCATGTTCAGCCCTACTGGTCTTCCACTGAGCCTTCAAACATGCCGAGCAAATCCTGTATCAGCGGCTTTGCACTTTCTGTTGTTTACCCTGAACGCTGCTCCCACAATCTTTGCATGGCTGCCACCTTCTCAACCTTCAGGCCTCTGTTCAAATGCTGCCTCCTCAGAGACTTTTTCTGACCACCCTAGCTAAATGAGTACACTCCTTTCCGTCCCACTCTTCTGTTGTTTCCTTTGCAGCACTTTTTTACTTTTTATCTACTGAAGTTATCTTGACTTGTCTATGCATTTTAATGGCCAATTCCCACCACATAAACACATGAATGCGAATTCCACGAAGTCAAGGATTTTGTTATTTACTGCCCAGTACGGAGTAAGCAATCAATAAATGTTAGCTCTATTATATAGGAGAAACATAGCCCATTTTAGATGAGAGAAAAGGTTGTATATATTTGTAGTCTTAATTCACTGTAAGAAGATTTTTAAGTATTATTATTCTGAAAATAACCCATCCTCTAGCTTCCCAAATGACATGTGGAGAAATGACACTAATAGGATTTTTTCACTTACAGTTTCGTATGTAACAACTGGCAACTGATGACTTTGCCAAGAGCTCCATTCCCAAATCCTGTAACCTGCCAGAGTTTTCGGTTCCACATGCAGCCAGAGCTGCCTGGTCAGCACACAAAGGGCTTGTCTGCATGTCTCCAGAAGCAGCACTGCTGCTTTTTATTTCTGAAAGTGTATTCTTTACATCAGTTTTCATACATCGAACTTCAGCCATTTGAGTTTTGAGTCTTTTTAGCATCTTTAAGTCAGAGGGAACGCGCCACATTGCCTGCTGCTTCCTTTGATCTTTATCTTTTCGAGAATATGAGGCTTCAGAGAGAGAGAGTGACAGCTCATATTAATACAGATTTTAGCATTCATGAAATCATTTTGCATTGTGAACTATGCAAATTTGATGTGTAAATAAGCTACAATGCTTTATGTGGTATCAACAATAAAAGTATGTATTAAATGTCATAAATGATAATAAAGATAGTCACAAATAACTTAATTCATACCTTCAAAATTAGAACTGGGTCACATTATAATAACTCGAATCTGTATTATATATATTTAACTTTAAAAGTTTACAAAGCTGCCCTACTGGCTGTACTTTCTTCTTTACACTTCTCTAGTTTTCTCAAAATTTTTACACTGAGTTTTTATTATGTTTATAATTTAAAACACAGCCAAATACTTAGTCAAAAATGATTACATGGTATATAAAAATATAAGTATTCTAACTAAATTCAAAAAGTTGATTTACTGCCCTGACCAATATGACTCAGTTGGCTGGGTGTTGTCCCACAAAGCAAAAGGCCGCCAGTTCTATTCCTGGTCAGGGCACATACCTAGGTTGTGGATTTGGTCTCCGGATAAGGTGCATACAAGAGGTAAACAATTGATGTTTCTCTCTTGCATCAATGTTTCTCTCCCTCTCTTTGTCCTTCCCTTTCCCTCTTTCTAAAAATAAACAAAATCTTTAAAAAAATAAAGTTGATTTACTGAACTATTATCCAATGCAGATGCACATATGAAGTGCCATGGAACATCATAAAAGAATAGGTCCCTGTCACTGAGCCTGTAGCCACTAAAGTAACAATGTTTTCTTTCTTCCTGAAGTAGCTGAAGTTGTTTTTAACTTGTTCTCCTTCTACCTAAATATTAAAATGAGAGGCATGAGTAAGGGAAATATACTTTTTCTACTGCAGGAAGGAAAAAAGAGGCAGATATTTTGGAAATCAAAGTGAGTCCGATACATAACAGATGTTCACTCAATATGAAAGAATAAATGAATAAAGGGATAATAAAGGACTACTATGAGCAACTCTATGCCAACAAATATAGATGTAATAGACCCCATTCCTTGAAAGATAATCTGCCAAAACTCACACAAGAATAGACAATGTCAATAGGCCTATATCCATTAAAGAAATTAAATCAACAATTAATAACTGTCCAAAACAGAAAGTATTAGGCTCAGGTGAGTTCACTAGTGAATTCTACTAAACATTTAAGGAAATTATACCAAGTCCCTACAATCTCGAAGTAAAGAGGCAGAGAAAACACTTCCTAACTCAATGCTGAGGGCCAGCATTACTCTAATAAAATACAATACACATTCGCAACTAAAAAAAAAAAAAAAAAAGAGTAAAAAAACCCTTAGAAAACTGGGAACAGCAGGGAACCTCCCCAACGTCACAAACATATACAAAGAAACCCTACTGAATGGTGAAAAACCTAAAGCTTTCCCAATATTGTCAGAAACAAGGCAAGGATGTCCCCTTTTACCACTGCTTTTCAACATCGTCCTAACACAGTAAGAAAAGGAAATAAAAGGTATGCAGATTGAGAAAGAAAAAATATACTAAGAACCAAAATAAACACTGAAACCTAAGCAAGCATTTTAATTAAAAAAAAAAAAAAAGCGGGAGCTTTCTGCAATATTAGGTTTTAATATCCTCACGGGTAGGTTATTTTCATTTGGCTTTCATGATTCCCTTCTCTTGGGTTTTTGTCCCTTACAAAGGCTTCTCATGGGGCTCATCTTTCCCACACTTGGTAAAAACAGATGTTCGCCATGATTATGTCCTTGGCCCTTTTCTTTTTAAAGTTTTCTTGAAACTCTCTCTTCTGCAATCTTACCTCCTTCGTTTAGGCAAATAGCTCTCTGTATTTCAATTCTTAATTTTTAGCTGTTTACTGGGCATCTTAGATATCCCACTAGATATTTAAATCCAAGACTTGCTCTTTCTCTACTATTTCCCTCATCCTCCCAACCTCCTTGACATCAGAATTTCAATCACCGAGATTCAAAGCTCTGGCCATCTCATTTATACCATTAATTTTATATAGAAAACTAATTTTTTTGAGAATGAAGATCTTACTATGCTTTTGCATTCTTTTTTTCCAATGAGACTGAATAGTTTTCAAAGCATGACTTGCCCTGCCTGGTGAGGCTCAGTGGACTGAGTGCTGGCTTGTGAACCGAAGAGTTGCCGGTTCGATTCCCAGTCAGGGCACATGCCTGGGTTGCAGGACAGGTCCCCAGTAGGGGACATGCGAGAGGCAACTACACATCGATGTTTCCCTCCCTCTTTCTCCCTCTCTTTCCCTATCTAAAAATAAATAAATAAAATCTTAAAAAAAGAATGACTTTACCCATCTGTAAAACATGCTATTATTGCATGGCTGAATTTTAATTTTCAGCCCTAATTGTACAGGGTAAGGCAAAAGTAGGTTTACAGCTGTTGAGTATGCAAAACATAAGAGTTTATTCTTCTATTATTATTTATTAATTATTGTCCATACAAACAACTATAAACCTACTTTTGCCCCACCCTGTATGTGTTGGATAGTTTCAAACTCTGATGTTCTCTTTGGAATATACTCCTAAAAGTAAAGTTACATGATTAAAGGATAGAAATATTTTAAGTCTACTATAAAATTTTCCTTCAAAAAGGTTAAACATTTCTCTCTCTCTCTCTCTCCCCCTACCTACAGAACCAGAACTTGTCTGTTCCACTAGTTCTTTGCAAACAACACCAGTTATAATTTAGGCAAAACCTTTGCCACTGTGATAACTTTTTAAAAAAAATATATATATATTTCTTTGTTGATCACAGAAGCTATGTAATTTTTATTTTCTTTATAATATATTTTCTATATATTTTAGTAATATTTTCTATATTTTTCAAGTATTCTACAATAAAAATGCCTCAGGAAAAAAATGTAAAATTCTATACACTGTGGCAAGTGCTACAAAAGTACAAGAACAGTACAAAATGTCCTCGAATCACACATAAAAGGCGGCCGTTTCATGACCTGGTTTAAGCCTACGGAAAGTGCACCTTAGGGAATGAGGGCCCGAAACAACCCAGACCCTGAGTCCGCCCCCACGAGGGGCGTTCTGGTTGCTTTCCACGCTGGGGTGCTGCTGCAGACTTTGTTTGAAAAACGAGTTCCACTGCTTTAAAGAAGCACTAAAACCACTGTCCTAAATCACTGATTTAATTCGTAATACTACTGTTTAAGAAAGTAGAAAAAGTTCAGTATACTTTTAAAAGCTTTCCAACAAAAATGGTTTTTAAAATGTGTGATTTAAAGGTAAATCCTTAGCTACTAAAAATGACTAACCCTGAGTTTCAAAAAGTTGGACTCCGACTATACTTCTAGTATGTGTGTATTTACTGTATTACAGTAACACAAACATAATTTCTCTTCAACAAAAAACCTTTGCACTTAAAACATTGCTGCTAACTGGTATAGGTTTGTAAGCTACTCAACATCAAAGTATGAGTAAGTCTTTTTCTATACTTAATTTAGACAAGAGTTTCCCTTGGAAGTTATGGTATTCATGATGCCTGCAAAACTATAAATCCATTCACAAAGAGGAAAGCTGTACTTCATATGCGTCAAGCTGTCAATTATATATATACAATTTATAGGGCAAACCATATTTTAAAAAACCTCTTACAGGCATTTTGACACGTCTGCACAAAACAGCTTTGAACAGTAACAAAAAATTAATCTGATTAACAATTAAATATCAATTTGCTACAGAAACATACTATATTCCAACACTTAGATTAAACACTTGGATTAAAATTCAAGAGTTCTTTTGGGAAATCACAAAAAAGGGGAAACCACTGTTAATATTGTACCTGTGGGCTGCAACAGTGAAGCAGGTGGGCGAGGCTGTAAGCCCCATAGATTTTCCATACTGCTCCGGTCCTTTAGGTCCAACAAATGTATTAAAATGAAAGGATCAATATCTAATAAACTACTGGTAGCAGCAGAGCATAAATGTGCTCTTCTTGACATTCTGCTACTGGCACCCACATAGCCATGGCTACTACCTGCAAAAGAAATAGATACAGAAAATGCATGCTATATATTTGTACAAATTTAAATATACTTAAAAGAAAAATTAAACTGGTTAATGTTTGAATACTTGTCTATGGACCTATCTCTGAGTTGGTCTTCATGATGAGAAGCTCAAAGAAGCCGGACTGCCAGAGAGGTGCACACAAGCAACAGTGACTAGCACTGGCCTCGTTACTGCCCAGAATCCAGGAGCAGCCCTCAATGCCGTCCTGTGCCCTAGACGTCAATCCCCACGGTATCACCATGGTATCACGGTATCACAGATCTCAAGCCAGACACCAAAACAGGACTCTTCTCCAGGTCTTTGGACCGCAAACTGTATAGACTCGTGATAGTCTGGTAGACTTTTTTCCAACTTGTCATATTTACATCACCTATATTGGACTAAGCTTTAAGCAAAGGAAATCACCTGACTTTTCTCGAGTGCCTACTATAATGCCTAGCAAAAGAGTAAGCATGAAAATATTGGTCAAAACTGACCTTTATTAAAGCAATTTAAATATAATCTAAAGAAACACAACACTTAAAATGTTACCTGAAGGAAAGTCTTAAAGTAGGTAATGTAAAAATAACATAAAATAATCAAGTTCTGTCTATTTATGAGTGTTTCAAAGAGATGCAACAGGAAACAACTTAGGAGAAAAGTTCGATTATTCAGAAGTTTCGACTATATACTAATATGGTTTTCATCTATAGTCACATCCTCCTGACTTCACCTTCTCCTACCTCTTTCACTTCTAAGGGCCATCATTCCATGTCTGGAATACCAATTTTTCTTTCCAGCCTCTGTACCCTCTGGCACTCCTGTTAAACTTGGCAGAAAACTATCCCCTCTGCCATGAAACTGTTTCTTAACACTTTTCCTTTATTGGGGAGTTGCCAAATCAGGCTGCGTATCAGTCAGTTGGAGGAGTTTTTAAAATGACAGATTCCTGGGCTCCACTCCAGACGTACTAAATGAGAATACTGGAGTGGGATCCAGGGCCTTCTTCCAAAAGCTACCCAGGTGATTCTGAGTAGTAAGTAAATAAGGATAATGGCCCACTGTATGGTATCTGATGTGATGATACCTGGTTCTTTAAAAACAGAAGTTGCCTGTATTAAATGAGCCCATAGTACAGAAAGGAGTGTTAGCAGTCTCCTGGTCCTCTCTGCCCTTCCAGACCACTATTCTCATCAACGAGCAAAAACTCCTTTCCTTTGTGGTTTGTGCCCTTTGGCTACTCCCTCACTCTCCCTGTTCCCATCCTCTCTATTCACTATGGTGTTCATCTGCAAACATCAAAGACTTAGCATCTATTTTTAGTTGTCCTCTCTGGGAGCTAACACAGCCATCAATGTGGGGTGTGGAGGCATATGTGTGTCTAAAACCTAAGTAAACAGCCTAATGAATGTTCCCAAAGGACTGGCACCCCAGAACCTCCTCCCATGCCTCCTCAAATTGTTCATTACCCTTCCTCCCCAAAGGTAATCTCCATTCTGCGTTAAATACCATAGATTATTTCTGCCTGTTTTTGAAACTTATATAAACGTAATGATAAAGTATGGACGTACTCTTATATCTTGCTTCTTTGTTCAGTATTATGAGATTCATCTATACTGCTATGCAGCATCCTAGGATATGAATATCCAGCTTCTTTGTGGGAAAGGATCTGGGTTGCTTCTAGCTTTTGGCTACAAAGAATAAAGCTACTGAAAATTATAAGCAGGTAACTGCTCTTGAAGCACACAAAGGAGAAATATAAAACACCTCATAACAAAGCAAATGGATTGGGGACAGGTTCCTCTCTTCCTGAGCCAAGACAGATTAATCCTGCTAAAATGTCACACTGATCTACTTCTTGATTGTATTTCAGTGCCTGTATGCATTAGCATGACATTCAAGGTCCTACAGCCTAGTCCAAAACTACCTTCCCAGCCGTCTGCTCTACTGGTTCATCTCCTTTATTTTGTTATTACATTTTTTCTTAAATTAAAAAAAAAGCACAAAAAACACATAAAAAGGAACAATGCTGCTGTAAACATTCATGTAAAAAACTGGCGCCCCAGCTGGTGTGGCTCAGTGGACTGAGTGCCGGCCTGCAAACCAAAGAGTCACTGGTTCGATTCCCAGTCAGGGCGCATGCCTGGGTTGCAGGGAGGGTCGCCAGGAGAGGTACACGAGAGGCAACCACACATTGATATTTCTCTCCCTCTCTTTATCCCTTCCTCCTTTCTTTAAAAAGAAAAAAGAAATCTTAAAACAAATTAAAAAACCCAGCAATGTCTCACATTTCTGTTGGAACTGGTGGAGCACTGGTGTGTGTGCATTCAGCTTCAGCACTTACTGCCCAAGGGTTTTCCAAAGTGGTGATACCAATTTTCAGTCCTACCCAGCAGGGTATGAGAGTTTCCATCTTTCCACATACTTTCAACATATAGTATTGCCAGTTTTTAAAATATTAGCTATTATAGTGGGTGTAAGTGGTCGTTTCTATTTGGCATTTCCTCACAAAGGAACAAAGAAAATAAAATCTCAGGTACCTGTGGCACCCCATCAAGTGTGCCAACATACACATAATGAAATAGGAGAAACAATATTTGAAGAAAAATGGTTGAAAATTCCCTACATATGATGAAAATATTAATCTACCCATCCAAGAAGCTTAGCTCAACAAACTCCAGGTAGGATATATATTCATGAGATCCCCCTCAGACACACAATTTACATTTCTCTGAAGAAAGAGGTGTGTACCTTTTAAAATATATATTGACCACCTAAGCAGCCTTCTCTGTGAAGTGCCTACTCCAGTCTTTTGCCCTTTTTATTCCCTACAAGGTTGTGTTATCTTCTGATTGATTTGTAGAAGTTCCTTATATGTTATGGTCGAGTCTTTGGGGTAATATTTTTAACTCATTTATTCTGATTAATAAAAATTATGATGTTTGGTGTTAAAAAAAAAACCAATGTATACTTCTAGACCAGATGCACACCTGAGACCTTCTAAGCAGTTAGACAGATGGGGTCTGAAGACAGACACCTGGTTGCCCCACGGGTCTCTCACAATCAACACAGATCAAATAGAATATATTTATCTTTTGCTCTTGAACTACCTTAAGTAATGGCGCAGCCTAACCTAGAAGTCTTAAGGAATCATCTGCACATCTTCACCAACTCCAACCCATCCAGTTAGACTCCAAGTCCTACAGAGTCTAACACATCTCAAAAGGTTTGTTCTTCTCCACGCCTCCTGATATTGCCTTATTTTAGGCCCTCATAATTTTCCCTCCTGTAATATTTCAGAGGTTTCTAGCTAATTTTGTCTCATTCACCTTTAATTCATCTTCCACTATGTAACCAAATCTGATCATATTCCTTTTTAAAGGTCTTTAGTGGTTCCACTGAATAAAATCCAAACTCCTTAGCCTGGCAAATAAAACTTTCCATTACGCGGCCCTGTTCCTGCCTACCGATCTCACACTGGCCCGACCCCATATAAAACTAAAGTCTCATTTATCTGAAGTTCCTAAAAGGTACACTGCTGCATATTCTGTCTGGAATGCCTTTGCTATCTCATCTTATTGATTTTCCTGCTCTCCTAATGAACTATTAGCTCATCTTTCAAAAGCATGATCAAGCATCACTACCTTTCTGAAACCTTTCTTCGCCCATTCCCAATTAGCTTTTCACTCCATTTTCTGGTGTCACCCCCCTGTATCTATATTTACTATCACAAAGTTCTGCGATGACTAGTGCTGGTTTCTCATTTAGGAAAAGTGATGCATATTCATCTTATAATCCCAATGAACAACACAATGGCTGATACCCAGTGGGCATTCATTAAACATTTGCGGCACAGGTGACCTTAAAAATTCCTAATCTGAAATAACAAATGTTTTGAGTAATAACGTTTAATAATGTCAATTTGTTTTACAAGTGTTAGCCAGCCAGAACTTATGAGTTCTCAATTAAGAAGTATTATTAAAATGTTTCATAAATTACATATGACCAGCAAATATAGTAGAATTTTCCTACTCAGCTGATTCATCTAGCTAATGTTCTAGATTAGAATGATACATTTTCAGCACAGATTTAAGCATAAGTTCTCTTGTAACTAAATGAATATAACTGAATAAACAATGCAATTTTTATGGAAGTGTGGCCACCTGAATCATTAAATCACTCGTTTCAAAAGCCATAATCTTATTTAATACTGCCTAAAAAATAAAATTAGAATTTTACCTTATACCTAGCTTCTGTATAAGAAAGATCTTTTCCTGTGTAATGAACAACTTAACATCTTAATTGACATGATTCTTTAAATGACAGAGTGGTTCTAAAATATTAGTAACAGGTTTGAAATGGACTTTCCATAATTAACATATTATGATAATGCACTCAACACTCAGCCTCAACTCACCCCTAATCTAGCTTGTGTTTACTTATGTTTTATTTTAGAATAATTTTAGGTTTATAGAAAAAGTGCAAAAATAATACAGTGTTTCTGTAAATCTTATACCCAGTTTCCCTACTGTTAATATCTTTCATTACTACGGTATATTTATGACAACTAATACACCAATGTTAATGTTATTAACTAAATTCCAAATTTTATTCATATTTCATTAATTTTTCCCTAATGTCCTTGTGCTCCAGGGTCCCAACCAAAATATTAAATCACACCTAGTTGACCATTTCTCCTTAGCTTCCTCTGGTCTGTGGTAGTTCCTCAGACCTGCCTTGCTTTTTATGACCTTGGCAGTTTAGATGAGTACTGGTCAGATATTTTATAGAATGTCCCTAAATTGTGGTTTATGTGGTGTTTTTCTTTCTAATGTTCAGATTGTGCTTATGGGTTTTTGGGACGATGATAGATAAAAGGTGCCCTTCTCAACATACCATATCAAGGGTACATGCTATTAACATGACAACACTGATGACACTAAATTTGATAACCTGGCTGAGGTAATGTTTGCCAGATTTCTCTAGCATAGTTGGTCACCATCCCCCCTCCCTTTTTATACTGTACTGTCTGGAAGCAAGCCACTAAGTGTAGCTTACATTAAAGGGTGGAGAGTTATACTCCACCTCCTTGAAGAGGCAGTATACAAATATAAAGAAATTCTTTTGTATGTGCACTGTCTTATATATACTGTTCAAGTATCTATTCACCTTTAGATTATAAATTACTTAAAAGTAAGTCTTTTTCATTGAACTTTCCAGAAATCCTGAAATAGGGAAGAATTTCAATAAATGCCTACCAAATGTATAAAATTCCTGAAAGCACAAAATAAAAATTAACTCTTTGATTCACAATTGTATCCTCAGCACCTAGAATTCTGTGTCTGAATTATAATAAGTACTCAAAAAATATTTATTGAACAAAAAATTATAATTTCAGAATTACAAAACATAAGGTCCATGAAAACAGGGACATCTTTTTATTCGATACTGTAGCTCCAGAGAGTAAAACAGTATCCAGTTACAGGTAAGTGCTTAGTAAATATCTGGTGAATGAATGAATGAATTGAAAAATATAACATCTAGTTTACCCACTGTATCTAAAAATGTTATATACAAGAAGTTCCCTAGAACATAGTTTAAGAGAGGAAATCACAGGTTTAACTTAAAAAAAAAAAGGCTGAAATATTTTCAGTAATCTTGACTTAGTACACTATTTTATACTAAGACAGCCTCTGAATTTTTTGGTACTATTTAAAATCTTGAAAATTACATTCAAAACTTAGTAATAAAGTGTATTTACTGAACACTTACATGAAAATGATCAAATGAATCCTGTTATACTGCTAAGTGCTAGGGGTATAAAATTAAGATGCACATTATCTTGGCTTCATGGAGTTCAGAGGTGGAAGACAAAATAGACAGCTAAATAAGCAATTAGAATGTTTAATACAAGGGGGGCCTCCCCAAAACCCTGGAATTTATTTATAAAGAATTGTGTATTTTTTCTTCCATGTTTCAACTTAAGTCACCTTCAAAGTACTCTCCATTTGATGTAATACAACTATTAAGACATTTTTTCCACTGCTCGAAACAGTTTTTGAACTTGTCGATTTTGATGCCTTTTAGTGCTTCTGATGTTTTTTTGTTTCACCTCTTCTACATCAGCAAAACCTTCCCCTTTGAGGACTTTTTTCATCCAGGGAAACCAAAAAAGGTCACTTGGGGTGAGACTGGATGAACAGGGAGAGTAGGGCATAGGGGTCATGCTGTTTTTGGTCAAAACTGCTGAACACGCAGCGCACTGTAGGCAGGTACACCCGTAAATCACCCATCATGATCATGAAATGCGCAAATGTGTTGAGAGTCTTAAAAAAAAAAAAATTTCATTGAAGCCAAATGCAGCCTCTCACAACAACTCCAGCTGGTACACTGATGCAGGTGGGTTCCTGGAACACTCATCTAGTGGGGGAAGCCTGTACAACAAGGATCCTGCCCTCCAGAAGATAATTCAATTTTGGGGGGTGCCCCCCCTGCCCGCCCTGTATAGGTTAAATAGGCTCTAATGGGTAAATTTGAGAGGGCAGAAAAGACACGCAGGGCAAGCAATCTAGGAGGACTTCTAGGAAGAAATGAAATAAAAGTTATGATAGAAAAAAAACATGTTGGGAAGCAAAGATGTGAGAGATACCATGGCACATCTGATGGGCTGAAAAATGGTGCAGAGGAGCGTGAGAGGCAAGGCTAAAGAAATGAGCAGCACCTAGCACATAAAGGTACTATATTAATGAGCTTACACTTTATCTAATAAATGGAATTCAATAAAGGTTTTTAAGTAAGGAAGTGACATGATCAGACATTAGTATGAAAGGGAAAAAACTCATTTTGAACTCATGCTGTGGGTAATAGAATGAAGAGGGGCAATAATGGATATAAGAAACCCATATGAAAGGCTGTTTTGAAAGACAGTAGCCTAAAATCTCACAGAATTTTATAAGTAAACGAGATAAGGTACACAAAGTGCTTTTTGCACAGTGCCTGGTACATAAGAACATATACCAAAATATTAGCTATTATTATGGTTTTAAATATCTTAGTAATATACTCTAAAGTTCTTATATAAAATATAGCACTTCCAACACCATGAGCCATATAGAGCATGGCTGCCACATGTTAAAATATGATACGGTCAGAAGACAGGAAAGAGAAGGTAGAATGGCTTGTGGGCTTGGCCTCTGTACCTGGAGATCCTGCAGCAGCTGCGTCTTCTGTGAGTTCTCCCTCTTCTAATTCCATGTTGTTGTACTCCACATCATTTTCTCCAGACCTAAGAATACACAAAATTCATTATTCCTACAGAGTACAATCAACATTATTTGTCACACTTCAATGAATTTTTAACAATAGTGCATAGCTTTCTCCTATGAAGACAGGATATTTTTAAATACAAAAAGAAAAAAATGAAAAAAAAGACTTTTATCCTTATCACATGTATAGGTAGTATTAAAAGTCAAATTACCTTTCAAAAATGCCAAGATAATTTGGCAACATTTAATTTTTAAGAGAAAACCTGAGAACCATTGTAAAGCAGAAGAGATTATAGCTTTATAGTTTTGTAACTTAATGGCAGTAAATTAGGCTTAAAAATGTAACATTTTAAGGTTAAAAAAGGTGCTCAAATTACCCTATATACTATTTTCTTAAAATATCATTTCATAAAAAATGGTGTTATCTCTTATCAAAGTCCTCAAAGTCTCTCATACCAAAAAATGCCATTGCTTTACTTTTATTTTAAATGACAAAGTACTATATGAAACAGCACAAATCAATGCTAGTTTGGGGTATTTAAAAAAGTCTCAAGATCCCCTCCCAGCTCAATAGCATGAAAAGCTCTGCAGACCTGCTCTCCAATGTCATTGGTGAAAATTAGTTTGAAAACAATGATTTAAAGAGTCTGGCAATAGAGCTCTAAGAACACAAATAAAAAACATTTTAAAACAATGTAGTAAAGTTTGGTAAGGACAGTGAATCTGTGGTACCCGAACCAAGACCTCTCTCTTTCCTTCCTCCCTTCCCAATTCGGTGACAAGCATGCCGAGAATACTGGGGCCTAGATCACCCTTGCTCCAATTCATTCATAAAGCAGAGGTCCCAGGCCTGAGAGGACAAGCCGAAAAGATGTGAGGCTATAGCCCTCAATTCTCCAGCTTCTACTGGTTCAACTTCTAAGTGGGAGAAATTCGCACACCTTTGTACTCATTCCAGCTTCAGAACTGTGGCTCAAAGTTTTTCCCTCGGGGAGAAGCAGGTTGTAAAACAGCCATAAAGAAATGTGTAACACCATTAAGAGTATCAAAAAAGGCTCTCAAACGAAATCCAGTAAAACATATAGATAATTACACACCACGGCAAAGTGAGGTTTATACCAGCAATGTGAAGTTGGTTTAAAATCCAAGAATCTACCCTGGCTGGTGTGTTTTGACCCAGTGATCCCACTTCTGGGAATATATCCAAAGATACTGAAAATATTAATTTGAAAGAACATAAGCAACCATATGTTCACTGCAGCATTATTTACCATCACCAAGATAATGGACGCAGCTCAAGTGTCCATCAGGAGATGGGTGGACAAAACAATTATGGGTCTTTTATACCATGGAACACTACTCATCCATAAAAAAGAGGAAAAGTTTTACCCTTTGTGACAGCATGGATGGGTCTGGAGAACATTATGCCAAGTGAAATAAGCCAGTCAGAGAAAGACAAATATGACTTCACTTATACATGGAATCTAATGAACAAACTGAACTAACAAGACAGAGACAGACTCATACATAGAGAGCAGGATGACAGCTATTGGAGGGGGACAGGTTGCAGGTGGAGGGATTGCATAAAAAGGAAAAAGGACTCATGGACATGGAAAACAATGTGGTGACTGCAGGGGGAGGGGGCAAAAGGGGATTAAATAGTAACGGAAAAAATACAATTAAAAAAGATAAAAAAAATACAAAGAAATGAGTCCTAGATAGTTTCCCCTTTGAATCAAATGTCTTGTTTAAATAAATTTCTTGTTTAAAATGAAAAAAAAAAAGGTTATAATGGTATATTTTACGTTATGTGTATGCTACCATAATTAAAAATCTTAACAATTACAAATATCCAATTAGAAAACAGGCAATAGACACAGAGAAATTTCACAAGGAATATACAGATGGCAAATCAAGCATACGAAAAAATGTTCAACGTTATTAGCCATTATGGGAATGCAAATTAAAACCACAATGAGGTATCACTAAAAACCTATCAAAATAGCTAAAACAAACACAAGTCACAACACTAAATGCTGGTGAGGAGTCAGAGAAAGTGGATCACTCATACATTGTTCACAGGAATTGCAAAATAGTACAAACATTCTAATGAACTGTTTAGTTTTTCCTCAAAAGCTAAACATTCAATTACCATACAGTATAGCAGCTGCACTTATCTTGGAGAAATAGAGATTTATGTTCATATTTTAAAAAAACCTGTACATGAATGCTTATAGTAGCTTAATTAATAATAACCAAAAACAGGAGACGATCCAGATGGCCTTTAACCAGTGAATGGTTGAACAAATTCTGGTATATCCACAATACAGAATACTACTCAGCATTAAAGGAAACAGCCCATCAACAGCCTGAATGAATCTTCAGGGAACTATGAAATGTGAAAAAAGCCAATTCCTAAAGGTTGTGATTCCACTGATACAGCATTCTTTTGACAGAATTACAGAAATGGGGAATGCAGGAACCCATGAGGGGTTGTGGGGGGCGTGTGTGACTGGAGGTTTACTGAAGTGGGGTGGAGGGCAGTGGGTGTAGTAGAGAAGGGCATGACAAGAGGGATCCATGTGGTGATATGAATGTTCTATATCTCGACTATGCAACATCAATGTCCTGGTTGTGATACTGCACTACAGTTTTACAAGATGTTATTTACTGTTGGGGAAAACTGTGTAAAGGATATATAGGATCTCTATTGTTTTTTACAACTGCATGTGAATTTCTAATTATTTCAAAATGAAAAAAATAAAATAAATGGCAGGAATAAAATATGTAGTACGACTGTAGAAAGACCAAGGAGGGAGGAGGTAAAAGAAGAATGAAGGAAAAAAAGGCCTACTTTATACATATATTCTAGTTAATTAAAAGCTGTTTATAATAATCATTATCCAAACAAATTATATGCCTATTTTTCTTCATCTATAAAGAAAGAAACCAATCTTACTTTCTAAGATCTAATACTTTATGATTCCCTAAGTGCTCAAAATAGCTCATGATTAACTGTGCTATTTCTATGAAATTATACAAAATAGTCTGAATCGAGATATTACTGTAGATGTATATATATAGAATATAATCAAACATCTTCTATTAGAAAAAGTATTAAAAAGTCAATCTAATGAAAGGCTGTGAGTCAAGTTTTATGAAAAATCCAACTGCCTTCAAACAAGATTGAAAAAGTCAAGAGACCTGACAGTCAAATAAAAAGTAATTTAGCCCTGGCCAGTATAGCTCAGTGGACTGAGAGCTGTCCTGTGAACCGAGAGGTTGCTGGTTTAATTCCCAGTCAGGGCACATGCCTAGGTGGCGGGCCAGGTCCCCAGTTGGGGGTGTGCGAGAGACAACTGAATCTCTTGCACGTTGATGTTTCTCTCCCTCTCTTTCTCCCTCCCTTCCTCTCTCTCTAAAAGTAAATAAAATTTAAAAATCTTTAAAAACAGAAGTAATTCAGGGAGAACTGCATATTTAATCTACCAATTAGCAAGATGGATTAAACTTTACAAAATCAGCATCTAAAATAATTTTTCATGTGCACTCCACTGAGTTCTATTTTAAATGTCTAAAAGTATCATTATAATAATGATTTCTGATTTGGAGACTTAAAGGTACTGAGGCTTTGCATTTTGACTAATTAACCCTTTTAGACAATTTGCCACATATGCTAAGGGGTACATTAAGTGAAAACAATCCATTTTGAGGTAATTTGTGGGAATGAAGCAAGGTCAAATATGGAGTTAAAACTCTCACCTTACTTTTGTAAAATGCCTGATGCCATGGCTGGAACAGATAAAGTACAAGATGAACCTGGAATGTCTTACAGTGCCAGAAAATAAGAAAGTGCTTAAAAAATGATGAGGACATCTCAAAAAGACACAGGAGTGAGCTCTTTAACAGGCTCCCACTGGCTAAGTCTTGGATAATCTGAGTAATAAATCATGATAGTAAATGGGTTAAACCATTTAATAATATAAGAATCCATGAGTCCATATTAATGATATTAATCAATTAATTAATGGGGCTGAGGGGAAAACTCTTCCTTAAAGTAGAATTCCAAGTAATAAATGCAGAATGAATAATGGAATCATCACTTGGCAATCAACACGCTAACCTTTCCCAAGTTAGGACCATCAATGGATGTTAAAATTAATGGACAAAAGTACAATAAGAAAAATATGTCCCCACAAGATATTTATTAATCACAAAGGAAAAAGTTATAACTGTAGAGAAACCTGGCAGACATCATCTTAACCAGGCATCTAAATTAATCAACGCTAATGGTAGACTGAAGACATAGGTCCTTCACTTCCCCTTCAGATGAAGTGCTGAAAAGGCTATATACCACCAATTCTGTAGTACTCCTCCCCAAAGTGTGTGAGCTCGATCTAATCATGAGGAAACATCAGACTACTGCAAACTGAACAACCTTCTACAAAATACCTGCTATTTCTCAAAAGTGTCAAAGTCATGAAAAACAAATTAAAAAAAAAAAAAAGACAAAGTGAGCCAGATTGGGGTAGACTAAAGACACTTAACTAAAAGCAACATGTGTAACATGCGAACCTGCACTGGATCCTAGATCAAAGGACATCACTGGCAAAATTCATAAAAGGTCAGATTGCAGTATTACAGCAATGTTAATCTCCTGATTTTGATAACTGTACTGTAGTTACATAAAAAACATAGTTTTTTTAGAAGTATATAATGAGAAATGCATTCACGTAATCTCAAATGTCTCAAAAAAATTACATACTATGAAAAAAAAAAAAAAGAGAAACCTAACAGCAAGATATGAACATTTGTGGAAAGAATCTGGACAGTTTTTTAAAATAGGGGAACTCTAGCCCCGGCTGGTATAGCTCAGTGGATTGAGCGCTGGCCTGCGAACCAAAGGGTCACCCATTTGATTCTCCAGTCAGGGCACATGCCTGGGTTGTGGGCCAGGTCCCCAGTAGGGGGCGAGTAAGAGGCAACTGTACACTGATGTTTCTTTCCCTCTTTCTCTCTCCCTTCCCCTCTGTCTAAAAATAAAATAAAATCTTAAAAATAAATAAATGAAAATAAAATAGAGGAACTCTTGGTTAATATTTTTGCAACTTTTCTTAAATATGAAATAATTGCAAAATTAAAAGTTAAAATGAAAATTAACTCAGTTTGGAACTCAGAGATGAGAGAGAGGAAACTAATTCAAGACTTTTTTGCAAGACCCTTTATTTATAAAGATTATCCAAATGAAAAAACAAAAGCTAACTATCTCCACTTCTGGCCCTAGTTAATATGCTTCCAATAATTGTCACTCAGGTGTTTTATACCAGGGGTTATTAACATTAACAGCGGCTCTCACATTGTTTCTTCATCAATGTCATTTTCCTCTGTGTTACTTGTTGCTGTGGAGCTGGCAGAGGAGCTGCTACCATCGAGGTGATTTATTTCATCTTCACCCACAAGATCTAGATCCAGATCCCCATCTGAAAGCTCATGCTAGAACAAGGCAAAGAAACAAGATTTTAATCTCAAAGAATAGTTCGATATGGACCAGGCAGCGAACAATGATGTAATCATCTGGATTCTCTGCTCCAGTGCCCAGACGCCTGAGGCCTGTAGAGAAAATCTCACAAACACATTACCTAGTACTACTAATAATTTATTGCTGCCAATTTCAGCTTGGACCTCAGTATAGCTGGAAATGCTTCAAATATTTCATGTCAGTTTCCAGCAAGACTCAAAACAGAGTAACATTCCAAATTATCATTCCTCAAATCCTACCTAACTATTATCTGCAAGATCATTGTAAAACCCTGTCACTAATCTGCACACAAAGAAATACTTGCTGTTAAACATAAATTCCCCCAACTTTCAGCTGCCCTACCTGTAAACTCCATCCTACCCTTCCTCTGCCTCATCCTATCAAAAGGTTAACCTGAGTACTCCTTTACAACCCCTAATAATCTCCTTAAACACTTTGTTTTGTCAACACCTTAAGCTTTTCTTCAGACTCTCTCCTTGACAGCTCCTTCATTTTAATGTATACCCGAAGTCTCGCATCGAAGCTTGTCTCTGCATCTCTGCCTTGCCTTAAACAAAAACCACTTCTTGAATTTTCAGTCTGGTTGTTGTTTAGCTGGGACTAAACCTGGCTACCTCCCAAATCCTAAATCATTCTATCTACATATGCAATATGGTATTTACTAGTTTCAATGAATGGAAATAAAACAACTTTTAAAATTCACAACTTACATAGTTTCGAGAATGTACATCACAGGTTGTTTTGTACAATGTAATTTTCTACAATAAATTAATTTTAAAACACTTTGATTTGGCAACTTCAGACTTATTAACATTTCCAGAACGGTATACACTAATAATAAAAATTAATGGACAAGATTTTCAGCACATTGATTCCCTACGTCATATTATCAAACACAAATCTAAAACCAGTCTAATTATTACATGATAATCTTCATGGTGACTCTTCTCCTCATCTTCATCCTCTTTGGCCTCTCTCACAGAAGCTGGAGTAGGACCATCTTGGAGAAGGGCGTCGGCACAGGACGCAGGCTTCTTAGATCGTGTCTCGGGGGCATCATCATTTTGGGGGCTAAGATGAGTAGCTGGTGGTGACAAGTCTCTTGATTTCTGAGTTCGAGATAACTCAATAGTAAGTCTCTTTTAAGACAAAAATAGCACAAATAAACATGAGTCATAAGCAGTGTTTCTGTGGCACAGCAAAAAATATTTTAAGTAAAACAATATATTCTTGTGTTCCTAAAACCATTTCTTGTACCACCTCTCTCACCTGCAGCCTTTTGCTTATGGAGAAATCTATAACAAAGAAAAATGGCCCAATTTATTCTCATCCTTCTCCTATCCAGCCTAAGCTACACATACAATTAGTAAACTATATATAAAGAAGCAGCTTTAAATAGTACATTTAACATGAAAATTTCTGAAAGTATGTATTTATTCACATTTTCCTCCCTCATCTATTAAGCACTTTTGGCACTTCAAACCTTCCACCCCATTTCATTTTCCACTGGCAGAAAGAAGCATTCCTTACATAATTTAGTTTAACCTTGTGAAATAAAAATTAATTAACTGATCCTCCCCAGTGTTCAATTCGACAATGGTGAGGATTCAAGACGGCATGGGGAAGAGAAATACAGAAGTCACTGGAAGAAACACAAAGAGATAACCTCAAACTACAGCAGCACTGTAATACAAATTTATGCAATGAATGTAAATGTTTTTTATCTGCAATGCCCATACAAGCATTTCAAGTGTGGCTGGTTTGCAACTAAGGAACCAAATTTTTTATTTGCTTTAATTAAGTTTACATAGCTATATATGACTACTGATTACTGAATAGTAAAGAATTAGAGGTTTAAAGATGGTAAGGATGAAGAACAAGATAACTGGATTTTTCTAAAAAAACTACAGACAGCAGTAAATATCCAAAATCTAATCACAAATGTAACAGGCTAGTAAGACAATGAAACACTAAACCACCAAAATACGCATTTTTTGCTTACCTCTTTAAGATTATTTATTTGTTGCATATAGCTAGTTTGCGCAGTCTCCAGCTGAGTAATATACCAATGCTGGTCCCGGCATTTTTGGAAGAAAGTTGGTGAACGAACCTGAAACCTTAAAAGAACAGCTGCACATGAAAAATAATCCAAACAGTAAAATATTATCAACCAAGCCTTGAATCTATAAATATAAATTCTAGAATTTTAAGTTTCATTACATTGTACAAAGTTAAAAATGAATTCAGACCTCCGCGTACTCACCATTTATACATACAGTTCACAAATCATAATAAAATAAGGTTCTGAAAAGTCATCTTTAAGTCAGCTATCTAAACTTAAACTGTAGTGTTCTAAAGAATTAACATTACCCATCATGATTAACCTATTAAAGCATATTTATTATAATAATCTAGCTGAAATTCAATATTGACCATGAGTTGGGAAGAGCAGGACGATATAACGTAGGAAGGAAGAAGTTAACACTTTCTTTTCCCTTTCTTGAGTGGGTCAGACCCTAGCAAAATAGGCAGTTTGTTTAAGGCACTGCTCTCTTCCCATCCTTCTTCCACCTCACATTCCCATATTCCCTGCTCCTCAGTAAAAAAGTCACTTAAAAGGTCAACTACCCAGGACTCCTTTTAGTTCCTCAAAAGAATCTCATGTTCTCAATAACTTCTATTTCCAACCCCTCTAGATGGCAGCTTAAAATCAAAACTATCCAGTATCACAATACAGTATATTTTAGCTAGAGTTAAGAAAAAAAAAAAGTATCTACAGTAAAGCCTATTAATGGATAAAATGACTGTATCTTAATATATTCAGAGCTATCTGTAGGTTTAAAAAATACTTATGAAAGGAAAAAAAACAAAAACAAAATGACTTCTACCTTGGTTACATAGCCAAACACGACTCCGTTTACAGTGAAAAAAATTACAGTAACATACAAAGATGTTTCTGAAGAGTCATTAAAGGCAAGACTGATTTGGAAGCCTAGTCCCAGTCTTGCCAACCTTATGTCAACTACCATTCCATTTTTTTCCCTATGATTTTACAGCTAGTGCAAGAATCTACTGGCCATCTAATAGTTATCTGCAGCAGGTATGTACCTTTTTGTAAGGATACTCAGACATCAGAGGGTAGAAATGATTTACTCATACACCATTCTGCGTGGATGCTGTCCAGACAGTATACACTAATAAGACATGTGTAAGACTTTCTAAAGAGTGGTACCTTTGAATGATTAATAAAACAATGGTCAACCCTGCATAATTTTCAGAATTAGTGCCATTAAAACAAAAGCAAGCACAGATAAAATTCTTTAACTTTCTTTTTAATAAAACAAATATATATTTATACAAAAGCCTTAAGTAACTTTTTAGTATGTACATATAAAATTCCATCAGAATCTTGAAGTGAGGTTTAAATTTTGAACAATCTGTCATTAAATAAATATTATGCATAGTAAGATAACTAAGAGCCTCCTGTTCATGACACCACAGCAATTTATTTATATTGCTATGTCAGCATTATCTTATAGGACAATAAATTGTTTATATCTGCCCATTTCATCTTGAGTTTCCTGAGGACAAAATAATAGCTCAATGATAGGCACAGACTCAATCAATGTTGCTAAATAAGTGACAATTAAACAACACCGATCTGTTCCTGTACTAAGTCTGTAAGAAAAAGTTGTTACAAACAGGGATGGCCTAAAGAACTAGAGGTAGGATAAACTGCATTAAAAAAAGAAAACTCACACAGATTGCCACCAGGAAGGTTCAACATTACTAATACTCCAATAAGGAGAGGACTAAGAGTATAAAAAGGGTTCTTTAATAGGTTGGTAAGATTGATGTTTGAATGATTTTGCAATCTTCTCTATAGTTAAAGTGTGAAATAGCAACAAATTATTACTTTTGGTGAATAATGTTTTTAAAATACAAAAAAATTATTTTTGGCTCGTATTGCTCAGTGGATTGAGCATTGGCCTGCAAACCAAAGAGTGGCGGGTTCAATTCCCCAATCAGGGCACATGCCTGGGTTCTGGGCCAGGTCTCCAATAGGGGGTGCACAAGAGGCAACCACACACTGATGTTTCTCTCCTTCTCTTTCTTCCTCCTTTTCCCTCTGTCTAAAAATAAAATAAAATAAAATAAAAATTTCTAAAAGATGCAATAATCTCTTTTTTCCCTTCTTTAGTCTCCCAGAGAAGTTATGAAGAACACATAATAGTAAGGGTTGATACAATAACAACTCATCTAGCATGCTTAAGAACAGAGAGCTCAGAATAAGTGAAATTTAAGGGCATATCAAACTACTGCCAAGGAAAAAAGCTTTTAAAATTGTTTTGATGAAAACTTTCTAAACTGTTAAACACTCTGAAACCACTCAGTTCAAAACACATATGAATCTATTTTATTTTAATCCTTGCCCAAGGACATTTTTTCATTGCTTTTAGAGAGAGGGGAAGGGAAAGAAAGAAACACTGATGTGAGAGACAGAATTATTGACTGGTTGCCTCCCGTACATGCCCAGACTGGGGATCAAATCTGAAACCTAGGCATGTGTCCTGACCAGGAATTGAACCTGCAACCCTTTGGTTATGGGATCTTTGATGCTCCAACCAACTGAGCCACACTGGCCAGGGCTGAATCTATTTTTTAAATACTCAAGCCTTTATTTGCATCATCAAATTACAACATCTTGTAATGATGACCAAAACTTCTGACTTGTAAAGTTTACCCCAACATTAAATTGGATTTTTGTGGTCTGATAGTTGTCTTGTCCTTTCTTGAAAACAACACACCAACTACTATCACTTTGTTTTCGCAGTTTTTGTCTTTATTCCCTTACTTTTAAATTTGCTATTACCTAGAAGGATCTGAAAATTTTTTTGTGAAATTAAGCTTGTAAAACCAGTCACCCAAATATGAACAATGTCAAGTAAAAAAAAAGTCTGTGATTTTTCACTATTCTTTGATTTGCAAATAATGAGGCTGCAAGAAGTTCAACAGATAAATAGGACCTTACTGTACTTATTAGAAGTAGTTTCCTTTTTATGGAATTGCTAACTATATGTCAAAAGCATTTCTGAGTAACATATCACTGACTACACAGGACTCCTAAAATGAAATGGTTAAGAACATGGTATGGTTATGGTTAGTATGAATTTCAATATTCACCGTTAAATGAACAGACTTTAAAATAAAGTTCAGGTGACATTGCTGCTTCATGATAAAAGTCATAATATCAAATGTTTCCTACCTTAAAATCACTGTATCATTTTGTCGATTCAAGTATCCTTCATTTGCAAGTAAGTCCAAACGGAAAAATCTATTATAACCCCAGCATTCCCCAACTTCAAAGTCAGATGCGAACTCTCGAATGATATTTTTCGTAGGATCATTGCAGGACTGATGAACCATTTCTACACGATATTCGTATCTCAAATTGAAAAAGAGAGTATTAATATAGTTGGTATACCAGAATAAAAAACAGATTCATTAATTACCTGAGAAGAAACTTATCGATACATACAATTACATTTCTTTCAGAAGGACTGTATTATTTACAAAGACAGCAGTAATGTGAATGTGCTACCCCAACATGTCTGGCACTAGCTCCTTCTTCCTTCTCAATGCGTATCAATATAGCAGGTATAAAACATAACCTAAATAAATAAATAAATTTGTATAAAATAGTACTTTCAAAATGACTTTTGTTTTAACAAAGCTATATATTTTTCATACAGTCATTACCTATATTTTCTCACATGTAAAAATTCTGCCATTTCCTTTGAGATTTATCACCATGCAATTTTGAAATACTCCATTTTTCCAACTCAAGTTATAATAAATTAACTGTATTCAGAAATTCAAGCCTATAAACTTTTCTAACAGAAAATAAGCATACACTGGGAAAGCCAATATATTCAGAGTTCCATATTTTAGAGTATAAAAATTTCAAGTCCTCAAACTCATTTTTATTAATAAAGTACTATTATCACAAAAAGAAAGAAAAGTGAAGAAGCAAAGATAGTCAGCAGGAACACTCAATGCTAATGTGGGCAAAAAAAAAAAAAGGGAGAATACGGAAAGTAACCTCAAAGGGTGATCTGATCATAAATTCCTAGCTGGCAGGACATGTGCGTAGTCACACCCCAGGCCTGTAACTTCTTTAGAAAGGTTTTAAACCAGCCCTGTCCACTGTTCTTGTGCATCTAGGTTAACACACCCAGAAGTAATACTCCTCAAAGGGGTTATTAAGCCTCAAGAACACACAATATTAACTAATATTAATCCTTTAATATTATCCTTTAATCCACTCCCTTTCTTGCTTTCTCAAATCTTACATCCCTCCTTAATTTCAAATGCACAAAAGAAGCTGCAAACCTGCTATTCTCGGGAGCATTTGAAATCTTGCTCCCCAGCATATGCCATTGGTTTGGCTCAAATACGTTTTTATAAAAATTCTCTGTAGGTTTGGACACTCTTCTATTGGTAGTAGCCATAAAAGTTACTCTTTTATATGGCAGAGGTAAATTTGGTGTGTGTTTTTAATTTTATTTTTCAATTATAGCTTACATTCAATATTATTTTGTATTAGTTTCAGGTATACAGCAAGGTGGAGGTAAGTTTTTAAAAGAGAAACACAATAGCTCAACCTGGTATTTCCACTGGCAAAGGCAAAAGCAAAAGCAAAAATTACAGCCCTTTACCTATGAGTACCACGTGTATTTCTTTAAGTACCGTCAAATGATTTTTATATTAGTATCTCTCATTGTATGTTATCTAGATTGATGACACAAAAAACTAATCAATATGAAAAGCTGTGATACTTTGTCAAGATTTTTATGGAAATCATATCATAAGGCTGGATTATGTAGTACAAAGGATACCATTATATGTCCAGTTATAAACCCACATACTGATACACAATTGATTTTGACTAGGGTGCCAAGAGCATTGAGAGAGAGAGAGAGAGAGAGAGAGAGAGAGAGAGAGATCTCTTCAACAAATAGTTCTGAGAAAACTGGAGAGCCACATGCAAAAGATGAAGTTGGAATCCTATCTAACTCCATACACAAAAATTAACTCAAAATGGATCGGCAAAGTAAATGTAAGCTATGATTTTACAGCTAGTACAAGAATCTACTGGCCATCTAATAGTTATCTGCAGCAGGTATGTACCTTTTTGTAAGGATACTCAGACATCAGAGGGTAGAAATGGTTTACTCACACACCATTCTGCATGTGTGTGTGTTTCAGGGCTGAAACTGTAACTCAGAAAAACACATGGCAGTAGATCTTTATGAATTCAAATTTGGCAATGGATTTGTAGATCTGACTCCAAAAGTATAAGCAACAGAAAAAAACAAGTGACTTGAACTCCATAACATTTAAAAATTTTTGTGCATCAAAGGACATTATAAAGAAAGTAAAAAGATAATATACAGAATGGGAGAAACTATTGTTGAATCATGTAACTGATAAGAATTTAGCATATGAAATATAAAAAGGATTCTCATAACAATTTACCAACAAAAAGACAAGCAACGCAATTTACAAGCTGGAAATTAAAAAAGTTATATTACATCGACCACTCAGCACATGAAAAGATGCTCAACTTCATTAATCATTAAGGAAATAGGAATCAAAACCACATCGAGACTTCATACTCACTAGGATGGCTACAAAATACAATTATAAATGAAAAATAATTAAGTGTTGGTGAGGATGTGGAGAAATATGAATTCTTGTAAACTGTTAGCAGGAATCCAGAAGGGTACATCCACTGTGGAAAACAGTTTGGCAGCTCCTCAAAATGTTAAACACAGAATTACCATATACTGAGCAATTCCACAATGAGGTATATATATATTTTTAAATGAAAACATATGTCCATATAGAAGTTTGTACATGAATATTTACAGTAGAATTATTGATAACAGTCAAAAGGTGAAAAAAACCCAAATGTCCATCAAGAGATGAACAGTTAAACAAGTAGAGGTATACATGCCCTCTGGGAGATTATTCAGTCATGTAAAGGAATAAAGTTCTGCTATATACTTCAACATGAGTGAACCTTGAAAACACTATGCTACGCCAAGCACAAAAGATCCAATATTATATGAATTTTTACATGAAATATCCAGACTAAGCAAATACATAGAAAGAAGGCAAAGTATATATTGCAGTATTTATCTAGGAGGGAGGGAAGGGAGAAATCAGCAGTGTTTACTGAATGAGTAAAGGGTGTTCTGGGAAGAGGAAAACATTTTGAAACTAGAGAAAAGTAGTATTGTACAACAGTATAAATGCACTCAATTCCACTGAATTGTATATTTTAAAAGGTGAATTATGTATCATATAAATTTCACCTAAAAAATATACTTCTATTTTAAAGATGAGTAGTGGTCCTGGTTGGGTAGCTCAGTTGGTTAGAGTGTTGTCCTGATACACCAGGGTTGTGGGTTCGATCCCTGGTGAGGGCGCAAACAAGAATCAACCAATGAATGTATAAATAAGTGGAAAAAAAGTAAATCTCTCCAACCCCCCACCTTCTGAAAGCAATGAAAAAATGTCCCCAGGTGAGGATAAAAATAAAATAATAAAATAAAAATGAGTAGTGGAAAATCTCAAAACTCACAGAGAAACAATCGAGAATACTAAAAAATCTGGGGAGAAAGATATTAATGCAGATGGTCAAATATATCCAGGATCAAGACAGGTAGAAGTTTAAAATCAATATAAACATTTCTGAAAATTCAGTTCTTTTGTATGAAAATGCATATAATGTCTGAAAGAAAGACCATTCTTTTACCTGCATTAGTTCTTTAAAATCATGGCAAATATAGAGGTATATTTCTAATAAAGATGGCAATTAATACAAGTAAAAACATTTACATAGTACCTCAACCTCAACCTTAGATAAAACTAAAACTTTAAATCTGAATATTCCAATTTAAATTCTTTTATCAAACTGAAAGCCTGAATAAATTTAATAACTGTTAACTTAAAATTTTTAGTCTCATTAAAATTACTCCCCCAGAAAAATTCTCTTTCCTTTAAACAACTCAAAGAAATTCCCTTCTCTAAAACAAGTCATTCAGCATATACCATTAAGAGTCAATCCCAAGATGTCACTCAAGTGCAGATTTCTTCTGAAAGCCCAAACCCACGTGTGCTAGCACATACCTATTATGTAGAGAAATGTAGGCATAATAAAATTATGAAAGCACTTTTGCAGGGTCCTGGGTGATATTAAAATCTAGATAATGGTATAATACTTTTTATTCCTTATTTTGACAGTTAAACCACCTCACTGTTAAACTCTTAATTCCATAATTGAATGACATTTTCAGTATTTAATGAAAAAGTATCAACACTCTTCTCTAGAATTACTGAAGTGTTAAGAGAATTAACAGGTATCTGCTTTTTTCAACACAAAACAGTCTTATTAAAGTATTCAGACAATATCTAACAAATACACAAATTCTAATCTTTTTCCAACTTTAGTATCCTGAATGTTAATATTTCATTATAACTGGTGTTATTGCTGTCTGTAAGAAAATATAAACTTTAAGTTCCTGAAGTGGACATAGTCAACAATAAAAGCACCAAGATGAAACCAAAGATAACAGAACTGTCACAAAATCTACATATCAGTTGAGAAAGGAGAATCTTCCCAAGGTAAGAAATAGATGTAAATCAGGAAACAGATTAATCAAGAGACACAGAAAGGCCCAAGAATAATGGCAGCAACGGGGACATGAACAAAATGCTGTTATCACTGGACTGCTTATAGGAATTCTGCCCCAGATCAACCATCTTCCAATCACAAGAGCTGATTTTCAAGAAATCCAACTTGGTGGTTAAACACAAAATATACAGGGACTGAAAAACAATCTGTGTTAAACAGAATGATGTTTAACAATGCTAAACTTGAGTGAATAACTTAACTAAGATGTTGTGCCATCTGTGAAACGGGAGTGACACTAGAACCAATAGATCACAACAGATCACAAAGCAAAATAAGTTATGTAAGCAACGATTTTCAAACAGTGTGTCTCAAGATTTTTTTAAAACATGCAATCCCTGACTTTTTAGTCAGGGGCGCTGACCTCTTTACCCTTAAATTGTCAAATCAAAAAATAGCAACAGCCAACATAATAGCCATCCAGTGTGAATAAATCAACATTATACCTACATTTTTGGTCACACTGGCAAATATATGATTTAGCATGCCACAGGCTTTTACCAATTAGTTTATGTGTGTCATGAGATGAAAAAGGCTTAAAATTGTTGATGTACAGGGTAAGTACATGGTACAAAGCATACATCCAGCTGTTATAACAATACAGTTAAGTCCACTGTTTCAAATCACACAGGAGACCTGGAGCAGAGCTCTGACTAAACACACCTGCAATTCGAAACCCAGAAGCCTTTCCATATGACTAGCATTTTTATAGTTTGACTCACCAATGGTGACAAGAATATTCTGTATTATGGTTAGTCTATGTCAGATGTTGCTGAAGTGTAGGCTGTGCGCTCCCTGGTGGTCAGTCGTTACAATCATTTCATGGATTCAGGAAGTCAAAACCATTTTCATAACACTAGATGTTATTCGCCTTTTATACTGCTGACATTTGCATTAATGGTACAAAAGCAGTGACGGTTAAAATGTACCAGCAGTTATTATATTATTCATTGCCACACACTTTCAGATGGGAAAAAAATGCCAATGTCTCTCAAGAATGTCTTTAATGAAGTAGTAAAAAATGACAAATGTTACTGAACTTCAACTCTTGGTATAACAAAATGGAAAGTTTACATAAATGACTTGTGTTGAATAGTGCTGTGCAGTGGCTGTCTTGGGGAAATCACTTTGTTTCAGAGTTACAAGTTCATTAGTTACTTTTTTTGTGAAACATGAAATTGAAAGAACTGACAAACAATGCTTATTCAATTGTAGATATCTGTCATTTCTGCACCAAAACAACCATGGAAAAGAACTGTCAATATTTATTGTCAATGATAAAACATAAGCTTTTTAAAAATTGTAATTCTGGAAAATTTTTATGTGTCACATGAGCTTAGAAGCTTTCTAATACTTCCAACTTTCCAGATGATATCAATGAATGTGATTATTTTATATTGCAAATGAAATGTGTCAACTGCATATTTAGTAAACCATTAAATTCCAAATGATCAATTCATGATTATAACATCACACACGAGTAAAAGATCCAATACAAGACAAAACAATGGAGTTTTTATTGTTTGTTTTTTGAGTGAACAGCTTTCCTAATGTATAACTGAATAAAGCTAAACATATTTGAAGTGTACGACTTGGTAAATTTTGACATGTGTACAGGGTGGGGCAAAAGAGGTTTACAGTTGTTTGTATAGAAAAATAATACAATAATTAATAGTAGATAATAATACAAGAATAAATTCTGTTCTGTGTACTCACAACTGTAAACCTCCTTTTGCCCTACCTTGTATATTCATAAACCATCGCGATTAGCACAATCAAGATATGAAACATATCCATCATGTCCCAAAGTTTCCTCTGTCCTGGTCATGTGGCTCAGTTGGTTGGACCATCATCCCATGCACCAAAAAACTGCGGATTCAATCCCTGGTCAGGGCACATAACCTAGGCTGCAGGTTCGGTCCCCAGTCAGGGCGAGTACAGAAGGTAATCAATCGATGTTTCTCTCATATCGATGTTGCTCTCTCTCCCTTCCTCTCTCTCTAAAATCAGTAAACATATCCTCAGATGAGAATTTAAAAAAATCAGTTATCTTTGCGGTTGAGGGTTTATTCCTGGATTCTCTTGTGTATTCCATTGATCAATTTGCCTATCCTTCTGATAACACTATGTTATCTTATGCTAATATGGTAGCTTTATAATAATGCTTACGATCATGCAGTTGTAGCCCGCAAATTTTGTTCTTTTGATTTCAATGATTTTCTATTGCTTTTGTTTTCCTTTCACTGCATTCTGCTTTGATCTTTATTTTTCCTTTCTACTGCTTACTTTAACTTGTTCTTTTTTTTCTAGTTTAATAGGGTAGACATTGAGATTATTAATTTGCAAACTTTCTGCTATAAATTTCCTCCTACCTACTGCTTTAGCAGCATACAAAAACTTCTGGTATGTCGGGTTTTCATTTTTATTCAGTTCAAAATACTTTTTAAAAATCCCTTCTGACTCCCTCCTTCTGATCCAGAGATTTAAAAAAGTATGATTTAACTTTCAAATATTTCAGACATACAAAAACTCTTATTAATATCTAAGTTAATTTCATTATGGTAAGAGAACATACTTTGAGTTAAATCCTTTTGAATTAATTGAGGCATGTTTTAAGTCCCAGAATATGATCTTGATAAATATTCTTTACCAACATAAGATTAATTTTTATTCTGCTATTGTTACAATAGATCAAACATTATATAAATGTCAATCAGGTCAGGTTGGTTGATAGTGTTGTTCAAATGTACCATGTCCTTGATGATTTTATTCCTATTTGTTATCCAATTGAAAAAAATAGTTTTTGTCTATTTCTTATATATCTATTAGCTTTTGCTTCGTGTATTTTAAAGATCTATTACCAGGGACATAAACATAAATATTTACAATAGTTACATGTTCTCTTCATTAACTGATCCTTTTATCACTGTGAAATATACTTCATCATCTCTGATGATATTCTTTGCTTTAAATCTACTTTGATATTAAAAGAGCAGTTCCAACTTGCTTTTGTTTAATACTAGTATCTTTATATTTATAGTGCATTTCTTGTGGGCAGTATACTTTTTTGTTTTAGCCAGTCTGACAATCTTTCCCTTTAATTAGGGTGTTTTGACCATTTACATTAATAGATCTTGGTATTTGTCCCATCTGTACTTTACTACCTGTTACACCTTTTTCTGCCTTCATTAAGATTAAGTTCACCTTTTATTCCCTTTGTTGTTTTGTTAGCTATGTGTCGCCATCATTTTAGCAATGGCTTTTCAGTTTATAGTTGTGGTAGGCTGAATAATGTCACCCACCAACTTTGCCAAGATATCCACATCTTACTCCCAGGAACCTGTGAATGTTACCTTTTATGGCAAAGGGAGTATATAGTTGTGATTCGATTTAGGATCTTGAGCTGAAGGGTCCATACTGAATTATGCATGTGGACCCTAAATATAATTACAAGTGCCCTTGTAAGCAGAAGATTTGACAGACAGAAAAAGACAAGGCAATATGACCTAAGGCAAAGATAGGAATGATGTGATCACAAGCCAAGGAACACTGGCAAACAACAGAAGCTGACAGAGGCAAGGAATGGATTCTCCCTAGTGCTTCTAGAGCATTACAGTAACAACCCTGCTGAAACCTTGATTTTGGCCTAGCAAATAGTTTTTTAGATTTTTGGGCTCCAGAAGAAAATAATTTGTATTGTTTTAAGCCAACAACTCTGTGGTAATTTGTTACAGCAAGCAAAGGCAAAGGAAAACCAATATAACAGTATACAACTTACCACAGTCTAGCTTTGTTATTCTGCCACTTCACATATAGTACCAGAATCTCACAAAATTGTTTCCGTGCTCTAACATTTTGGCCTTTATGCTTCTGTCATGTATTTTACTTCTATGTGTGATAAACCATAAAGTATAATATCAATATTTTTGTTTACTCAATTATCATTTAAAGTTATTTTAACAGAAAAAATTTTTTATTTACCCATACAATTTCCATTTCTGCTGCTCTTCATTCCTTTGTTTAGATTCAAATGTCCAACTATTATTACTTTCCTCCTATGTAAAATGTGTACTTTAATATTGCTTACAGACCAGGTCCGAAACTGTCTTTATTTCACCTCTATATTTTAAAATATATTTTGCTAGGTACAAAATTCTAGGTTATTTTGCCCCTCCAGTCCTTTCAAGATATCCCTTTATTATCATTTCACTGGTATTGTTTCCACTGAAAAAATCTTGGTTTCATCCTTATCTTTGTGCATTTATAAATATCTTTTTTCCACTGCCACTTTAAGATTAAAACCAGTTTATCACTGGTTTTGAGCAATTTGCTTATAATGAGCTTTGATGTTCCCTTCCTGTTTCATGTGCTTATACCTCAACTAAGCTTCCTGAATCTGTGGTTTAAACTTTTATCAAGTTGGGAAAGTTTTCCCCATTAAAAATTTTTTCTTCTTCAGATCCTCTCCTTTAAGGACTCCAGTTATCTATAAATTAAGTTGCTTCAAGTTGTTCTACTGTTTTAGAATTCGTTTTCTATGTTTCTTTGTTTCTTGGACAATTTCTATTGCTATGCATTCGAGTGTATTCATCTTTTCTTTTGCAGTATCTATTCTGATATCCAGTGTATTTTTCATCTCAAATGTAGTTCATTTCAAGTTCAAGTTGAGTCTTTTATATCTTCCATCTCCGTACTTAACTTATGAGCAAATGGAATAGTTATAACTGTGTTAAACATCTTTGTCTATTTCTCACATGAAAATTCAGTTGTCTTTAAGGCATATATATATTCAGAGATTTCCAAAAATGCAAAGTACAAGCTTTCTCATCAAATATTATTTCTGTTATGAAAAAGTTATATTCATGAAAATGTTCTTTATGTTAATATATAATAGGATTATTATAATTTTTAAGTGAATTAATATAATTTTTAAAAATTTTGTTTTAATTTCTAATTCAGATAATATCAATAGACATATTGTATGTAAAGAAAAAGTTCTCACTGAATTCTGATTGATTATTCTCATTATTGGTCATGTCCTCCTACCTCTGTGAATGCCAATCAGTCTTTGACTGAATGGCAAATATTATAAATTTTACTTTGTGGGGTGTTGGGTATTTTTGTAATCTTACAGACTTTCATGAGCTTTGCTCTGGGATACAGTTACTTGGAAACAATTTGATCCTTTGAGGTCTTATTTTTGTTTTTCAGGTAGGTCCAGGGCAGTGTTCAGTCTAGAACCTAACTGTTCCTCTCTACTGAAGCAAAAATTTCCTGAGTACCCCATACCCTGTGAATTATAAATTTCTGCACTGTAATGGTGGGTAAAGACACAGTTCCTGGCCCTGCATGAACACCAGACACCACTCCCTGTAATCCTTTCAAATGGTTCTCTCCCCAAACTCAGGCAGTTTTCTCACACAAGTCCTGATTGGTTCTGTGCTGAGCACTTGAAGGGAACCTCCTACAGATAACTGGAGCTCTCTGCCTATGCAGTGCTCTTTCCTCTGTTATTCTGCACAATACTCTAGCTACAGTGGTCTTCCTGGACACAGTACTGTCTCAACTCAGGGGGTCCGCCAGACTCAAATCTCAGTTCCCCTTCCTATGTTAGAGCCTGAAAACTCACTCCCTGAGTATAAGGCTGTAATCTGAGGCAACCAAAAATCTCATTTGTCCATTTTTTGTCTATTCAGAATTGTTTTCATTTGTTGTCTCACGTCTAGTCTCTAGAAAATGTTATTTTTCTTTTTTAGTTGTTGCAGGAGAAAGGTTACTTTCCTGTTACTCCATCATAGCTGAAAGCAGACATTTCATACCAAACTGACAGATTTTAATATAATAAAATAAAATAAAATATACTGATATGGTTCCAGAGATCACATTACAAACCAAACAAGCACTTGTTCAATTTTGGTATACTATTAAAGAAGAGTCACAATTATCTAAAACTGCTTTTAAAAAATGTTTCTCCTTTTTTCATCATAAGAAAAAAAAATTTTTAAACTTTGGTGATAACTGTAATTAGACAGTTCTCAGTATATAAAAATATCAAATCATTACAATGTACACTTGAAGCTAATATGCTATATGTTAATTATACCTCAATATAAATAAATAAGTTAAATAAATAACTATTTGTTCTGAACAAAAAGTAGATTAGTGGTTGACGAGGAGAAGAGAAATGGGAAGTGAGTGCTAATAGGTATGATATTTATTTGTGGAGTGATAAAAATATATTAAAATTATGTATCTATGATGGTTGTAGAACTTGGGGAATATACAAAAATCTACTGAATTATACACTTATTTATAAGGTGAATTTGTTGGGATGTAAATCATATCTCATTAAAAAAAATTTCCCAACTACATGATATTCAAAATTTGTGAGACTAGATTTTATATACATATTTCAACCAAAACAACTTATTGCACACAAAATATAAAAGCAGATATGAGAATCCAGTTGTTTTTTTAAACCATATATTAAGATTTCCAAAAATTCAAAATACTAATTTTTTCATGAAATATTTTGCTTTAGAAACTGTTTTTTTCAAGAAAATGTTATTTTGTGTTAATATACAATAAGTTATTATTTTAAAGTTAATATAATTTTTAAATCTTTTTTTTCTGACTAACCTACAAATGAGAGAGGTGAGTGGCTATTGGTAAGCCACTCTCCTCCCCCTCCTTTCTTTTTTTTCCCTGAGAATATTTAGTTATTTTTTTAAGTCTGTCCATTACAATTCATCCACTCTATACCCTTATTGCTTCCCCTCACCCTTCAGTTTTAACTTCTAATTCAGAAAGTGTCAATGGATATAGCCACCGAAAGAAAATTCCTTGGGGTTCCCTATATATATTTTTAAATATAATTTATTATTATTTTTTAAATCCTCACCCAAGGACATGCTTTTGAGTTTAGAGAGAAGGGCAGGGAGGGAGAGAGAAAGGGAGAGAAACATCAGTGTAAGAGAGAAACACTGACTGGTTGCCTCTCCTACATACCCCAACCAAGGATAGAACCAGCAACTTAGGCATGTGCCCTGACCAGGAATTGAACCCACAACCCTTTGGTTTATAGGACAATGCTCCAACCAACTGAGCCACACTGGCCAGGCCCCAATAACTTTAATTGAAGAGTATAAGGAGTCTTGTAGACACGCAATTTGAGAACTGCCATACTATTCCCAGGACTGCATACCAGTGTACACCTTCACAAACATAATACAGTAATTAACAAAATAGTAAAAAAAATAATAATAAGAGGAATGTATGTAAACACACACTAAAGTTGGTTGTGTAACTACATGTCTTACTTGGAAGTTTCAGGCAAGCCAGCTGAGAGTTCCAGAAACACAGATAAGTAGTAACCACGAACAACTCCATTTCCATCCTTAAAATTAAAAAAAAAAAAGTTATAGAAACACACACTCCAGATCAATTTAAATTAAGCACACTTAAACAAACCAAAAAATACAGACTAATATCTCATATTTGAATTGGAAAGTACTTCTGAGCTTAAAGCAATAAGAGAAATAATAAAAAGGCCAAAAGATTTGAATCTGTAACAATTCAAAACTAGTGTACACTAAGAAAAAAACACATGAAAATATCAATAACTATGAAAAGAGTTAAAGAGTTTTAACATACACAGAACTATTAAAAATCAACCAAGAAAAGCCCTGGTTGGTGTGGCTCAGTGGACTGAGTGCCAGGTGTGAACCAAAGGGTCACCAGTTCGATTCCCAGTCAGGGCACATACCCCGGTTGTGGGTTAGGTCAGGAGTCGGGGGGAGGTGCATGAGAGGTAACCATATATGTTTCTCTCCCTCTCTTTCCCTTCCCCCTCTCTGAAAACAAACAAAATCAACCAAGAAAAGCGAAAACCCCAAAGAAAAATATTTTTAAAAACACTCAATTTCACTAGGAATAAAACAAAAAGTAATATTTAATACCAATAGAGTAAAATAGAAAAAGGTAATATTGATGTTGAAGGTAATAAATATCATTTCTATGTTTTGTATGTTAAGGTTATATTCATATAAGGTTGTGCCTGGAGATTGAGAAGTTGTTTAAATTTCTATCTAGTACAGGATTTTGCAAAGATCATTATTTCAATCTATTTCTCCAGTACTTTGCTCACATGACTATTTTTTAAAAGAATTACACATTCCCACCCAGTTTTTCTCCAGGTATGGTCTTTGGCTCAAAACAAAACACCTATAAAATGAATAATATAAAGAGTGAACTCTAATGTAAACTGGAATTTTGGGTGACAATATGTCAGTGTAAATTCATCAACTTCAACAAATGTACCTTCCACTCTGATGCAGGATAGGTTGATAGCAGGAAAGGCTGTGAATGTGTGGGATCAAAGGGTGTATGGTATGCTCTATATTTTCCACTCAATTTCGCTGTTAACCTAAAACTGCTCTTAAAATTAAAATGTACTAAATGATTTTTAAAATGCAGATTACCTCCCACCCCAGAAATATCTATGTACATTTACCCATGTATTTCCTAGTTCTGTTCACTAAGAAGGCCCAGAAACAGACTTACTGATAGAAATGAATATACCTACTGCCCAGTTAGGTCTTGAAACACAATTTCCCCACTGAAAGAAATGTGGATTATTTGGATAAAATGGCCAATTCCAGGTACAGAGTAAAAAAGGTCCAAGATGAGCCTAGAACATCTTGCCATGGAAGAAACAAGGAAGATAACTACTAAGGTCATTACTAGGGCCAAAGCAAAGTGACACAGAAGCCAACATGAAGAGAATAAATGTGTATAAATTCATGAGTTCATAATATTTTTTAAAATCTTAATCACTTTCAGAGAATAATAAAGAAAACTGGTAAATAACAGGAAAGAATTCTGCCTCTTCTACATGAACTGCTATTGAGTAACTAAATAATAAAGGAAAGCATCTCTTTATAAACGTTTTACAACAAATAAAAGGAAAAAAATAATAAAATGAGAATATTGCTGTTTTGCAGTGATAGATGTAAGCAATGGGCATCAACAGCTGCCAATACTGCAAAAAAAGATGTGACTAGACATCACGTGATTAAAAAAACACACTACTGCATATGTTCTTGCCATAGGAATAGACTATGCATCTCATCATGCCACTAGATCCAGCTGCCAACTGCAGAATCAAAGGAACATACTGAAATGCACAATGAGTGTGCAATCAAAATACGTATGTTCTGATGGCTTTCTGTATTTTTTTTTAAAGATTTTTAAAGAATTTTAAACATGTCTTCTAAAGATAAGTATGTTCCTACAAACAATAAATAAGATTTTGCAATATGTCAGGGTTCATACTGTTCATATTTAATTCATTTTTCCATAGCATAAGTAACAGAACTCATAAACACTAAAATTGTCATTAATTTCTTACTCCACCAAAAAAGTGGACCAGTGTTGCAGGATTTCTTACAAAACCCTGAAAGAAAAGATCTTAGGTTTAAACAAATAATTGAAAGTATGAAAAACTTACCGGGTAAACTTTTAATCTCCAGCAAAGTCCTGAAACTTGAAGAGGTGGACTGTAAATGGGATCTGCTCTCTGGCGCAAAGTGCTAAAGTTAAAAAAACAAAAACAAAAACAAAAGAACCACCAAATCCCAGGATCAAAACCAAACCAACAACTTTATTTACGTTACTTATTTCAGGCCCTGGATAAAGTAAAAGAAGGTGACTAAACAAGATGACACTGGATAAATTTATATATACTTACATCCAGAAATAAAAGAAAATTTAATAGTACTGGAATATTCAGCAGCATCTTTTCAGTTTCATGTTAAAAATACCCTCAAAACTGTGACATTTAAGAGAATGGGGAAAAATAACTAAGTATCCTGAATTTAATTACTTCAACAAGAAGTCTTTCACTTTTAAAGAAGGAAAAAATAATGCTTCTCTTCTTCATATCTCCATAATATTAATTATCCTTTTTTTAAAATGGAAAAACAAAAGAGCATGTACTAAAACAATGTATAGGGGAAATCCTCAGAAAGTTTATATTTTAGTCACAAAATTATCCATAAGAAAAACAAATTAACTATGGAGTGGTATAAATTCTCAGTTTGGCCTTATTTTGATTATTATCACCTGGAATTTTCCTCTCCAAGGCAAGACCTTATATTCTTGGTATGTGGCCCTTGAAGACAAACTCTTAGGACCTTTTTGTTTTAAGATCTTTGCTTCTAATCTTAGAGAAAAAGCAGTGATGGCTAAAATAATTACCATGTAAGTTACAAAGCTTACAAATTCCTTACAACAATGGGCCCTTATCCACAGTTCCTCATGAGCTGAGATAAACTGGACCCAAAAGGACTTGTTCCCATTACTCTTATTTCTGAGGATGGGTAACGGGCTCATTAGTCCCTACCAATCTCTATCGTCCCACTCATTCCACCTCACCGAAGGCTAAGTGGACCCTCTTGTTTAAAACATGGTTCCTTTGCCCAGACTAGAGAACCAATCTGTCCTGAAAAAAATAAGACAATCCAAACAAATGATCATTGTGTTTCCAATAGGCAATCTGTTTCTTCTAAGACAACACTGAGTGTCACAGTTCATTATGTCTATATCCTACCCTGGAATAATACCTTCCTGGCTCTTACATATACACACAAAAATCCAGAGTTTTCAAAAACTCTTACCTGAAATTCTCTAAAACAAATGTAGCTGAATCATAAGATGGTACTAATTCACTAAAAAAGAAGCAAAGGCAAAATAATATTATTTGGCTATGTAAACTTAAATTTTCATCTAGTTAAAAAACAAAGTTAAGTCCCTCAGTGATATCTTAAAAACTTTATTAAACTAAGTCTCTAGCAAATATTTTAAAATCCTTATTAAAAATAACATTAAATCAAATAAATTCTTAAAATCTTCAAAAGATGACACTGAAAGTTTGCAATGAAATTGGGGGACTCAACAAACACTTTATAAAATATTTTTAAAAGGCAATATATGATAATGTATTAAAATAAGTATAAGGGACATTTAAACAGTACTCATAAAATAGGAAAAGGAAGAAATTGACACTTGGACTGGAAACCTGAAATATGGAACCAATATGAACAGGTTTAAAAACCAAAAGAAATAGCAAGAGCTAAAAACATCACAATAAATCCCCAAACTTATGTCTTCGAACAAATTATGAGGATATACTGACAGGCCCTAAAGACTCTCAGAGTATTTACTAGCAAATAAACCTATACAATTTTATAGGATAAGAATACATAATCACAAAGGGGGCAAGCCTTATAATGGACTAGCGTATTAACAGTCTCGGCAAAGAAAGACTGCCCCAGGCAACTTTAGAGTCATAGTCTTCTGCAAAGAGAAATGAACTATAATTACAGCAGACAGGCACCATGATGGCCCATTTGGCTGCTAAATACCCTATATCATGTGAACAGTCTGTAGTGCTATCATAAGAATACCACTGAAGTCATAGTCACTAAACATTTATGATAAAGACACTGTCATACATACTATTGTAACACACAGTTATACATTTAATATATAAAACTATAAATTTACCAAAAAGAAAAACTGCAAGATATTTCACATCTTCAGATATATTTTCTAAAGTTCAATTCATGTTGTGATTACCAAAATAAGATATGTATAAAATATATCCGCTGCATTTCCACACTATGATAGTGCCTAAAAAAATTAGTGATTTGCCAGTAAAAATGAAGATTAAAAAATACATTCTTCTTTATTTTATGGTAATTATGTATAGCTAAAGAGTTCACATCTTTTTCACCTCCTGCAGAGGTCATTTGAATCGCACTGATATTACCGCTCTGCCTACAAATAAGGTGCAGTTTTATCTTCTCATAGTTTTCTTTATTTCTTTACCTCCTCTACTCTGGTCTTGATGACTAAATTTATTCCTTTAAAAAAAAAAATTTCTATCTTTTAAGTTCTACCTCAGGACATCTATACAGTCTCAGTTCCTACAATGCCCCAACAGCCCTGCAAATTCTGACTGAAACAATTTCCTTGCTGTCCTCTAAATACAGCAGCTCTTGTCACATCCACATTTTTGTTCATGCATACATAGCCTAGTCCCATCTACCTAATAAAATCCTAACTATCTTCCAAGGTCTTTTCAGTATTTCTGATATAAGAGTATATAATTGAGTAACACGTGCCAGAATTTAATATACAATTCTCTACTATGTAATTTGAAATACATGCTCAGTAAAATTATTAGTGCCTCTTCCATGTCTCCTATGTAGCACCTACAACAACGCTGAGCATATAGTCTTTAATAAATAACACTGCATTTGCTTAATGACATTTTATTCTTCATTGTGACTCCATCGCCAACTATCAACTGACAGAACTTAAAATTCAGTCCCATGATCTCAAAGATTAGAAACATTCACCACTGCTTTGCACACCTAAACTTTGGTCTGTAGCTTAATGTCAGTAAATGCTGGTCTTTCTTGTTTGGCCCTCTTTCTTCGCTGATCAATGCATCCACAGATGAACACCTGTGTCCTGTATATCGCCACTCATAAACTAAGTCTGTAATAAAAATTATGGTTAATTTATAAGCCAAAACTTCCAGTAAGACAGTAAGCATTCCTGGTGAGAGGGGGCCCTACAGTGACCTTTACCCATGGAAAGCTCCCTAATTGGTAGACTTGTAAATTTTTTTTTAATGTTTTGGTGGTTTCTGCTTTATTGATGTGCCTCTGCCTTCCCCCTCCCAATTTCAGTCCCTTTCACCTACACCCCAAAAAGGAGGTAGTGAAAGCAAGGGATTGTTGGGGTTCTGAGCTCCCTGGCTGGCCGGAAAGGGAACAGAAACCAAAACAGTCACTGGCTATGACACGGACTGACACTCATGAAGTCTAACGCAGAGCTGCCTGCCAAGTGGCATCAGAAGAGTCATTTACTTATATCAATGGATCCCAAACTTTAGTGCAGAATAACTTAAGATGTTCAAGATTCACTTTCTGGATACCACTCCCAAAGACTGTCAGGAATTTGCATTTTTAGAAAAACACTACAGATAACTCTGACACGGGTGACCTATGTACCATACTTTGAACTGAAAAACACTTATTTTTATGTCAAAACTGGTTCCATTCCACAGGAAATAGAATGGTTAAAAAAAAATTTTCATTTATCAAAGAGGCAGCCTTGGAATCTCAGCGAACTTAGTTCACCCAGGTTTACTTAATAGCACACACCTAGTTCTTTTAATAATATTCGGTGTTTTAATAAAATATGAATGTTGTATGTTCCAAAAGAAACAAAAACTTATCATTCAGTGAGAACTACCTGAGCTCTCAGAAAAATTTTGTCTTTCTGTTTAGAGAACTGTGGGCAGTCATGATCCCCAGGACCACACCTGTGATAAGAAACAGGGCTTACACCAGTGATTCTAAAACAGGGGCAATTTTGCCCCCAGGAAGCATCTGGAAATGCTTTTTGTCGCAACTGTAAAGGGAGAAGTGCTTCTGGTGCTACATCCTACCATACACAGGAAAGCTCCCTCCACCCCACAAAAAAATTATCCAAATCAAAATGTCAACAATGCCTAGGTTGAAAAACCCTGGCTTACACCAGTCTAGTACAATCACATATTAGAGGAAAAGGCAGCTAAAGACATAAACATTTTTATAATAAAGTTTCCTAAATGTACCACAGCACTCAACATGCTAGAAATGCTTGATAGTATTTCATAAACCATCTCTGAAGCATAAGATGAACTAAAGTCTGCCACACCAATATATTTCTCTGAAGCAGTGGTTTAACCTCTCCACCTAGGAGTAAGTTAAGGAGAGTTAAAAAGAAAAAACTACAAATACCTAGCCGTATTCAATGTTACAGACTGTATTGTGCCACCCAAATTCACATGTTGAAAGCCGACCCTCCAAAGTGACTGTATTTGGAGACAGGGCCTTTACGGAGGTACTTAAAAGTTAAATGAAGTTATAAAAGCAGGACCCTAACTCAATATAACTGGTTTCTTTAGGAGAGGAAAGAAATACTAGAGTTTGATCTCTGTGTATGCAGAGAAAAGGTCGTGCGAGGACAGAGCAAGGAGTCAGCAGTCTACCAGTAAAGAGAAGAGAGGCCTCACCAGAAATCAAATTTTCTAACGCTTTGATATTAGACTTCTTGCCCCCGAAACTGAGAAAATAAACTTCTGTTGTATAAGCCATCTAGTCTGTGGTATTTTGTTATGGCAGTCCAAGCAGACTAATATACCACAAAGATTTTATTTCAAATGACCTGGGGTAAGGAACAACACTGCTAAATTTTCAAAAGAATCCCAAGTGAGTCTAACTAACAACCAGTATTAAGAACTACTGCTCTTAACACAAACAACAGGGTAATCTAAACATGCTTAAAAGAATATACCATACTGTTCAGAAGAATTCTAAGACTGCCCAAGATAAAAACTAAAAGGATGCACAGAATACAATCAACTGTTATTTCCAGATCTTTTAGAATCTGGAGATAACATCGTGTCACCTTCAAAATCTTTTGGCATTTCATCCATTTATGAGTTTTCCTTTGACTACATACATGTAAATGAGTTAGTCACTATGTAATAAGATGTAAATAAGCTCAAAAGGTAAATAAAAGAATGAACGTGAGACAACATGGAAGGTCCTTGAGAGCATTATGTTAAGTAAAATAGGTCAGAAAGAAAAATGCTCTATGATCTCACTTATATAAGGAATCTAAAAAAGGATACAAGAAGTACAAACTTGTAGTTATAAAATAAGTAAGTCATGGCACTGTACTGTACAGTATGCTGACTGTAAGTAATAATACTGTTTATATATCTGAAACTTGCTGAGAGGGTTCTTAAAAGTTCTCATCACAAAAAAAGTATTTTCCTATGCATGGTAATGGATGTAAACTATAAACTAGAAAGATTAATGATCATTTCTCAATATATAAAATATGATATTATGTTGTAAACCTAAAATAGGGTGTTAATTATATCTTAATTTTAAAAAAAGAATGAGTGGAAACTCATGAAATAAAATGTGATCAATTATTATTATTTTTTTATGTACAGAAGATGAAGCTCCAGGAAGAAACCAATTCCTAATTCACTATCATCTTTTCCTTACATTAAAAAATGTGTAATTCCACAAGAATTTTTTAAAGCCAGATTTACATGCATAAATTAAAATTCACTAGACCACATCGCTATAAACAGCACCTTAAAAAATGAAAACTGTTTTTGAAACAAGGATATATACTTGCACATAAACGTAATGTGAAAATAAAATTTAAAAGCTGTGTCATACCTGGTAAAATCTGGTGGAACAGGAGTGGTGACAAAGGATGCCATGGGCTTCCTATGAACTTGCTGAAACATCATGAGGATCTCTGAGCTCTTAGATATCAACTCGCTCTTACTACAAGACCGCAACTGTGTGAGGAAAAAAATTACCTGAATAAACATTACTGTTCATTGGCACCTCAAAATCCCTAATAAACAAAGAAAAAATTGTTCTGGTTATATGCTGGGGAAAAAAAAGATAAAAAAACAGAATAGCTCAAAGTGAGCTTGAGAATTAAAAATCTATTTTTAAAAATTTAGATTTATTTATTTCCATTCTAACAGTGAAGTCCCAAGGTATATTTGATTTTAAAGCATTTTTCTCTGCTCACATTAGGGTAAATCCAAGTTTTTAAAAGGTTTTATTTGTTTTTTTTGAGAGAGAGGAAGAGAGGAAGAGTAACATCAGTAAGTTACCTCCTGTATGAAACCAACTGGGGACTGAACCCACGAGCCAGGTACTTGCCCTGACAGGTAACTGAACCCACAACCTTTGGCTTTGCAGGACGATGCCAAAGCAACTGAGTCACATCGGTCAAGGCAGGATAAATCCAATTTTAAACAACTACAAATATATTTTAGACTGCGACAGTGAAACCATTATGTATATTAATAAACAAACCCCGATAGGTTTATAGCCTTCAAACAAGGGTTTCTCAACATACATACCAGGGACCAGAAAAACCTAGTTCCCTGGTATATATTTAATAAAAAACTTACAGCTTTTTATTAAGATGTAATACACACAAAAAAGTTTTAACCTATATCGATTGGGGAAACACTAAGCTATGCCAAAGGCAAGAATAAATTGAACTTTAGTGAAATAAGCATAGCAGTTAAAAGAGTACTAATTTTGTATTCGAGACAACCATTTTTAAGTCCTACTTCTGATACACACTAATTATATGACTCTGAGAGTCTGTTTATGTGTAAAACTGGAATAACAGCTATGCTTGCTTTGCTGGGTTTAACAATCATGAAGCTGTATGTGAAACAAACAGCTTCATGAACTGTGTGTCCCCCAAACTCATATGTTGCAGTCCCAACCCTCAATATCTCAGAATGTAACTGTATTTGGAGGCAAGGTCTTCAGAGAAAATGCAGCCATTTACTTATAAGCCAAACAGAGGAATCTCAGGGGAAACCAAACACGCCAATACATTGATCATGGACTTCCAGGAAAATGAGTAAATGAATTTTTATTGTTTAAGCCTCCTAGCCTGTGGTATTTTGTTATAGCAGCATAGCAAACTAGTCAACTGTCAGATGGATATTCATAATACTCACAACTGGATTTTCTATCTTTACAAGGACAGTTTATATTTCACCAAGAATAATGACATATGATTATATATGATAAATATAAAAACTTAATAGCCTTTATTATTTTTTAAATATTTTATTTATTTTATTTTTAGACAGAGGGGAAGCATGGGACAGAAACATCAATGTGTCATTGCCTCTCATGCACCCCCTACCAGGGACCTAGCCTTGCGCAACCCAGGAATGTGCCGACTGGGGAATTGAACTGGCAACCCTTTGGTTTGTAGGCCGACACTCTACCCACTGACCTACACCAGCCAGGCAAAAACTTACAGCTTTCATTCAAATATTTATTGAATACATACTGTGAATATCCTTCCTTGACCACATTTCCTCCAAAGGTCACTTACTCCTTCAACTGCAGTTTACTATTGCTACACAGTACATGTGTTTCTACCAGGACTATGTGTCTATGCACATCCATAAACGCTGTTCTGAATGTTTTCACACTTCACATAAATACTATAAGGCTATATATATCAACATGTAGCCTACATTCTTAACATTTTTTTGTGATTTAATTGTATTAATATTTATAATTTACTCATTTTTAGTTTTAAAAATATCATTACATGAATACAATACAATTAATCTATCTTCTTCATCAATGGACATTATGAAAAATAACTCTGGAGAGCACAGTTCCTTGTACATACATGCGAGATTCTCCACGACTGGAATTACTGGTTAAAGCATACTGACAACTTTAGCAAACTGCTCTCCAATGTTTGCAGGTTCGTTTCCATCAGCGGTGTATTAGTTCCCTTTGCTGTACATTGTTGTCAACATTTACATTTTAACTTATAAATTTTTGCCAATCTAATGAGTATAAAATAGCATTCTGTTATGATTTCAGTTTATACTTAACAGATTATCAATGAAATTTCACATTTACTGGTCATCTGAACATCCAGTTCTGTGAGCTATGTGTTCATATCCCTTGCCCACTTTTCATGAGATTGTTTTAGCTATTTATGATTGAGCTGTATCTTCATGCATTCCAGATACCCATTCTTGTTCAGTCTCAGGAACGACAAATATCTCTTCAAGTCTATGGCCTGTCAATCTAGTTTTTGAAGATTATTTTGTTCAAAAAAAGTTTTAGTTTTAATGCATAATTAGGTATAAGACATGCAAATTAAAGCAATAATGAAATACTATTACACTCCTTTGAGAACAGCTAAAACTCAAAAGACTGACTATATCATATATTGTCAGAGATGTGGAAGAACTGGTACTCTATTCACAGACAGACTACTGATGGAAGTATGAAATGGTGAGATCGCTTCAGAAAACAGTTGGCAGTTATAAAAAGTAAATCATTTATCTACCATTTGACCCAGCACTGCTTTCTTGGATGGACCCAAGAGAAAAGGAAACACACATATAGATTTGTACATGAATGTTTATTGTAGCTTTATTTCTAAAAGCCAAAAACAAAAATGCAACCCAAATGACAATAAACAGTTTAATGGAAAAACAAACTGTGGTTTATAACATACAATAGAATACTACTCAGCAATTAAAAAGGAAAAGAACTATTGATATATGAACAAATTGCAGAATAATTTTGCTCAAAGAAGTCAGACATAAAACGAGTAAATAATGTCTGTGATTCCCATTACAGAACACTCTAGAAAATGCAAATTTATCTATAATGACAGAAAGCAGATAGGGGGTTACTTGGAACAGGAAGCATGGGCAGAGGCAGGAGACCTTCCAGAGCCACCAAGAAATTTTGGAAGAAAATAGCTATGTTCACTATCTTGATTATGATGATGGCTTCACAGGTACATACATTTGTCAAAACTCATCAAGATATACACTTTAAATACATGCAGTTTACTGCATGTCAATTACTCCTCAAAAAGCTGTTAATGAAAAAAAAAAAAAAGAAAAGGCACACAGAACTACAGATCCCTGCCCTTACTTTACCATAGCTGGTTTGAATTTGTCATGTCAGTCTAGTAGAAGGTTGCTGGCTCCAGAACGTCTCTGGAGGGGACAAAAAAAGTCTCTGGGCCAGGGAGACAATATGCACAATTATGAGTGGGAGAACTGAGGAGAAAAACAAGAACATTTAAATAACTATGCATATACTGAATGTTACCAGCAAAACTGTCAATCAATTGTAAAAACTGAATAAAAATTATTTGCAGTCTTAAAAATTTATTCTAATTATCCTTTCAGGGAAGCTAAAAGAGGAAGTGTAATACCAAAACAAATGAGGAAACCAAGAGAGTGAAAGCCATGGGAATCAGGAAATGTGATTTGACCCAAGATAGACGTAAAGGAAATCCCTAGGAAGATAACAATCCCAGGAGACAGCTATATATCAGGCAGAAAGAGGAATTTAAAAATTCCAAAAACCAAGATCAAGACACGAATACAGTGCTCACTTCCGCAGCACGTATACTAAAATTTGAACAATACAGAGATTAGCTTAGCCCCTACACAAGGATGATGTTAAAAAAAAAAAAAAAAAGACAAATGAATATATATCAAATAGTTATTTAACACTACACATTTTATTTATTTACTCACTTTATACTTCACACTCACCTATACACAATCTATAATATAAACTCTATGGAGACAGAATTTTTCCATTTTGTCCACTGCTGTGATCTAAGTATCTAAAACAATGCCTGCTATTTATTTGGTATTTAACTAAAATTTCCTTAAATAAAAATGCTAATTTTAGAATAAGAATCATTATAAGTGACTTTCAATAACATCTATCTCAAAAGGCATCATTTAAGTCACAATGTCAGGTTTTAATCTTTTATAGATTTAGATTCTATGCTCTATTCCCAGTAAAATTAATTCCATTCTTACAAAACAATAAATCTTAATTTCTAGTCTAGTCATGTCTAGTTCCCAAACATGATGGAGAAAACTTAAGAATCAGCTAAATCCCATTTCATAAAAATCCCCAGCATAGCACATATTATCACCAGATCTTTAGATTTTTTATAATCTCTATTAAAAAATTTTTTAATGTATGTGGACAAAAAAGGATAAAGACATCATTACATTTAATATTTTATTACCTGGTGCTCTACCTCCTGAAGTAAGGATTCCAAAACTTCTGTCTCTTGTGTTAGAGAAGTCTTCTGACCTATTTTAAAAACAGCAAAACACCAACACTCAGGCTCATTATTGGTTTAAGAATGAAACTAACTTTCACTAAATACATTCGATAACAAGGAATCAATTTTAAGAGAGCAAAAGTTCTTCATTACAGCTACCCTAAAAAATTTCCCCAGAGCTTTAAGAGGTTGAATCTAATATTGCAGCAGCTTTGACAAGAGGATTTCAGAACCAACCTTAACTACCATTTTAAACAAAATACAATTTAGGGCTATCAAATTAATCTAAGAAATATACAATGACAATATACTTTGTAAAGAAAGTAACACTATTGCCTGTTCAAAAGGACTATAAACATCTACAAAAGTAAATTTTTTTACTCAGTCAACTATTCTGAAATAATTTCTCCCCCAAATTTAACTGTAGCTTAAAAAAGGATATAGTAAGTTAGCCATATATTTAGGTTAAATGTCAGCAATCAGCAAAAAGTATGTTCTCTGAACATAATTTGTAAAAAAAACAATGCCCCAAAAGGAAAAAGAGCCTCAAGAAACTGGAAGCACAGAGGGATAAAGGAATTATTATTGCAGAAACGAAAGAAAGAAAGAGAGAGAAAGAGAGAGAGAAAAGAAAAGAAAGAAAACGAAACTGCTTGACATGTTACAAAAAAGTCAACAAGACAGGCATACTTGCCTAATCAGACTATATTCTTTTTAAATCACAAAATCTGAAGAGCTGGAAGCATGCCCCAATAGCCTAGCAGAAGTTACATTAATTTGGAGTAATGCTTTTGACAGGGGGAACACTTAATAGGAGAAACTTTTATTTCTTAAGCTAATCTTTTCCTAGCCTAAATAACTTACCAATCTTTTCTCTTCAAAGATTGAACCTCAAGAAGACTCAAAGCACCAGGTACCACAGCAGCATAGAAAAACACTCACCCATCAATGTTATAAGTTTATTCTTCAGTTGTGTGTCTAGTCGTGCAATCATCATCTCCACTGCATTCCTAATTTCCCGAACACGTTCATCTTTTGCATTTCTTACAGCTTCCACATTTCTTTCCTAAAAAATGAACAGGTTAAAAAACAATTTTAATTGAATGATTTTAAAACAGAAGCAAATAGACATTAAGTAATGACTGCAATTATTCTTACAGTCAATCGATTTCCTCTTTAAAAATTATAAGCCAATACTTTTTATTGTTCATATATCACAGGAAACTTCATGGCTTTAAAAACATTGTATATATTGAAATGAGTAAGAAAAAAATTCTTGGCCTGGCTGGTGTGGCTCAGTGGACTGAGTGCCGGGCTGAGAACCAAAGGGTCGCTGGTTCGATGCCCGGTCAGGGCAGATGTCTGGGTTGCGGGCCAGGTCCCCAGTAGAAGATGTTTGAGGCAACCATACATTGATATTTCTCTCCCTTTCTCCCTCCCTTCCCCGCTCTAAAAATAAATAAATAAATAAATCTTTTTTTAAAATGGGAAAATTCTTTAAAAAATATAAATAATAAACAATCAATAAATTAATAAACAATGAGCAAATAAAAGATAGGTATATAATTACAAAAATTGGTTTAGGTAAGATATACAGAACGCATACTCAAAGCCTCCATCGTATCTCTGATAATAAACCACCATCTGAGCCCTGACCAGCATGGTTTAGTTGGTTGGGCATTGTCGCTGGTTCAATTACAGGTCAGGGCACGTGCCTAGGTTATGCATTCCAACCCCAGTTGGGGTGCATACAAGAGGCAACCAATTGACGTTTCCCTTGCAGCTCAATGCTTCTCTCTTTCTCCCTCCCTTCCTCCCTCTCTAAAATAAATAAATAAATAAATATAAATTTTAAAAAAGAAACTACCATTTGAAAACAAAAGTATACCAAAGACAGTTCACATCGTACAAAACCCTAAAATACGTTTTAAAAAATTTAAAGCTATGTGTATTCTAGTTTACAAAGTTTCAGAGCAAAGAAAAAAAACAGATTTTCAAAGACTGCATAGGACATATAAAATTCTGTAATAGCATACCTCAGAAAATAAAAAACATTTCCTATACTTACTATTATTATACATACAAGCAGTGAGAATCTCAGCCTACAAGACCCTAATGACCAAAATACAATATTGCCAAGAGAAAATAATAAAAGTTAGTTAAAGGCCAAATAGACACCAACCACTTATTTATATTCCAAATGATTTTGTAGATAGCATACATACAACTCAAAAGCACTACATTCTGTATGAGGAAGGTAATAAATAATAATCTGAATTTTTATTCCTGAAGGGGGTAAAATAAAGATGACATCTTAAGTTAGGCATGGTCCACAAACCTCATTAATTAACAATCACATTCTGGCAACTTTAAACATAATACGTTCCAAAAGTATATTTAGTATTTAAATGTTTGAAGTTTATAGTATTTTCCAATAGAAATATTATAAATAGTAAATAGCTCACAAAAACTGTTTGACCCGCACAGCATCTGCACAGTACTATCTTATATTACTCTTTCAATTCTACAGATTTGTAATCCTGGACATCAGAAATAATTCATTCCTTGGTAACAGAAACTCCCAAAAGCTGGGGGTCCAAAGAATGAATGACTTAATGTCTTTCTAAAAGTCAATATTGATTCTATAACAAAGCAGGCTCATTTAAATGACTAACTGATTCTCTATTTCTGTGTAAGAGGCAATTCTCTGGTTCCAACTGTAGAAGAGGCCAGGGATTTGGTTCCAAATTCCTCAGCCAGTTTGAAGTTGGTGAGACTTGACTATAAATATGTCCTATCAAATTTTCAAATCTTGATTTTGACATCTGATTTATATTTAAAAAAATAAATCATATAGTATAGACTATAAAAGGGATAATGATCTTTTAGTAGGAGTCTTACCACTTCTTGAACTAAGCTAATTAGTTCCATGAGGCGACGTCGAAGTTTGGCTACCTCTTCATTCACTTTAGTAACATGCTGCTCGTAAATTTCGGCCAAAGGTTTAAAGGTGTGTCCACCGTGCTATGTAAATTAGTAAGAGTAGCTTTAGAACATTTTCATATATCTCACCTGCATTTACATTTTTTTATTAACATTCTATAAACACCAATAAACTGGTAAATATTTTCAAATGAATTTTATCTTTTTGGCTGCCTTTAGTTTGTTAAACAAGCCAGTAGTTGCTTAAATCACTGACTACCCAGTCTCTACCACAACTGAATAAATTAGAAATCTGACACTTCAAAAAAAGACCCATGGTACACTAGCAAACGCAATGAATCTATTCCTTATACCAGAGTTACTGCAGAAACAGAAGGTCCATTCAAATTAGCATTACAAAGCCAGTTACATTAAAAAAAATTTTTTTTTGGAGCTGATAGCCTAAAATTAATTTCCTATCCAATTTTAGTCCTGTTAATTTATAATTCTCTGGTTGGTGAACAGAACTTAAATTTCTACTATAAGAAATTTCCTATAAGTTCTTATTGGAATTGTCTTGTTCAACCAAAACACCCAACCATGATTCCTAAGAAAAAAAAGATGTGAATTTTTGAACACCCATTTAAAATATGGAAAAAATGTTCCCATTGCTCCTTACAAAAACTGTTTATTTAAAGTACTAAATTGTGGAAACCAAATTTTTTCTAGTCAGCACATCAGTATTGAAATTTGTGCAGAAAGCTCTCTGAATTGAGCTATCTCTCTAAAATAATACTAAATGATGACCAAAGAATGATTCTCATTGCTAACAGGCACATCTAGATGTCTAACCACTTCTGCTACAACTACAACTAGTTTTCCCCACCAAGATTCTATTGTGTTTATTCTCAAACCTATTTATGCCTACTATACTTATTACTGTAAGTATATAACTTAATATTAAACAATGGGCACAAATAAAAAATAAAAAGCTATTTCTAGGAAAACTAACTTGAGTGTTTTAGACTTGATAAAGGTAGGTAACTTTAAAAAACATTTAAAATCCATTGGAAAAAATTAAAAATTAAAAAATAAGTAATAAGACCTACATGTTTGCATTCATATTTTCATATTTTTCACAAAGTTGTCCCACTTTAAATAAATCGAAATTGGAAATTGTGGCCAGGACATGAGATCAACTGACCTTTAATAAACAAACAAAAAATAAACCTTGATCCTAAAATAAAAGAGTTGCAGATAAATATACATTTTATAGGTTTACAATGAAAAGAAAGTATTTATGTAAAGAATATACATCCCATATCAAAACCTCCCACAAAAGATGTTTTTCTGGAATAACAGAAGAAATGATACCATCTGTTATAAAGCAAAATCATTTCATTTTCTTTCTATAAACAGACTAAAATATTATTTTCTATCTAAATCAAACAACTATTTCAGTGCTTTCTAGTCTCTACAAACAATATGCCATTTGTTCTGCTCACCATTCCTCCCCAAAGTGCACACTGATGGCAGATACACTTCTTACAAGTCCAGCAAAATACACTAAGTTTTTCATGGTGATTTTCACATCTACATGTTATGGAAAAAAAAAGTTATAAATTAAATAAATTAGTACTGGAACACGATTACCTCAACAAATTCCTAAGTTTGGGAAAGCTGGTCAATTTTAAACAATTATACCTTAGGAAACAGTATAAAACATATTCCATGGCTTCTGTAAACTAACCTAAAGAATTACATTGGAACACAATCTTTTTAAAGTACTATTTTCATTAACCTATAAGAACTTAGAATCACATGAAAAATGCAGAACAGTTTCTGAATAAAGTACAAACATGACATCATTTCCTAGCATCACTATAGATCAGTGATTTTCAATATTTTTCATTTCATGGCACACACAAACTGATTACTAAACTTCTGTGGTACACCAAAAAATATATTTTTTGCTGATCTGACAAAAAAGAAAATAGTTCTAATTTTTATTCATTCACACCGAACAGCTATTATTGTATTGGCTGTTGTCATTTTATTTGACAACCTAAGGGAAAAGAAGCCAGTGCCCCTGACTAAATAGGCAGGTACATGTTTTAAAAATTTTTGCCGCACACCAGTGTGCCGTGGCACACCGGCTGAAAATCACTGCTATAGATGATAAATTCTAGCCTACTCCTATGTTTTTGGGCAAAGTATATTATGTGAGATTATAGCCACGCAAATACTTTTTCTAAATGTGGCCAATACTAACAATAATCAATACACATGATTAATTGCACAAAGTAATACCAGGTCCTCATGAAAAAGAAATGCAATTTTTAAAAGTTTTCTTGTGCTTGCTTCGGCAGCAAATATACTAAAATTGGAAATGACAGAGAGAAGATTAGCACGGCCCCTGTCCAAGGATGACATGCAAATTTGTGAAGCGTTCCATATTTAAAAAAATAAAAAGTCTTTCCTTAAGTTGGATACCTGCAAAAGAATGAAGATGGACCTAGTAATAAAGTGAACTGCTTTCCATCCCCCGCCCAATTACTATGGTGAAAGTACTAATGTAACTGTACTAAAGAACAGGGCCTTTAAGGATGTCAAATCAGGCCATACACGTGAATGCCTAACCCAATAGGACTCACGTCCTGACAAGAAAAGAAAAATGCCAGAAGTGTATACGCATAGTGAAAGGGCCACGTAAGACAACAGAGAGAAAAAGCCTTATCCAAGTCAAGGAAAGAGGTTTCACCAGAAACCAAAGATGACGATACTTTGACCTTGGACTTCCTTCCAGCCTCCAAAACTGTAGAAAGTAAACTTACACTATATAAGTCACCTAGTCTGTGTTATTCTGTTATGGCAGCCCTGGTGAAGATTAGTTGTGTGACAATGTGAACATACTTAAGACTACTGAACTGTACACTTAAAAATGGTCTGTATTTTGCCACAATAAAAAAATATATTTTTTAAGTTTTCTCTTGCCTTTAAAGAGATAGTGTTGCATTTGTTCTGCTCATCACTGAAGTACACTGAGCTTAGAGAAAAATACCTAAACAGGCCTACATTTTATATTCTCATTTATAAGTAATCTAAGTATCAAATAGAAAATTAATGGAAGTATGAAGTAACATCATATTAGTTACTGTCTTGAAGTTCATTCAGCATGATTTCCACACCCCTGAATTTAGGATATATCTTTTAAAATATAGGAAATTTATCAGGACAATTCTTAATCAATGACCTACAGGAGCCTTCAGCAAACCCAGGGGAATCCAGTAGGCATCAAGAGGCAAAGAGATCAGCAGATTAGCAATTGTGGCAGTTCTACTCCTTTTATGAGAGGTTCTGATAAAAGAAGTATCGCCCTGGCCAGTGTGGCACAGTTAGTTGGAGTGTCGACCCATAAACTGAAAGGTTGCCAATTTGATCACTGGTCAGCGCAGGTGCATGCCTAGGTTCTGGGTTTGACCCCCATTCAGGGGATGTACAAGAAGGCAACTGACCGATGTTCCTCTCTCTCTAAAAGCAATAAAAAAATGTCCTTGGGTAAGGATTTAAAAAAAAAGTGAAAAGGATCTTTCCAGATAGTAATATCTGTACCATTTTTTAAAAAAACGTGTTCACCTACAAAACTAAACAAATAAAACAGCCCTGGCTGGTACGGTTCAGTAGACTGAGTGATGGCCTGTGAATTGAAAGGTCACTGGTTCGATTCCCAGTCGATTCCCAGGGCACAGGGAATAGATGCCTGGGTCTCTGGCCAGGTCCCCAGTTAAGGGCATGCAAGAGGCAACTGCCTGATATATCTCTCACACATCGATGTGTCTCTCCCTCTCTTCCCCTCTAAAAATAAGTAAAAATAAAATCTTAAAACAACTTTCAATCGTTTCATTAAAATAACATATAACAAAATCTATCTAATACTTAAACAGAGAAATCAAGGACATACTTGTCCTTTTCATTTTCTTCATGTTTGGTGAGACTACAGAGTTGAAGAGTATCAAGCTGTTGTGTTACTTCTTCTGCCCAACGACAATTCACTAGTTCTCGTAGCTGGAGTGGAGCACTGGAGAGAAGATATATACATACATTTTAACTAAAGGATTTAAGACTATTTTCTAAAATAAACACATTCTAAAGGTAAATATGTGAGGTTATGGTTTTCTATGGAAGGGAATGTTTTCACAATGTATACATACATCAAATTATAACTTTAAATATCTTACAATTTTTTCAATTACAGTATATCTCAATAAAACAAGAAAAAAGAAATTATCAATTAAGAAAACATATTCCTCAAAATAGAGCTCACAATCACATTCATGCTATTTTGCTATTATGATAACAAAGACACAATAAAAAGTATGTTTTGCAACTTATTTTTATGTCAATGTATCATTTGCAAAACAAACTAAACAAAAAATATTGGCAATTCAGAATACAGACTGAATTCTTAATTCCTTAGTCTAAAGCTATACTGTCCAAAATAATAACCACTAGCCATATGTGACTATTTAAAATTCAAATTAGCCCTGGTCAATGTGGCTCAATTGGGTGGAGCATCATCCCACAGACCAAAAGGTGGCAGGTTCAACTCCCAGTCAGGGCACAAACCCAGGTTGCAGGTTTGATACCCAGTTGGGGCACGTATGAGAAAGTAACCAACCAACTGAAGTTTCTCACATTGATATCTCTCTCTCTCTCTCTCTCTCCCCACCTACCCCGCCCTCCCTCTTCTGTCTTTCTTTCTCTCTCCCCCTTCCTCTCTCTCTAAAAGCGATGAAAAAATGTCCTCAGGGGAGGATAAATTAATTAAAATATAATAAAATAAAATTCGAATTAATTAAAATAAAAATAAAATTTCATTACACAGTTATACCAGACATATTTCAAGTGCACAACTGCCACATGTAACTAATGAAGTGGACAGCAATGTTATAAAACATTTCCACCATTACTGATATTTCCATTGATGGTGCAGTTCTTAAAAGATAATACATGAAGAAAAATGGGCAAAAGATGTGAAGAGGTAGTTTAAGAAAAATAGAAATATAAATGTCTAAAAATATTTCTAAAGGTGTTAGGTTTTAATCATCTCTTAAAAAAACATTAAAAATGAGATACAATTTTCTACTTTGCAGAATAACAAAAAACTGACATACTGCCCTGACTGGTATGGATCAACTGGTTGGGCATCATTCTGCAAAGCAGAAGGTCTCCAGTTCGATTCCTAGTCAGGGCACGTAAGAGAGACAGCCAATCGATGTTTCTCTTTCTCACTGATGTTCCTCACCTTTTCTTTCTCCCTCCCTTTCCTACTCTCTAAAAATAAATAAATTAATTTTTAAAAAATGACAGATTGTTACTAGATAGTATTTGTAGGAATGGGAGGAAAAGGGACTTTCATATCTTTTATTAGGAATGTAGAAAGGTAAAAAACTATCCTTCAATGCAGTCTGGCATCAGTATTTGAAATAATCAAAAGAGGAAACAATCTAAACGTCTCTCAATATAAACATAAATAAATCAATGTATGGTCACATAATAGATTATTCAAACATTTTTTTGAATGACGTATATGTATATCAAGAAAGGTAGCACCATATTTTTCATTTAAAAAGCAAAACAGTGTTATATCATTTGTGTTATAAGAAAAAAATTATTTGTACACATCAGTATATGCATAGAAAAATATTTAGAAGAATAGACACCAAACCCAACAATTTCATCTGAAAGTGTTATTTCATGAAAAGACTAGGAAGGGAGAAACAGAATCAGAATACTTTTTAATTTTATATTTATCTATACTATCAAGATTTTTAAAACCAGAAATCTTTTTAATTTTTTTTCACTATAAAAAGTAAATTAGAAGAATAAAAAGGCTCTGGTTGGTACGGTTCAGTGGACTGAGCACCGGTCTGCCAGCCAGAAAGTCACCAGTTCGATACCTGGTCATGGGGCATGCCTGGGTTGCGGGCCAGGTCCCCACTTAGGGGCACAACCACATCAATATTTCTCTCCCTGTCTTCCCCTCTCTCTAAAAATAAATAAATAAAATCTTAAAAAAAAAAAAAGGTAAGTTAAGAAGTTACACGATTTTCTAAAAGAAAGTAAACAATGTAATACATTCTACATAATTCTAAGTCTGATAAATTAGTTTGCATTGCTATATCTAGAAAGATTTACTTTTATTTTCAGCTGCATTTACAAAGAGAAGAAATGCAGCAGCCTGTGGAAAGAATTTTATTAATGCCCCGGCCCACTCCAACTCTATTACCTTATTATTTTCCAAATTCACAAATAATCATAGCAAAATACTTACCGGCAATGAGGACATTGAGCTCTCTGCTCTGTCAGCCAGCGCTGAGGAGGCAAAAATAAAAAATAAAAAAAATTAGATTTTGATTACAGAAACACCATTACTTTAATCTGTACGTGCTGAATACTTATACACCAAAATTTAATGAGTTTAACTCTCTAGTGCCTGCATTAATTAAATAGTTATATTGTAAAAACATTTAACCCCCTTCCTCTCATTATCATCATGACCAAGACAAACTTTCATGGGACAGAACTCATTCCAAAATAGTTAAGAAGCTATTCTCTCTCATAGGAAAGGAAGTGATCCTAGTACTACTTGGACCTTGCAGGGAAGATGTGCATAATCTTCACAAAAATAATGATACTGTCACTGCCATCTCCAAACATAATCCACGGGGATGATGGACTTGTAACTAAATCCCACGGAAGTTTAAGGTACTCGTAAATTCCTTTTTAGAAAAGCAATCTAATTTTGAAGTGCATATATTATACATATATAAATTAGGTCTAAAATATGAATAAGCAATATAGTAAAACCTTTTTTCCACCTTATGAGTTCTACAGTTCAATAACTTAAACATCTATATATCTTTATTTCCTCATAATTATGAAATGGTTTTACAAAACATTGCTCTACCCAGCAAAGCTATCATTTAGAATCGAAGGGCAGATAAAGAACTTCCTTCCCAGACAAGAAAAAACTAAAGGAGTTCATCGCCACCAAACCAGTATTATATGAAATGTTAAAGGGACTTATTTAAGAAAAAGATCAAAATGAACAATAAAATGGCAAAAAAAATACAAATCTATCAATAATTGAATCTAAAAAACAAACTAAGGAAAGAAGAACAGAGACAGAATCGTGGCTATGAAGAGCATTTTGATGGTTGCCAGACGGGAGGAGGTTTGGGGGAATGGGTTAAGGGGAGAAGGGATTAAGAAGTAAAAACTGGTAGTCATAGACTAGCCATGGGGATGTAAACTACAGTATAGGAAATGGAGAAGCCAAGGAACTTACACGCATGACCCACAGACATGCACAAAGATGGGGGATTACCTGAGGGGAGTAGGGGAAGCTGGGTGGAGGGGGACAAAGGAAGAAAAATTAGGACAACTGTAACAGCACAATCAATAAAATCTTTTTTTTTTTTTAAGAGTTTCTGAATACCTTTCCAAAAATAATTGCTTTTAAATGGTTAAATTTTTTTGTTTGTTTTGTTTTAATAGTCTGATAAATAGGCCGAGGCCAGCGTGGCTCAGTTGATTGAGCATCACCCCACAATACCAAAGGTCACCAGTCTGATTCCCAGTCAGAGCACATGCCTGGGTTGCAGGCCTGGTCCCGGACTGGGGTGCGTACAAGTGGCAACCAACTGATGTTTCTTTTCCTTTTTTCAAAAAATATTTTATTGTTATTCTATTACAGAGTAGTCCTCATTTTCTCCCCTCTGCCCTCCTCTGCCAAGCCCATGCCCTGCTCCCACAGTCAATCCCCACCCTGTTCTTCATGTCCATGGGTTGTTCATACATGTTCCTTGACTAGTCCCTTCCTCTTCTTTCTACTCTTATCCCTCTCCTCCCTCCCCTCTGGTCTCTGTCAGTCTATTCCATGTTTCCATGCCTCTGGTTCTATTTTACTCATTAGTTTATTTTGTTCAGTAGGTTCTTTCGATGTCTCTCCCTCTCTTTCTCCCTACCTTCCCCTCTCTCTAAATAAATAAAATCTTTAAAAAAAAAAGTCTCGTAAATTGGTTCAGAAGTAAATGAGTAACTATATAATCCTATACCTATGTATTCCCAGCATCTGATGTATATACTTCTATAAAGAACTTTACCTAAAGTCAACTAATTAACTCATATAATTCCCAAGGAAACTGTAAAGGATAATAAAAATTAAAGAGAAGAGGGAAAAGGTAAAATAAATAGATAAATAAAGCAAGAGACACAAAAGAGATGCATGGAAAGCGATTACTCCATTCTTAATAATCTTGAAAATTTTTTCTTTGGTCCCTTGGCAAACAAAATTTGGGTCAAGTTTCTTCACCTGAAACAATTCTCTGCTAAAGTCATAGTCCCCACAGTGCCACTCTCAGCCCACACCTCCCGAGCCTCAACTTCCACCTCACCCTAGGGGAACCCAGGCAATTTAAGCCTTTAAATTTATTTGGTATCTCTCAGCCCAGGATATTCGTCAATATCTGTCTTCAACTGCTTTATTCCTACTCATCCTTTCAATTTCAGTTTATATGTCACTTCCTCCAGAAAGCTTTCCTTGTCTCCCTACAGACTATTTTAGACGCCACTGTCATGCTCTACCACAGCAACCTATACTTCCCCCTTGTTGTGCTTATGGTCTCCCCTTCCCTGATAAACTATCAGCTCTATAAATGTTGGGATCATGAATGGGAATGACGAATTTATTTTTTTAATATGCTCCTCCCTTCCAAATAGGCTTACTGTTGCAATATACAAGGTCTATCCGGAAAAAGTGGAGCCACTGTTAATATAATGAGAACAGTTTGTGCAACACAGATGTAACCTGGCAGCCAAGGAGAGTAGACTGGAATGCACATGCATGAACAATGATAATTTCACTGTACTAGCCTAACTGAGCATGTGTACTGTGTGGCTGTTGTATTCAAAATGACTGAGCAAGTAGAGCAAAGAATCTGCATCAGATTTTGCATTAAGCTTGGACACTCCTCCAAGGAAACCATTCGGAGAATTGAGAAGGCCACAGCTAGGGGCAACTGGTGACTGACAGCTTCATCAAGACAATGTGTCCACTCACGCATCACAGCTGGTGCAGAGATTTTTAGTGAAACATCAAATCACCCAGGTGACTCAGCTCCCCTACAGCCCAGATCTGGTGCCCAGTGACTTCTGGCTTTTCCCAACACTAAAATCACCTTTTAAAAGGGGAAGAGATTTCAGACAACTGATGAGATTCAGGAAAATACAACGTGGCAGCTAATGGCAGCTGGGAGGACTGTGTGAGGTCTCGTGGTGCCTACTTTGAAGGGGACTGAAGCCTCAATGTCCTATGTATAATGTTTCTTGTACCTTGTACCTTTTAAATAAATGTCTCCGTTTTTCATATTGCATGGCTGGATACCTTTTAGACAGACCTTGTATAGGTCTGTGTACTTGCTTATACAGTCCTTCCTTCTATCCATGTGCTGTCACATGGGAATATCCACTGATTATATCCATAAAATTTTCCTGCCTATCCCAAGCTAGTGACTAGCTCTTCTCTGTATACATGTGGCATTTTTACCTTGTATTACACAATCTCACTTAATCAAAAAATAAATATGGCAATTTTAATACTTTGGGAAAAACAATGTTTCTCCCAAACCAAAACCAAAGGTTAGAACAAGTGAACGATGTTAACACACAATATTAAAAAAATTTTTCTATAGCATTTCCTTCACATTCAACTAAATAATTTCTCTCCATTAAATGGAAGAATCCCAAATTTCAGCCGGTATTCAGGCCTGAGTCTGATTCCTAGTTCTGGTACCTACTAACCACATAACACTAGACAAGTGACTGAGCTCAAGTATCCTTGACTATACACCATGGCCAACTGGAATTTACTCCTGAAATTCACACACAGTTCAATACACAAAAATCATTCAGTGTAATATACCACATAATAAAATGAAGAAAAAAAAGACATCTGATAATCTCGCTTGATACAAAAAAGACATCTGACTAAATCCAGTATCCTTTCATGATTAAAAACACTCAAGAAACAGAAGGAAACTTTCTCAACTTAATAAGCCCTTTATTTTAAAAACCCAGTTACCCAGCTGGTGTAGCTCAGTGGATTGAGTATTGGTGTGCGAACCAAAGAGTCGCTGGTTTGATTCCCCAGTCAGGGCACATGCCTAGGTTGCAGGCCACGTCCAAAGTAGGGGGCACTTGAGAGGCAACCACACACTGATGTTTCTCTCCCTTTCTCCCTCCCTTCCCCTCTGTCTAAAAATAAAAATAAATAAATAAAATCTTAAAAAAAGACAAAAACCCACAGCAAATATCTTCAATGGTTAGAGACTGAAAACTTTCCCTTTAAGATTAGGGAAAAGATAAGGATATCTGCTTTCAACACTTCTAATCAATATAATACTGAAAATTTCAACCAGAACAATTAAGCAAGAAAAATATATAAAAGTATCCAAAATGGGAAAGAAGTAAAATCATTTGCTTGTGATGACATAATCTTACATGTAGACAACCCTAGATTTCACAAGAAACTGTTAAAACTAATAAATTTACCAAAGTGGTAGGATACAAAATTCAACAAACGAACAAAAAAACCAAAAAAACCCAAAAAAACCAAAAAAAACAAAAAAACCCCAACTTGCATTTCCATACACTAGCAAAGAAGATTCCAAAGAGGAAATTAAGAAAATACACTTACAATAGCATCAAAAAGAGTAAAATACCTGGGAATAAATTTAACCAAGGAATTGAAACATTTGTACTTGGAAAACTACAAAATATTGCTGAAAGAAATTAAAGGAGTCCTAAATAAATGGAAAGAATCCCATATTCATGAATTTAAAAATTTAATATTGTTAAGATGACAATACTACCCAAAGCAAATCTACAGAATCAATGCAATTCTTACCAAAATCCCAATGGTGCTTTTTACAGAAGTAAAAAACCTAATCTACAATTCAAACAGAATCTTGAGACCCTAATAGACAAAACTATGTTGAATTTTCTGATTTCAACTTACTGCAAAGCTACAGTAATCCAAACAGTTTGGTACTCGCATAAGGACAGTAATAGAGGTCAACTGAGAGCCCAGAAATAAACATAAAGGGACAAATACTGTATGATTGGATTTATATGAGGTACTTAAACTAGTCCAATTCGCAGATACAGAAAAAATAGTGGTTACCAGGTGTTAGGAGAGGAGGTAATGGATAGAAGTGATAAAACTAGACACCCTTGTCTTTTTTATGAACTTAAGGGTAATGTTGAGGTACCACTACATACCTATGAGAATGGCAAAAAACCAAATGCTGATATTAATGTGGAAGAACTGGAACTCTCATAAACTGCTGGTGAGAACGTTAAATAATACAACTATTTTAGAAGACAGTCTGACAATTTGTTAAACAGTTAAACATACATGTACCATATGATCTAGACATTTCATTCCTAATTATTTATGCAAGAGAAATGAAAACTATAGGCAAACATAAAAGTGCTACTTATACTAAAAAATCAAGTAAAACAAAACAAAATAACTAGAGGGACAAAAAAAGCAGGGTTAACTACAAAAAAAAAAAAGGGAACAGGTAATAAGACAGAATCAACTAAGTGTAGTTAATTAAAGGAGACCTAGCCTGAAAACACAGACAATATCGCCAGCGCCTGAGGCGTGTGTGTGCATGTGTAGGCACCAGTCATGGGTAGGGCACTGGAATGGGTGTCCAATCCTGCTCTGTCACCAACTACTAGGGAACTTCAGACACGTTTATTCACGGGTGTTGATCTTAGTTTGTTTTATTCAATAACACAAGTATCTGTACCTTCATAGACAATTAAATTTCCATGGTCAAATAACAGAGATGGGATGAAAGAGAAGAGATGGCATTAAAATGAACATTACAATTTGGCTGGGTGGAGTGCCCAGCTTCTCAAGGACTTTGCCCCTGTAACTATCCCCTCATCTCTCCAGCATCATTAATTATTCTGTTTACTGGTTCGGTCAAAGCAAGACATACATCTCCAAAAGTGGGGCAAAATGTTGACTCTCAACATTTCTCTTCAAACCATAGCCTTATTTCTCCTCTTTACTACAAAATTCTGAGTTTTTCATACTTGCTGTCTCACTCTCCTCCCGCTCTGCCAGCAAGTTTTTGCTCCCCGTTCCCACTAACACTACTCATCAAGGTCACCAGCGATGATCCACACATTCTCAGATGCAACTGTCAATTCCCAGGCCAGAACCATATGACACAGCTAACCTACTCCTCCTCTAAACATGTTTCTCACTTGAATTCTGTGATGCCAAGCTCACGGCCTCTTCTTATGTTCATGTGCAGAATCATCCTCCTCCTCCTGACCTCTGAATGTTGAGGAACTCACAGTTCAGACCTAAAAATCTCTTCCCACAGTGGGTAACCTGGTAAACTCAACTAACCGCCACCACGCCCCCAGCTTTAAATACTATCTATATGCTAACAATTCAATCTCTTTAAAGGCCCCTTCCTCAACTCCAGATTCTTATTTCCAACTGTCAACATCTCCAGTTAAAATGTATAATAAATATCTCAAGCTTCATATTTTTAAAGTTAGTATTTCGACTTACTGATGTTAGAGAAAGAGAAGGGACAGAGAGAGAGAGAAACATCAATTTGTTGTTCCATTCACTTATGTATTCACTGGTTGCTTCTTGTATGTGCCCTGACCAGGGATGCAACCTGCGCCCTTGGCAAATTGGGACAATGCTCTAACCAACTGAGCTACTTGGCCATGGCACAAACTTCATATATTTAAAAACAAAACTTTTACATCTATAGCCTACCCAAATCTGCTCCTCCCCAGGTTTTTTCTACCTCAGAATGGAACACCATTAATTCATCCAGATGCTATAAAAAACTTTCCTCACATACCATCTGGAAGCTCTATCCTCAAAACACATCCAGAACTGCCTTATTTTCACCACCTCTACTATTACCATTCTCGTCTAAACCACCATTCACTTTTCACTAATAAAGCATATCCTAACTGATGGCCTCACTTCCTCTCTCACCTGCTGACAATCTACTTTCTACACAATAACCAGAGTGAGAGTTTCTAAAACACTGTCCTATCACTCAAAAGCTTTCAATGGCCACCATCGCATTTAAAATATAATCCACGGTCTTTACCAAGGCCCTTAGCAACATCTCTAAACTCATCTCCTTTTTTACTCTTCCTCTGTCTACTTTGCTCCAGCTACACTGGCTTCTTTGTTATTTCTCAATACACTAAGCATTTCTTTCTCAAGGCCTTTGCCCCTTCTAATTTCTCTGCCTGGGATTTTCTTTCCCTAGATATTTACAATACTCCCACATTTCATTCTGGTCTCTGCTCAAATGTCATCTCCTTAGAGACCTTCCCCGACAACTCTATCTAAAACAGGTACCAATCTGCCTGTGCCCTGCTCAATGTCTCCACTCTAAACGCTTACTCAGTTTCAATTTTCTTAATAGTACGTATTGGTATCTAACACGCCTAACTTCAAGGACACATGCAATTAATATTTGTTGAATATGCAAATGAATAGTGCATTCAAGAATCAAGACAGATCCAGAAAACTTAAAACCATATTATCCAGATGGTCTGACTACAAGGGTAAAATAATATTCTTGGATTTTATCCTTCAGGCAATAAATCTCGTAGGCTTCTGGAAGGGAAAAACATGACATCACTGAAAAACATCAATATGGTAGCATTATATAAAACAGACTAGAGATAAGAAGAGTCGAGACAGAGAGATCAGTTAGAAAATAACTATAATAATCTAAGCACGAGATAATAATGTCTATATTTCTCTATTATGATGGTAATAATAGCAATAGAAAGATAGGACAGATACGAGATACTAGGAGATAACTGACACGACTTAAAATCATTAGTGTAAGAGATTTCAAGGTTTACTGGCAGCATAGGACAAAAAGAAGTCAAAGAAGTCAACTTGAGAAAATAACAGGATGAATTTTATCTGGAAAAAAGCTGAAGATGCTTGGAAGGACAATGATATGTAACATTTATAGGTCAATGCTGAAAGAACAGATTTGGGAGTCATACTTATTGAAATGAAAGTTAAACTTGGAACAGTAAATCAAATATCCTAAAGTAGGTAAAAGTTTCCCAGATACCTCAAAGTAGAGAATGCCAGCAGCAATATTTAAGAAATATATGCCTCGTCCTGGCAGTGTGGCTCAATGGGTTGAGCACCTGACTGGGAACCAAAAAGTCACCAGTTCGATTCCCAGTCAGGGCACATGCCTGGGTTGTGGGTCAGGTCCCCACTTGGGAGCCTGTGAGAGGCAGTGAATAGATGTTTGTCTTCCTCTTTCTCCCTCCCTTCCCCTCTGTAAAAAATAAAATAAATAAAATCTTTAAAAAAAAAAGAAAAGAAATATATGCCTTTAAAGAACAGGAAGAGGAAGAGGTAACAATGAAGAAATGAAGACTCACTGAGGTACAAGGTAATAACCAGAGATCATATGTCTACTGAACTTTCATCAAAAGGACTGAGTCCATATCCAGACTCCATCACTTAATTAACTACACTGATAGAGGCCAACGACTTGATTTATCCAGCTTCAGTTTCACCATTTATAAAACATAAATAAATCCTTGCCAGGTAGCTCAGTTGGTCAGGGCACTGTACAGATATAGCACAGTTGTGGGTTCATCCCCAGTCAGGGCGCATACAAGAATCAACTAATGAGGTCCTGGTCAGGTAGCTCAGTTGGTTGGAGCTTTGTCGGATACGGCTAAGGCTGCGGTTCAATCCACAGTCAAGAGTACATCCAAGAAAACCACCAGAGGCCCTGGCTGGTGAGGCTCAGTTGATTGGAGCGTCATCCCGTGCACTGAAAGGTTGAGGGTTCAATCCCCAGATGGGGAGCCTGCAAGAGGCAACCAATCGATGTTTCTCTTTCTCTCTTCCTCTATTTCTCGAAGCAATAAAAAACTGTCTTCCAGTGAGAGAAGAAGGAGGGAAAGAAGGGAGGGAGGGAGGGACCCGGGGAACAAATTGATGTTTCTCTCCCGGTCCCACACTTCCTCTCTCTCTAAAATCAATTACATAACAATTTTTAAGAAACAAAGATGTGCATTAGTTGCTAGTTTAACAACAATGTAACACCTTACAGAGCAGTATTTTTATAGTTTCTAAATTACTTTTAGCTTGTCTCATTGAATGCCACAACCACCCTGTGGTGATCTTATTACCCACCTTCTATATCTGTGGAAATAAGGTTAAGAAGGATTGAGTCTCAGTTTATGAGTGGGAGAACTAGCATGGTGTATAACCTAGGTCTTCTGCACATGGTATAGTGGCAAAGAAAACAGGTTCTCGAGCCAGACTTCCTGGGTTCAAATACAACTCTACCATTTGCTAGCTGTGACTGGAAGCAAATGATTTATATATTAGAGATAATACTCTTCGCAAAGGGATATTTATCTTCCTTAGACAGAAATAAGGAACCACAGAGAAACTGAGGTGAAAAGTATGTGAGATGGCTTTGATTTTCTCGGGAAAGGAAATAATCTACTAAGAGTAATGTGGGCAGCAAAGTTTTAAACTGGGGTCTGCAGATGTGCTATTGGATCCCCGCACACAACCAAAATAAGTTTATATATTAAGCCTCCTCATAATTTTGTTTGAGTTTATCTACATTCAATTTTTAAAGTCACTGGATTATATTCATCCCTCAGGTCTCTTGTAACTCTAAGATTATGTGATCTTATTCTTTGCCTTTGAACCCATTGCTAGTTTTTTTTTGTTCTGTTTTGTCTTACCCAACAAACAATGATAAACTTTCCCTCCTCTGGGTCGCACAGTATTTTGTTAGTGCCTTTTTATGAGATACACATTCTTCAATATAAACACAAAGTCCATTCTCTCCATTAGATCTAAACTCCTTCAGGGAAGGCACTTCATCATTTATCTTCATATCCTTTAACCTTGAACACAATGCAGCCCTTCGTAAATCACTGCCCTTTACGAAGGCCAGCCCTTTGTAAATCGCTGGTTAAATGTGCAGTGATTCAATAATGTAAATATACTAAAATTACAGTGGGCTTTGGTTTCCAGGCATTTCATGGCAGTTATCACTTGATGATTATTCATCTCCACAGTACTAAGCAATATATACTGATGGTCTCCCTATTAAGGAATATTCATTTAAGACATTTTTTAAAAGGGCACAAAATTTAAAATAAGAAAAAAATACAGAAAGTTAAAAAAAAGAAACCACACACACACAACTTACCCTGATACAGCTGAAACAACAAAGCTTGGAGCAATGAGGACACAGGCGAGCATCTCGCAATTTCTCCATACAAATGAAACATCGGAAAACCTCAGCAATGCTCTGAAAATAATAAAAGATGTAAAGTTCACCAGATTAGACTACTGAATCAAGAGTAGAAACATGCTTAAAATAATTCACTTGATATCTTCTTAGTTTTAACTTTGCTCCATATCAGGACTTGGTTAGTCAGGTCCAGGGTACCTGCGAATATCTAAGCTTTACGTTTCTATTCTAAAGAAAGGATATGAAATGCAAACACACAGATTTTTACACAAATATTTTCACTGAAGCATTAATTATAATGGTAAGAATCTGGTTAGCCCAAATGTCCAAATATTAATTAAACGATTGCCATTAACATAAATTAAGATACAGTCACTGCAAATATTTCTTGAATTATTTAAGGATACAGGGGGGAAAAAAGCCTATGTTTAACAGCAGAAAAAAAGGTAGACTATATGATTAAAGGTAGACTTTTTAATTTTTCTGCAGTTTCCCCAAGGGGGATGAATTGTTTTTATAATTTTTTTAAAGTTTAAAAAAAATGTTCTAATAGCAGCATACTTTGATCAAGAAAGAAACGAATTCAGAATTCGGAAATAGAAATTTCTGCCCTGATGCTGCAACCAAGCAGCTACTTATTTGAGCCTGAGGTTCTGCTTCTACTGAGAATTTTGGTGGCAGCTCTACCAATGCTTTGGAAAGAATAAAGGATCATGTAAATAGAAGAAACAGCATTATCTTTGCAAGACGCCTCATATGAATCAATTTGGGAAGTAACTGACAAGAAAACAAATATAATAAATGTAGGTTATTAAATATTGTTTATTATTACAGTATTCACATTTATTTTTACTCCATTCCAGGAGACTTAAACTCTCCCAAAACCAAAGTAAAGTTATCAAACCTTTATCATACCTTCACATGAAGAATTAAGAAGAAAACTACTCAAGTCTAATCCTGACTCTGCAAGGCCAGAAAGAGCCTGTGAGGTGCAGATACCGGGGGCGGCGGGGAGGGAGGGTCGGGAGGGGATGGACAATAAGACCACTGGGTGAACTAGTTTCAAGTGCAGTGCCCGGTAACATCGCTGCCCTTACTAAGAAGCAAGGATTTATTTAGTATTCGGAAGGTTAAAAATTAGACATTATACAATTATGTCCAATAAACAATCCTTTTTTTTTCAGTGTTCCTAGCCCTTACATAAATACCCCAACCATTTTAAATCACAGCTTACAAGTGTCAATATAAAAGGAATATTGTTCTGGTAAACTACAGCCAAATTAGGATAATAAGAGTATATCCTCACTCACAGGAAGGGCAAAAGTCTACAAAATGTACCGCTGGGAGGAATGATTATCCATTCCGAGGGAGGTCTGGATCAGCGCAGGAACTCGCAAGAACTGGTTGCGAGTGGCAGGGCACGTCCACCTACTGAATTTGCAGTTCTGCTGTGCACAGGCTGTAGTTTGCAAAAACCCTGTGGGGATTGGGCATCTGTGCCAAGACAACCTGAAAACGCCAGGATATGCACCACCTGACTGCGGGAACGGTCACAGCACAGGCACCAGAGGGCTGCAGAACAAGCACGGCGTGCTTCGCACCTGGCCAGCGCTCTCCACAGCGGCAGCAGCGCAGTACGGCGCCCTACCAGACAGACGACTAGGGCAAGGCGACCCCATTAAAGAGCACTCAGCGGGTGGCGAGGGGAGAGTAACCACCAACCTCCACAAACCCCCTCACCTCCACGCTCTGTTCATCCATTGCCTCCGACTTCCAGCGGGGCCCTCGGCGACCCACGGAGTCCGTGGTCTGACTTAGTAGGTGCCGGCCCAGAGTCGCCACTTCAAATTGCCGCGGAGAACCCGGCGCCCCACGTCAGGAGGTTCCAACGACCGCCCTACTAGCGCGCCCCATCGCTTCGGCGCCAGCTACCCCCACTTCGCCATTTTTATCCGCGTGCCCGCCCTAGGACGCAGTGGGACCGCGAGCGGTGGCCGCAGCTCCTGTCTCTGGGTTCAGCAACCCGCGGGGGACCACGAGGCAGCCTTGGCACACGTGACGCGAACCGGCGGGCGGGAGCGCGCGTACCGAACCGCTGCAGAAACACGGCGGCGCTGGGCTCCAGTAAAGAAGGCGCTGCAAGCAATTCACAAACACCAACGGTAACCAGGGCAGCTGGAGGCGCGGCACGCATGCGCGCAGGACGCAGCGTTAAGGGAGAGGGGCGGAGAGGCGGGCACTTAGTTCCCGCGGTGCGGGGGCGCACACGAGATTTGGCGGTTTGCTGCTGCAGGGTTGCGTGCCTTCGACTCCAGGAAAACGCAGGCAGCAGAGAGCTTGGCGATTGGTAAGGCCCTGCCCCTTCGGGGCGGTGCCCCACCCATCTCAAACTGCGCGCCAAAGAGCGGAGCCACCTGGGATGCGTGTGGGAAACGCAAACTCAGAGCTACACCTGGTCTCCGTGATTCCAGAGGCTTGGGCCCCATCAAATCCGGGTTTTTTAACAACTCTTGGGTGATTTTGGCAGCAGGTGGTTTATGGCCCGCACTTTGTGAAACCGTGGTGCAGAGGTTTCGTGGCTAGTGGTTATTTTCTCTGGGAGGGTGCCCAGAGTCTCAGGTTTTTAAGACTTATGCCCCGCCTTTCGAAGCGAAGCTTCAGACTGAAGCCTAGCGCAGTGTAACTTCTCCTTTTGGGGGTGGTTCAGCGAGACCGCAAATTGTGTAGACATAAGACTCACACCATATTGCCTGCATTTCTTGCCGCTTGAGGTGGACTGTCGCCATGAGACTGAACGAAGTACAAATGTCCTTTATTGGCGGCTGCTTTCTACAATTTTCAAGCATAGGAGATGTTTATTGCAGGAATTGAAGATGTGAGTCAAAGGATGTGCATCAAATTATTACCATATTTTGCTGCGCATAATGCACTTTCGCCCAAATTTTTGGGAGAAAAATAAGGGTGCACATTACACATGAGTAGTACTAATTCTGTATGTATATAAATGTTTTTATCCTTTTATTTATGCTTATGCATTAAAAGTGTAAGTCTAGAAAGCAATAACAATACCCATATGCAAAATAATACCCTGGAATACTATAATCAGTTTTGTTTCTAAAAATTGAATTTAAAAAATTAAAATATTTTTTTTTCCTGAAAGTTTGGGCCAAAAACGTGGGTGCGCGTTATAGATGGGAGCTTAATTATATACAGCAAAATGTGGTAATTTGAATTTTATTTTTTTCTTTCTGGTTTGTTTGCAAACAGCTGTTAAACTTAGCCCAACCTCGAATGCACGTGTAGAGAATCAACAATAACCTTGGAAGTTCTTGAATTTCAAAGCATTTGGGCTTTTTTTAAAAAAGATTTTTATTCATTCATTTTCAGAGAGAGGGGAATGGAGAGAGGGAGAGAAACATCCACAGGCTGCCTCTTGCACTCCCTCAACCAGGAACCTGGCCCAATACCCAGGCAAGCACCCTGACCAGAATCTGAACGAGCGACTGGATTCCGATTTGCCAGATGATGCCCAACCAACCCACTGAGCACACCAGTCAGGAAGCATTTGGACTTTCTTATAAGTAGTGGGAAACAACAATTTTTTAAAAAACTACGTGAGCCACGGACAAAGACAATTTAGGAAGATTAAGCTGTGACTGAAAAATTCTTTCACCAAAAATTATTTATGTACAGGAACATCCTTAGTATCAATTGCCTGAGTACTGAATAAAATTAATATGTTACTAAAGTGTGACTTATTTTTCTGTAATTTAAGAAAAGGGGGTGCTTTCTGTTCTTGAAATATTTAAACAAGACAGGACAGTTTTAACTGTAGCTACTCTCCCAACCCTGTTTTCTCAGCTATTTTAGTTGGTTAATAGACAAATATTCTCATAACAGAAAAATTTATATTAAAGTATAATTCTATAACCTGCAGACCCAACAGTTGGTGCATTTTTCCTAGTCCTTTCAATGCCTCATTTTTATTACATATATGGAAAGATCATTTATCCTTCAATATTTATCCTTCAAAACCAAACACCATCTCATTGTGCTTCCAACCACACAGGCACATAAAAGTGAAGTGATTTCTTCAGGGTCACACAGCTGGAATTTAAAACCCGCTATTTATGTCTCAGATATGACGTCAAAGCTCAGTCTTCAAAACTGTAATATCTGCTTCCCCTCCCCCATTCAACATTTCCCAGAACATTAACAGTAATAATTTATAGACAATTCTGACCTCTTATTGCATAGATACACCATAAGTTACTTTCCTATTTGCCTGCTATTAGCCAGATGTGTGTATTGCTATTACAAATAACCCTGTGATTAACGTTTGTATCAAGATCTGCCCCTACTTCAGACAATTACCTTATTGTCAAGTTATTTAAAAATAAATAAGGAGCCCTGATTGGTGTTGGTTGGGCATCGTTCTGCAATGCAAAGGGTGGCCAGTCAACTTCTGGTCAGGGTCCAGCCTGGGTTGTGGATTCAGTCCCCAGTCTGGGCTGATGCAAGAGGTGACCAACTGATGTTTCTCTCCCTTCCCCTCTCTCTAAAAATAAATAAAACCTTAAATAAATAAGGAAATACATATAAACACACAAAACTGGCAAGTAGCAGTCCCCAGTGCTCTTCTGATTTCAATTCTTAGCTTTCACATAAAATGAACAATTACAGTAATATATAGTCTGAAGAACAACAAAGGTCATATTGAAATACAATAGGAACAGCCTAAAAGAGTATTTGAAACCAGAACTCATGCTGCTCAACATTAGCAAACAGAAGGAACAGGTCAAAAATAAAAATGAGGCTCTCACAGAAAAACCAGCTTATTACAAAAGTTAGGTTTTATGGGAGACTAGGTCACATAGCAGCCTCACTGATAATGTGACCACATTTTCAATCAAAATTTTCAAAACCAGAAAATTCTATAATATATAAAGCATAACATAATACAAGTATTTTTTTCTATCTTTTAAAGCATGCTCATTCACATTTGACTGACTGATAGTACATAAACATTCTTTTACGATAGGCCAGGACATTGGTGTTACCCTAATTATACAAAAACAGATGCAAAATAGTGTTAACACTGTCCTGCCTGAAATCGCAAAACTAAGTGTGTGTGCATACACATTTTGTTTAAATCCCTTTATTCCCATTCCATCCTTTTGACTGAAATTTATTATTATCTGCTCTTCTCGTATTCCCGTCTCTTGTGAAAGGCATCACTTTCTAGTCGCCCAGGCCAAATCTTCTCCTTCACCATACCCTACACCTCTAGTCACCAAGTGCTAACAAGACATCTTCCTAAATCTCTCTGGAATTGATCTCCTCTCTATTAGAGTTCCTTTTTGCAAGTCCACTTCTTCATAAGTCTGACATGTAAGATTTTAACTGTTGTACAGCAGTTTTCTCTTCGTCGGTCAGTGGTGACAGCTAGAAAACAAATAACAAAGTCTTTATTTCAAAAACCTTCAAAGGCTGCAAATATACTTTAATTTTATAAAAACCTTTACAGACTGTTAAATTAATTGTTAACTTCTTTATCACACCAATAAATGTTTTCATAAGCTCATACCATATATGTGATCACAAATTTAGGAAAGCAGAGAAAAAATAGACTATTTGGCTATCTATATGCAAAGTACTTTGATGTTTGAAGTTCCAAAGAACTTGCAATTAAGTTGAAGAAAGAAGACCAGAAAATCAAACAATTTAAGGACTGTAATTTAACAGAACCAAAGAAGTTACATTTGAATGTCATATCGTAAAAGTATTTTGATAAAGAAACGTGAACAAAAATAACCTGGAAGTCTCCTCAGAAGTAGAAACTTGGGCTAAATTTTGAAGGATAATTAAGATGCTTTTAGCTGCAAGTAACAGAAAAATATTTTGAAATGGATAAATGATAAGAAAATACTATCTTTGCAAAATAAATACAGAAGAGAAGCAAACTTCAGGGCTGGCTTATTCAGCAGGAAATAATAAGGACACTTTTTTCTATCTCATGGCTCTTATATCCTTGATAGTGGCATTGTCAAGCTGACAGGAAATTAGATCTAGCAGTGACAGGCATCACACCTATACAAGACGTTTAGAAGAGACGTTTTCTCTTCCCAGGGCTCTCTCAGCAGTGAGGAAACTTTTCCTTACTTCCTACTTCCAGACTTTCCCTCCTCACATGTCACTGGTGTAAAAACTCACTCCTGAATCAAGTTTAGTTAAAGGAAAATCCATTCCCCTTGGCAGTCAGGCACACACTAATGCCAAGAATAGTGCTAACTGTATTTATCTCAGGCACAAGGCTATGAGGGACAGCACACATCTCAAGAAAATCAGTTCTCTGTAGGGCAGGAAGGAAGAACAGATGCTGAGAAAACAACCAGCAAACAGTATTCACAAAAGTAGGTAGGAATGAAAGCAAAGGGAAGAGAAGCCGAAGAGAACTTATAAAGGATTTTCACACAGCACCAACAAACTGGCTGGCTGAAACAAAGCATTATATGGAGAAATAATAGGAGGCTGAACCTAAAGAATCACTCAAATAGTTGCAAAGCTGCCTAAATATATACAGTAGTCCCAAGATATGTTTTAAGCCCTGCAATGGATGCATGAAATTGGAGACAGTTCTGAACCCTATATATCTATGTTTTTTCCTATACGTATATACGTATGATAAAGCTTAACTTATAAATAAGGTACAGTAAGAGATTAACATCAATAACCAATAATGAAATAGAATAATTATAACGATATACTGTACTAAAAGATATGTGAATGTGGTCTATCTCAAAATATCTTATAGTACTCACCTTTTCACTTAAAGGAAGCACTTTACGGCTTCTCTTTGGCATGCCCAAATTGCCAGCATCACTAATCTTGCATTAAGTATGATAAAATAAGGGTGACTTGAACACATGGATTGCCATCCTGGGACGGTCATTCTGATAACTGAGACAGCTAAAAAGTGACTAACAGGTGGGCAAGGAGCATATACAGTGTGGATACACTGTGATTTCTATCCCTGGGCAAAATGGACTGGGACTGCTCAAGATTTCATCATGCTAGTCAGAACAGCTTGAAATCTAAAATTTATGAATTGTTTATTTCTGGAATTTTCCATTTGATATTTTGGACCATAGGTAACTGAAACTGGCAAAAGGAAAACTGCAGATAAGGGGACTACTTTAGGTTATCTCTGCAGACACTGCCAAATCTAGAATACCCCATATAACTACAGAATTAGAATCTCTAGGGCAGTGCTGTCCCACAGAACTGTCTGTGATACTGGGAATATTCTGTATCTGAACTGTCCAATCAGGAGATAAAGAACTGAATTTTTCATTTTATTTAATTTCTTTAATTTTAATTTACATGGACACATTTGGCTACTGACTGGCTCAGCTGGTTTGGCTGATCAAGCCAACATTTGCCCCAAATTCACATGGACTAAATGAAAAACAGTCTTACACCGTACTGCAACTGAAATAGAGAACTGCCCTTATTCTGGCAAGACTTTGTTCTCCACGAATCCACGTTCTTTCTGATTACTGTTCAAGAGATTTCAAACCATCTGTTTAATAAATCTTCAAAGAACTTTTCCAGGAATTAACCAGTTTAAGATTTGTAGAAATTTTTCTTCTAGAACACAAATGTTTTGGAGCACCAGTGGAATACCACATAACTTTTAATGCCTTTTTTATTTTCTATTTATTGCTATTTTTTGTTTCAGCAGGGCTGTTTTGCTATTTTTTATTTTAGTATAAGTTTAGTCTTTCTTTTGTTTATTTGCTGGTCACCTTTATAATTAAGTATATTTAAACCTCAATGACTTAATATCAACTAAAAAGGTGAAATTTGTATGTATTTCCTTCCACCTCTACTATTCTTATCTCCCTATTTATGATCTTTTTAAAGACTTTATTTATTTATTTTTAGAGAGGGGAAGGGAGGGAGAAAGAGAGAGAGAGAAAAATCAATGTGTGTTTGCCTCTCACATGCCCCTACTGGGGACCTGGCCCACAACCCAGCCATGTGCCCTGATTGGGAATTGAACTGGCGACCGTTTGGTTCTCAGGCTAGCACTCAATCCACACAGCCATGCCAGCCAGGGCTTATCTCCCTATTTATAATTTAATATTATCAATTCATGTGCTCTTTTTCATTGTTACCAATTTAAATATATTTTCTATCCTACCAAATGAAAAATGACTTGCCTTAATAAAGATTATAGCCTTGATTTTGTGTATAGACAACTTTTTAAAAATTTATTTTTACTGGTTTTAGACAGGGGAAGGAAGAGAGAAAGAGAAACACTGATTTGTTGCTGCACTTATTTATTCATTCATTGGTTGATTCTTGTATGTGCCCTGACTGGGGATTGAGCCTGCAATCTTGGCACATCAGGACGATGCTCTAACCAACTGAGCTACCTAGCCAGGGCTAGACAACTTTCTGTTGTCTATGAACAAAACAGCAATTGCCTTAAGTATATTTATCCCTTTCTTGTTCTTCATGTTTCCCCCAAATTTTTAAAGGCCCTTTTGGCTATTTTAAATTTTAGAAGCCTAGGCTCAATCTAGTCATTGGCTTAACTATTCTCACAGTTCTGTCCCTATCACTGATACACTTCTTTTTATACTTGAAATTTCTTTACAAGGTCTGCCTTGCATGTCCTTTAAACTCTGGGCTCATAGAACTATTTTTGGTTATACAACTATACAGATGCTATCCCCTTTTCTTCCATATTTCAATTGCAAAATTTTTTTCTTAACTTCCTACTACTATCTCATTTTTAAAGTAGTAAGTACAAGATCCAGTTATCCAACATTTCCCAACTTGGCTATCACTGATTCTAAAATATGATCTTCTTTTTCAAGGTTTATAACTAACTATCATTAAGTCATTTTTCCTTGTTTGTCACTGCCTGATCCAAGCTGAAACTCACTTAGCTTTGATATAATTATTGCGTATTTTAGATACTTCTTTTAACTGAATGAAGACCTTTACAGATATTCAGATGATTGAAATCCCCTATCACTATCTAACTATTTTCCTGGACCACTTTGTAATCTCAGTCAGAAATATAACATCTCGTCGTTGGATCAAGTGGGAAAAATTTTTAGGAAATATTCAGGATATCATTTTCTCTTTGTTCACTCACCCAAATTTATTCTGTACTTCAATAAATGTGTGTGTGTGTATATATATATATATAATGACATGTACAACCAGGACTACACTTAATCTTTCTTCAAGATGTCCTTAGAACAAGTTTATGTGCTTCTATTGTCAGGCTCCAATCATATACAACAAAGAATATGTGATTTGAGTTGTACATATAAAAAGTTATCATATATATACTTTTTTTTGCATTCTATATAGTAGCATGTGACAACCCTTAGTGTTGTTTCTTTCTTTTTCAATTTTTATTTATTGATTTTAGAAAGAGAGGAAGGGGGGTACTGGGAGGAGAGAGAGAAAGAGAGAGATTCATTGTTCCACTCACTCATTTACTCACCGGTTGATTCTTGTATGTGCCCCGATGGGGGATGGAACCTGCAGTTTTGGGGCACTGGGACGATGCTCCAACCAACTGAGCTACCTACCCAGCCAGGGCCACCCTTACTGTTTTAAATTCCTACTCCTTATTACCTCGGTGCCCTTTTTAATTGCTCTTCCCTTCTCCACTATTCATCTTCGCATGACATAACAGAAACATCTAAGGTATAATTTTATATTTTTAACCAGGTGTTATTTTCATTGGCAATATAAAAAATTCTTGATAAAATTGACCTGGGTAATCAACCTTTGAGATTTACTATACCTACAAGCCCATAATTCAGGTACCTTACAACATAATTTAGTCCAGAGTTGGCAAACAAATACCATGATGCTGCCCTAGGAGCACGCCCACAGCAGACAGCTTTTGGGCCATGCCCAGACACAGCTCCTTAACATGGCACTCTAAGCTGCTATTCCCAGTTAATTGATTGTAGTTGGCATCTGAGATAAAACGCATTGGCCATCTTTTGTCCAGATAATTGAGTTCTACTCTATAATTCCATCTACATATAGTCTATCTTTTCTTTCAAAAACTCCCAACTTTGCCTTAATAGTAAATGAAAACACTACCAAATCCTTCAGTTGACTGTGTAAGATTTTAGTGTCTAGGTCAGTAGCTTATGTTTCTCTTTTTCACTCTGACATATCTCAAGAGTTTTATAAATCAGTGATAGAGACTTGCAATTATAAGAATTTTTACACTAAATAAGAAGGAAAGGAGAATGGAGGGAGAGAGGAAGGTCAGGCTTATCCACGCTCACCAACCCAACTGAAGGAACGGAGAACTAAGAAAAGGTCACTGTTACAGATGCTTTCCAGATTTCTCAGTCTCACTAGTTCTTATGGAACCAACAGAACTGGTAGATTTAATAAGTATTACCAGCTTTTCTGTCATGACTACATAATCCAAGACAGCATACCTCTTAATCAACCATGCCAAGTCCACATGCTCATTTTAAAATAAAAGGAGACAATAAATTAAAAGAGAATTAAAAAAAAATTTCATTTCTATCAATAGTTCAAACTGACCGCTGAATTTTACAATGAAAGTTACTGAGGATTCATATTTCAAAGCAACAATCAGAATAAAAACTTTACAAATCCAACATGTCAACTGGAAGCATTACCTCCAGGTCTGTTTGCTTTTGTAGTTCTTGTATTGTAGTCATAGTCTTATTGAAAGTAGCACAAATGCGGCTCTTAGTCTTTTTCTGCTCATCAGGAATTGGCTTAAAGCGTGCATGCAAGGTTTGATATCGAGACTTTATTGCTGACAATTCCTGTAAGAGTGTAACTGGATTTTTCTACATCAGGAAAAAAATTAATATATATTAAATCGTGGAAACGAAAATTTTTCTTTTATAAACTAAAATATATATAACACTTTCTACCATCCATTTAATCAAACACTGTATTTTTAAAAAGATTTTATTTATTTATTTTTAGAGAGAGGAGAAGAGAGGGAGAAAGAGAGAGAAAAATCAATGTGTGGTTACCTCTTGAGTGCCCCCTACTGGGAACCTGGCCTCCAACCCAGGCATATGCCCTGACTGGGAATCAAAGGTTGGCGCCCAGTCCACTGAGCCACATCAGCCAGGGAAACACTGTGAGTATTTTATCATGCAATTGTGTGGCAAGGATGGAGGAGGGGAAGAAAAAGGGAAGTAAAAGACCTAGATTCTATTCTAGAGGAATTTAAAGCCCTGACCGGGTAGCTCTGTTGGTTAGAGCATTGTTCCAATATGCTAAGATTGTGGGTTTGATCCCAGGTCAGGGCACATACAAGAATCAACCAATGAATGCATAAATAAAGGGAACAAAATAGGCGTTTTTCTCTCTCTCCCCTTTCCTCTCTCTCTCTAAAAATTAATACATAAAAATTAATTTTAAAAACTTTTTAAAAAAGGAAGAGGGTTACAGAAGTACAGCACAGGGGATATAGTCAATAATATTGTAATAACCATGTATGGTGTCATGTGGGTACTAGAATTATCATAAATTATATAATTGTCTAACCACTATGTTGTACACCTGAAACTAATATAAAATAATACTGAATGTCAACTATAATGGAAAAATAAAATTTTTTAAAAAGCCTATGTATAGAGACGGCTCCAAAAAAGCAATATTAAATTGCAAATAAGGTCACTTTAAATGCATAATATTTGATTCATAGTTCACAATTAATAGTATTTCTAAAATACAATTCTAAATGCTATTCAGAAGATGATTAAAGGACTATATTAATTTGTTGTTAAAGGATAACACAACTTGAAGCCACTTATAAAATTCTTCAACACACTGCCATAGGGCTAAAGTATGTATAAATACCAATTCATTGACTTAACTATATAGAATTCATGCCAACTCAAGCAACTATATTTATATATTTAAATTGGTTTTCAAATTCTTTTTGGGATATAGCCACTATTCCATAAAAGACATTTCATTTTAACTGAGACCTTTCTGCACTTGATAATTCCTTTCATTCCCTGATAGTTCCTTAGCAAACCCTTCAATACTAGCTGTTCCAAACATTCTCCATTTCCATGTACTCCATCAGACATTCCCCTCTGTTTCCATCTACTCCTTCCTGCCATAAGACCTCACCAACTACTTTACTGAGTAGGCAGAAAACATCTAGTAAAAACTCCATCCTCCTGGCATTGCATCCTCAAATGAAAACATCTCTGGACATTCTCATCCATACTCTGCCCCCTAACACTACCGCTATATTGTTGTTTCCTCCCATATCCTCCATAACCTTAACTTTCCTATTATTTCGGTAAGCTTTCAGTACCCTTTGTAGAGACTTCAAATATATACAGATCTTCCCAATACTGAGGGGAAATTAACTCCTTCTCTTGACTCTGTTGTCACTTCAAATCCAGTTACATTTTTCTCACTCCATTTGCCACTAACCTCTGAGGTCCTATAATATACTTCCTCAGTGTAACATACCCATAAGACTAATATTCTTTGCCAAATTACTTTAAATAATTTAAAGGTCAGGCTTGCCCTATAGAATAAAATTTTAATAACCTTCTTCCTTTTTAAAAAAGTTTTTAAAATTAATTTTTATATATTAATTTTTAGACAGAGAGAGGAAGGGGGAGAGAAACGTCAATTTGTTTTTCTCTTTATTTATACATTCATTGGTTGATTCTTGTATGTGCCCTGACCTGGGATCAAACCCACAATCTTAGCATATTAGAACAATGCTCTAACCAACTGAGCTACCTGGTCGGGGCCTTAAAATTAACTCTTGAGTTCCATAAAACTATATCATCTTGGATATCTTCCTGCTCTTCAAATATCTCCTTCATGGATCCTACATCATGGCTATAGGCAGAGACTCAGTTCATGGCCCTCTTACTCCCCTCTTCCTTGGAGATTTTTCTGAAAGCTTTTGATGATGGAAATGGCAAAATAATTAAAATAAAATAAAATAAAATAAATTCCAACAGGAAGGAATACGAACAAAAAAATCTAAGTTAAAGACTGACAAAATAATTCTGCAGACAGTGATCAAGGCCTATGGCATGAGCATTACAAGTAGGAAAGGGACAGAAGATATACAGTATGAAAAAAAAAACCCTTAGTAGTATGTTTGATATGGGCAAAGAAATAATACATAACGCCAAGTGTATATTAAGCTGCCTTTTGGGGTATCTACTCAATATACACCCCCAATGACATTGAAGACCTGTCCTCACTCTTGGTATATTTTCCATCATGTTTCTAGATTCTGGACATGGCATTAGATAAAAGATCTCCAGGAAAAAAACTGGAAAAATACAGTAAAAAAAAAAAAAATCCTAAAAATAGTAGGCGATGGGGGGGCAGGGGAGGAGTGGTGGTACATAAAAATGAAAATAGGAAAGAAAATATAAGAAAAATAGAGAATAGATCCAGGAAGTTCTATATCTTACTAATAGTAAAGGCCATAAAAGAGGATATCTTTTCTTATGTATATACTGGGTAAGAAAAGTTATAATACCTCAGGTACATGTGTTTTCAGATTTAAAGACAACACAATTGACCAAGTGACAACACAATTATTGAAAAGACCTATACTGTAACTATAAAATAAATTTCACAGCACGGATAAAATAGTCGTAAAGTTCCAAGAGAGATGAGGTGAAGGTAGAATAAGGAGGAACACGCATGCAAAGGATCAGGAATTAGAATGGCATCTACTTCTCAACAAGAACACTTGAAGCTAAAAAACCACAAAGCAATAATGTTAAAATTAAGGGAAAATAATCTCCAATCTAGGATTCCATATTCAACTAAACCATCTGTTAACTAAAGGGTTAAATAAGGCTTAAATAAAGATAATTTCAAACATTTGATATCTCAAAAAGTTAATCTTTTGTGTATTCTTCTTCAGAAAGTTTCTAAAGGATATGCTTTACCCAATCAAAGAAATATACCAAGGCAGAGTAAAACATGTGATCCAAACTAGGAAGAAAATCAAAGGAAATTACAGCAATTATGGTAAAGAAATCCCAGAAACACAGCCATGCAGGTGGCCTATTAAGTGGGTTGGATTGGAGCAGAAAGATAACGCAAGAAGGGATGTGGAAGAAGATGGGAAAAAATGAAACTTAGGGATTATGTGATTTGTCTGACAATGTTGACAAGAGTCTTAGCCCTGGCTGGTGTAGCTCAGTGGATTGAGAACTGGCCTGGGAACCACAGCATTGCTGGTTTGATTCCCCAGTCAGGGCACATGCCTGGGTTGTGGGCCAGGTCCCCAGTAGGGGGCATGTGAAAGGCAACCACACACTGATGTTTCTCTCCCTCTCTTTCTCCCTCCCTTCCCCTGTCTAAAAATAAAAAATAAATAAAATCTTAAAAAAAAAAAAAGTCTTACAGTTCTGTTAGGAAAGCCTGAGGCTGAATTAATAAATGCACAGGAAAACTAAAGAAATTGAAGAAAAAAAGAAAATAATTATTAGCTGTAGAAATACAAGTTCCATAAGAAAAGAAAAGCCAACATAGTGTACTATGACTTAGATAAGAGTAGTATTTGCAGAGTCATAATTACTGTGGTCTGAATGTGTCCTTCCAAAATTCATTGGTTAAAACCTAACCACCATGGAGATGCAATTAGGAGGTAGGACCTTTGGGAGGTGATTGAGGTCAGAGTAGTCATGAATGGAATTAGTGCTCTGATGAAAGAGGACTCAGAGAGATCTTTCCCTTCTGCCATGTGAGAATACAATCAAAAGTCTACAACCAAGAGAAGAGGGCCCTCAAGTAGACATACTGACACCTTGATCTCGGACTTCTGTTGTTTACATAGGACCCAGCTGGTGGTATTTTGTTATAGCAGCCCAAAGACTCAAAGAGATATATGTACAACCATGTACAATAGCATTATTCACAATATCCAGAAGATGGAAGCAACCTGTGTCATTGACAGATGAATGGATAAACAAAATGTGGTATATACAGACAACGTATGTACCAACGATGGCTAAGTGAAATAAGTCATCACAAAAGGATAAATATTTGTATGAATACACTTTTTAAGGTACAGAAAGTAGTCAAATTCATTGAAATAAAAAGGAGAATGGTGGTTGCCAGGGGTTGGAGGGAGCGGGGAACGGGGAATTATTGTTTAATGGATACACAGTTTCAGTTTGGAAAGATGAAAAGTTCTGGAGATGGATGGTGGTAATGGTTGCATTTAATGTGAATGTACTTAATACCACTTAAAAATGGTTAAAATGGTAAATTTTGTTATGCATATTCTACCACCAAAAAACAAAGCTTAAGAATGTAAAATGGTGTAATTGCTTTGGAAAATAAAAGGCAGTTCCTCAAAGTATAAATGTACAGTTACCATATGGTCAGCAATTCTACTCTTAGGTACATACCCAAGAGAAATGAAAGCAAATGTCCGCAAAAACCTGCACACTGATGTTTAGAGCAGCATTATCATAGTAGGCAAAAGAAGGAAATAACCAAAATGTCTATCAACTGATGAATAAATAAGAAAATGTGGTATAGCCATATTATTCAACTATAAAAAAAGAGTAACGTCCTGCGCTTCATGCCACAACATGGATGAACCTTTAAAACATATAAAATGTGATTCTATACACATAAAATATTCAGACAGCAAATCTATAGAGACAAAATAGATTAGTGGTTGCTGGGAGCTGGCAGAGGTTGGGGTTGGGGAGTGAATGCTAATGGCCACGGGTTTCTTTTTGAGGTAATGAAAATTGTTCAAAAATTGATTGTTGTGATGACTGCACAGCTCTGAATATATTAAAAACCACTGAATTGTATACTTTAGAAGGATGAATTTTATAGTTTGTGAATTATGGCTCAATAAAGCTGGTTTTAGAACAAGTATTAGAAGAGAAAAATAACTGGATTGTTCCACTTCAAGATGAACAAAGATGAGAGATGGAAAGTGGAGGAAAAGTGGGAGTACCAAATGAAATTGCTTCTACATAGTACTCGAAAGACACGGACTCAGATGGGTCCCTTGGCCAGTCATTTGGTGGTACTACTGGACCAGGATTGGCTGGGTGTTCTTGAGTCAGAGAGAAAAGAGGAAAAAAACAAAGAAAAAGCTAAGTCAGTTAAGGAGCTAGAATGGTTCTAGTAAGGACCTAGAATGTTCAGTGAAAACTAAACACTCACAATGCTTTGCCAATTTTATATAAAATGTTATTTTAATTTGTACTTCCACTCAATCAAAAAAAATTTAATTGTATAACATTTTTGAAAAACTGTAAAATATGATATTTCTTGTCTTCTGGTAAGTGCTATCAAAGATAAACATTAATGATTCAAGTGGTAAATCAATGTGAACCGACAATGCTTAAAAACTACTTTCTCTCCATGGGCATGTGTACAAGCAGTTACCGCACATAAACAGAACTAATGTTTCTAAATCAACCTCAACTAAGAATAACCAAGTACATAAATTTATGTAAAAATCACAGTTCACATAAGAAATTGAACAGTATATTATCATCTTCAGAGACTATCATTATTGCCAAGATTTCTCCCCTCTTATTGAAGGACTACCCTATAGTTAACTACATTCTCTCACAATGTCAGGGGCTTCCACAATGGTTCATATCTCCAGACTCAATAATTATTTTTAGGGGTTAAAAAAAAAGTAGCCACAAATTTCCTTGACTGTGGGTACAACAGTATGTTCTAGTATGCTGTGACCAAGTTTCCAACATAAAAAGATTTTAAGATCCTATCAATTTAGTACTTAATACTGTAATTGTTATAATCACTATTATTAGAAATACTATCAGAAAATCTTTTAATAAAATATTCTGTTAGAGCCCTGGCTGGTCTGGCTCAATGGATTGAGCGCCAGCCTGCAAACCAAAGAGTCGCGGGTTCGATTCCTTGTCTAGGGCACATGCCTAGGTTGCAGGCCAGGTCCCCAGTGCGGGGCACTCAGGAGGCAGCCACACATAGGTGTTTCCCTCTCTTTCTCCCTCCCTTCCCCTCTGTCTAAAAATAAATAAAATCTTTTTTTTTTAATTCGTTATAAAGACACTGATTTTGCAGATTACCTCGCCTGCTGAATCAGGATGATTAGTCTTGATTTCATATTCCAGCCTGTATTGAATGTAATCCAGGTCAGAGTCAGCTTTCTGGAACTAAAAATCAGCATAAATCATTATTTTGTGAACCAAAAAGGCATATTAATAAACATGATACTGCAACCATTCTTTCTCTTCTAGTTTTAGTATTTTAATAATGTGATATATAAATCATTTCGAAAAAAAATAAAAAGTATAAAAAACCTCCATGGTCTATAATACCCAGGCTCTATTAAAATTTTTAAAACTAGTTAGCATTTTGAAAATCATCTCTTTATATATCTCTGTTAGATTTTGAGCCAAAATTAAGATACCAAGAAGCCACTGTAATATATTAACATAAGAACTAACAATGTCTTCAAGAATTCCCTAGGGTCACTGGCATGCTCATCACTTAGGCAGTGGTTTTCTATCTCTGGTATGTGGTTTCAAGTTTAAACACAGAACAAATTTATTTTCAGGGATATTCAGTTTCCATTATCTACAACCCCATTAACCAAAAAACTACAGATCTATGCCACACACAGAGGCCAAAATTAGAGAACACAGAGTCACAAATTATAAAAGGAAAGCTACATATAGCACAGAAGTAGCAGTCTGAATAATCCCGATTTACTGAATCGAGGTCCTAGCATGGACCTTCCATCTGCAGTAAACCTCTAAGGGGAAAAAAGGGGAAATCTGTCACAGGCCTAAAACATACGTGTGCATACATATAGAAAAGCTGGAAAGGATATCGAACGCAATTTAGAAGTGGTTTATGTCTGAATGTAATTAATCTATAAATTATTCTTAACTTTTGGAAATTGTGCATCTTTTACATGATCTTTACATGTTTTGCTTGACTTTATCAGCGAAACATTCAAGTTTATTCTAGAAGGCAAAACATGATTTCCTCAGAGAAATTGCCTATTCCTAGTCCACAGCCTAGGAGACTGTTCTGGGGAGAGCTTACTATAAACCTAAGCTCTGAACTAAAGATTGGTTCTTAAAATTTTGAACCCTCAGTGGAAAGAGTAAAAACAAAAACAAACAAAAAAACACAACTGTAAAAGTAGTTCTCAGGTCTAATGAGAAACAGTCTACAGATATTTCCATTACACAAAAGGTAAATCAAGGACTCTACTTTGGAATGTGGAGTAAGACAAAATGGCTCTCAGAAGTTAAAATGCTTCAAAATCTGTCATTATTGAACAGAATTTCAGAAAGAGACATATTATAAATCCACCGCTAATTTCTCTCACCATTGACCTAAATTTGAATGGAAAACTTTGCAATTACCAAAATTCTCTTTATAACCAAGACTTTTGGAGTAGAAATAAAAGGAAAGAGAAAGCCAGTTTTTGTTTTTAAAAGTTTTCCAAAACTCTCTAACATCAGGGAGTTGCTGTGGGCCAGAAAAACAAATATAGACATTCTTAATTTTTAAATGTATTTAAAATGTTTTCCAAAAATAAAGGATTTTCACTTGTCTTATATACTTGTTAGATTAGATACCATAATTACATTAATTGATAATTAGACTTCATAAACATACTAATAATTACTATATATGTATAGGTATGTACAAAGAAATTCCTGCTGCCGTAATTTCCCGTTGGAATATGCTAGGAGATTAGCTTTTCCTTTATATAAACAAAGTGCACTAACCTATATAACATGCTGATGGAGAGTATGGGGAGGGGGACAGAGGAGAGGATAAATCAAATTAAGCAAAGGCTCTATGCATTCAAGTCCTGGTTTGTTTTAATTATTGAAAGAGACCACAATTTCATAGCTTTATCTATATTTCAAGGTCTTATATGATATTCTAAAGCATAATTTTAAATAAAAGTTTTAAAACTTAAATTACCACAGAATTCTTAAGATTATGGCATTTGTGTCTTCAGGGTTCCCTTACAATAATCTCTATTCTAGAAGCCCTTAACTTATTTATGAACCAGAAACTCTTAAGCCTATGTGTGTTTTTTATATTTTAGTTCTGCTTAAAGTTTAACTAGCATAATCCCACAGTCCATTTAACAATGTCTTCTTAAGAGAGTGCTTTCAGCTATGACTTCCTGTAATACCTGGAAGTCCACAATGTATTAAAATGATCAAACAGTAACAAAAAGAAGTGGTTCCTGATTTTGAGTAACTTATGACAGAGCCCTGGTCGGTGTGGCTCAGTTGGTTGGGTGTCTTACCACAAAGCAAAAGGTCGCTGGTTCTATTCCTGGCCAGGGCACATGGTTGCAGGTCCGATCCCTGGTCAGGTTGTGTGAAACAACCGATCAATGTTTCTCTCACACATCGAGGTCTCTCTCCCTTCTTTTCTCCCTCCCTTCCCCTCTCTCTACAAATAAATAAATAAAATCTTTTAAAAAAAGATATTAGTGTACTTTCTATCGAAGGTTTGATGGAGTGAGCTAAATTTTCAAGAACTTTTGCAAGCCAATTGTTAAACAGACACCACTAAGAATTAAATTATATAAATTTACAATTTAGTAAAAACAAACATATACTAAAAAATCATAACTTCCTAGTTATTTTACTATATTTTACTATCGTCCATGCTCTTGAGGTCTACCATATCTGTATAGTGGAAATACTATTATCATGTGCCAATATAAATCTTTCCAACTCCACTTTCAGTGACATCATGGTAGTAGTTAAGAATTGGTCAGGATGAAAATATTTACACAAGAAAATTAGTAAATGTTAAAAGTCAGGGCTTTATAGCACTGCTTTCAAATTTATTTATTTTTTAAATTCCCATGCCCTTTTTAGTCCTTTGCCAGGTGGCTCTGTTGGCTGGAGTGCCGTCCCGTACACCAAAAGACTGTGGATTCGATCCCCGGTGTGCAGGAGGCAACTACTCTGTTTTTCTCTCTCTCTCTTCCTCTCTCTTTCTCTCTCTTAAAAAAAAAAAGTCAATAAACATATCCTCGTGTGAGGATTTTTAAAAAAATTCCCGTGCCCCTTTTAAGTAATGTGTACATATTTCCAACTGCAAAATAGTTGAGATAATAAATAAATTATAAACAGCTTTCAAAGACATAAAATTCAAAAAATTAAAAGTAGAATTACCATATGATCCAGCAATTATACTTCTGGGTATATGCCCAAACGAACTTCACTCACAGCCCTCCTCAGTTATAAATTAGCTTCTTAGAGCCCTTGTAAACAGTGAGGTTGCTGTTTAATTAACTTTAGCTACCTCTCTTATTTTTAGGAGTATTAGAATATTATAAGTAAAACTAGTTAATTTTTTAAAGTCCAAGACATTCATATTTCAGAAACCAGTTTTCTTCAATATCAGTGATAAAAGTAAAGGGGAAAAGTTTTATACCAGTCCTAAGGGTAATAAACAAACTATGCAATTTAGCTGGGAAAAGTTCATGGAAATCAATGTTAAATCCCTGAGGAGAGCCAAATTACATTCTGCTAATTGGACATCCTTGGAAGCAGACTGGGACTAGGAGAAAGAATAGTTTAGGAAATAATTTTGACTTTTGAGAGCATACTACATATTTAATAAACATATAATACTCTGTTATACTAATTTTTATTATGACCAGCCAAAGATTTTAAGTAAATGGCACATAGTTTTACATACCACTCAACTATTTGGCAACAAGAAAAAAATATAATTGCAGTTCAATTTAAAAACACCCCTTTTTTACAAATAACCCATAGCTTCTCACTGCAGTAGTGCTGCCTTTCAAAAGGACCAGTGCTCTTAAAGGTTCCAAATACCCTCTTGTTAGAGAGCTTGTCTCAGCAGCATTAAACCACAGGAAAATTAGGGAGAAAAATATGGTGGTCTTGTCTATGGTGAGAGGAGTTAGTTAGAGGTATATTCTGGACTTGGCCAGGGTTAGAAATGCATTTACCATAGAAATATTGTTTTAAGAATTAGGTATCTTAATACTCTTAGATGTAGGTTAGCTATATTACTAACCAAAGAATCTTAAAGCATCCATTTTCCTTACATTCGTTTCTCTCCAGTGCAGATTCAAAAACACCTTTATCAACTCTCACTTTATTTTGTTCATGGCTCCAGCCTACAATTGTGGAAAGTAGGACCAATAAAATGGCACTGGTCTAGTCAAGATAGCATAAAGTATATTACAAAATGGAGTCACTTATGTTAACCAAGAAGGCTACCGGTCAGCTAGGACACTTTGGTTCAAGAGGGAAACTACCTAAGTCACACTAGATACATCTAGCAAGGAGACACATCTAAGATATCTGCACACGTGATCAGAACGGCCACATCTGCAGAGAAGGACCATTCATAGATAGGCTCCTGAGCAAATTCCCCACTTGCCATCAGGGATGTCAAGACACTTACCAAGAGATCCAGAAGGGTGGAGTCCACCACTTTACAGGTATAACTGAGGGCAGGCTCCAGACCACTGCTCAGACAGCTGAACTCCATGCCACACTGATCTCTCCCTTGGCATCGTCTACCAGAGGCTCTGCCCTGCTGGACTGACTTTGCCTGTCCTCCTGCCCACCTGGCTCTGGAAACCCTTCCTTGCAAGATTCCAACCACTCCCTTGCCTACTGTGCTGTCTCCTGGACCTGCAGACTGAGACAGTGGGACTCGAGTTGGTTATTTCCCACTGATTGCTGTGTGTGTGTGTTATGTTTCTCTTAGATTGTTAAGAGTGTGAGTAGGATACTAATGTATGTTGATGTTCTACTCTGAATGAACCTGCATTCAGTAAAAGCTGAGTGAATAGCAGTTACCTTGTGACTCTTCTCTATTCCTTGGTACACGGCTGCTCAGCAGGTTGCTAGCCAAGCAGTTGCCTGGCTGCCTTAAATGAAAGACTATACCACGAATATGCACTCATGACAACCCTTTCATATAGTATATTATAATTATTTGTTTGCATGGTACTTTCACCAGCCGATTTCAAATTTATTGCTGGCAAGAGTTCGATCTTTCATGTTTGTATCCCTAGTTTTTAATAAACTGCCTAATGCTCAATGACAAAAGGCAGTATGTAGACGAAAGAACTTTCATCCATTTGAAAGAACAAACAGCATAGGAACGCAACCACCCTTAATGTCTGTTTTAAGAAAAACTATTTCAAGTCCCCCACAAGTTGAGGGCCGCCTCTAGTATTTACACACTCACAATTGTTTTTTGTATATTTCTGCTGGAGTGTTGACTATTATCCACTTACAGATAGAACAAACATGTTTATGCTCGTCTGAACCAGATGAACGGTGATATGCACAAGCACCAGGTTACAGACATGTTATTTCAGGCACAGAGCAACAGCAAAGCAGAACAAAGTAGGCAGAAGCTTCAGGTTCATCCGTTCCTAATTTGCAGGCATTTATGAAACAACTGTTAGGGTAGTGCATGTGAACTCCCGCCTGTAAAAGACTGGAAGTGGTCTGTTTCTTAAAACTTTCAGGATCCTAGATTATTTATGTTAATTGTGCTATAGACACCTAGTGGACTACAGGGACAGACTTTCATAATATATTGAATGAACCTGGTTTAGAAAAAATAAAGATATATCTACAAAAAAAATCTAAAATATACAGCATAGTCTTTTTAAAACAAGATTTTATTTATTATTTATTTTTAGAGAGAACTTATTTTAGAGGGAGAGAAACACCGATGTGACAGAGAAACATTGATCAGTTGCATCTCACATGTGCCCCAACCAGGACACTGGCAAAGGACCAGGGGGCAACAGGCATGTGCCCCACCCTGGAATCGAACCAAGCAACCCTTTGCTCTGTGGGACAGGACGATGCCCAACCAACTGAGACACACCAGTCAGGGCTACAGCATAATCTTAAAAGTCATGGAATTGTAGGGTTTCTTTTTCCTTTTTGCATATGTCTTCTAATTAAATTATAATTAGATGCCTGTATAAAGACTATTTAAAGCAATTTTTTAAAAGTGTAAGTACATTCTCTACTAAGTTATTCTTCAATTAAAGATTATTAGGGCTTCCCAATGCCTGTAGAATTCCAACTTTTAATATGATTCTTCACAAGATGACATTAATATTCTCGACACTAAGCTTCACGTTTTATACCTCAGCCATACTGAATTTCACTGTCCCAAATATGTCAGGCTATTTTTAAAAATCACTAATCTCTAATAGTGCCTAGCAAACAGCCGATGCTCAAATATTATACTGTGTGATATATATACAATAATATTGTGTAATAGATTATATTGTACAATATGTATATAATACTCAGTCTTCAAAGTATAAAGTTAGAATATGTCATCAAACATGACAAAATAGCTACATTCCTAAGTTGCAGGACACAATTGTAATAGTGGACATACTTAAAACAAAAATTTAGTATAATCTTGAGGGAGTACATCTTTGACAGCAATTTGAACTTACGCAGATACTAAAAAAGATAAAGGGTTAGTGATATGTAGTCACTTAATTTCAAACCACTTTAACCTCTGAATAGCAGATGTTCTTAGTAAGGGACCCATGATCTTACAGAGGGCAAGGATCTCCAAATCTTAGCTAATAATGAGCAATTTTATGTATCCGTGTACACTTTTCTAATGAGACGGAGCTCCTCTAAGGATCCATGGTCTAAAGAAAAAAAAATTTTAAACCATCACTTTAAGAGTCTTAGTGTCAATGATAAGGTAACAAAGCAGAATGTTGAATAAGCTGAACCTCTCCACTCCTAAATATGGAGGGGGAGAACTGGAAAGTACAGTAAGTACCAAGAGACAATGTTATTTTGTCATTCAAAAAAAGTACAATTGCTTTTGAAAAACAAATGCTAAGCATATTGCTGGGTACAAAAAAGACAGATACCGCTCACTGCCTACTTCCTTTTAAAGCTTATCTGAACCCATGAAAAAAATGGAAAGAGTTAGGCCTCAGGGAATGAAATGAAAATTAAATGTCTGAGCAGGAAGTATCTAGGAAGAGTTTTAAACTAATCAATTCAGTATAGCTGGGTCATCTGAATCAGGCTAGGAGATGTATAAAATTGCTAAAGAAATCTGTTTTCCTCAAAATTTTAGTTCCATCTCTGAGTAGTAGAATACACTTTTTCTTCTGTTAAGTGGGATTTCTAAGTCTTTATAATACAAATGCCATTATATAATAAGGGAGGAATCTTTTTTAAAATTAACTTTTACCCCCCTCCCATTCACCCAATGTAAACATTTGCCTCTATTGTCTACGTGCTTAGACTATAAAAGTCTAATATTACATATATTTGTTCAAAGACATACCACCCCATACTTTTTCTTCATATCAATTTTTTGTGACTTACAGGTTTCTCCTGCTTGTTTACATGTAACTTTGCTTACCACAATAGGTAAAAGAGGTCCTAGCAGGTAGTTATTTCATTAATAGATAAAGCATCACAATCTAATGTACCCTGATTACAACTACATGAAAACACATTCTGACAGGGAATTTGAGGTAGGGTTGCCACGTAAAATACCCAGTTAAATTTGAATCTCAGATAAACAATGAAAAGAATTAGTATAGCTATGAGTTTTTCTTTTTTGTGTATCAGTTCTATTTGTTCATTAGATTTCATATACAAATGAAATCATGTGATATTTGTCTTTCTCTGACTTGCTTATTTCACTTAGCATAATGTTTTCCAGGTCCATCCATACTTTCACAAAGAGGAAAATTTTCTTCTTTCTTATAGACAAGTAGTACTCCATTGTATAAATGCCCCATAGCAGTTTAACCTACTCGTCTACTGATGGACACTTGGGCTGCTTCCACATCTTGGTGATTGTAAATGACGCTGCAGTGAACATAGCGGTGCTTATGTTCTTTCAAATTAGCGATTTGGGTTCCTTGGGGTATACTCCCAGAAGTGGGACGGCTGTGTCAAAAGACAAATGTTTTTAATTTTTTGAGGTATCTCCATACTCCTTTCCACAGTGGCTGCACCAGTCTGCATTTCCCAGCAACAGTGCAAAAGGACTATGCACATCCTTTCTCCACATCCTTGCCAGCCCTTGTTGTTTGTTGATGATAGGCATTCCAACAGGTGTGAAATGATATCTCATTGTGCTTTTAATTTGCATTTCTCTGATGATTAGTGACATTAAGCATCTTTTCATATATATATTAGCCATCTGTATGTTCTCTTTGGAAAAGTGTCTGTTCAGGTCCTTTGACCGTTTCTTAATTGGGTTTTTTTTTGGTGTTGAGTTTTGTAAGTTCTTTATCAATTTTGGATATTAACAACTTATCCGATGTATCAGTGAATACGTTCTCCCATTCTTTGGTTTGTCTTTTTATTTTGTTGATGTTTTTCTTTGCTGTGCCAAAACTTTTTAGTTTGATGTAGTCCCATTTGTTTATTTTTCCTTTTGTTTCCCTGGCCTGGGGAGATATGTCCAATAAACTATTGCTATGAGCAATGTCCGAGATTTTGCTGCCTGTTTTCTTCTATGATTTTTATGGTTTCAGATCTAACATTTAAGTCTTTAATCCACTTTGAATTTATTCTTGCGTGTGGTATAAGAGGCTAAGGGGTGGGGAAGGTTGAGGGTGGAGTGATGAGCCAAAAGGAAAAAGGGCTCATGGATATGGGCAATGGTGTGGAGACTGTGGAGGGGGAGGGCAGGATATAAGGGGGCTAAACGGTAATGGGAAAAAATACAATAAAAAAAAATTTTTTTAAAGAAAAAAATTAGTACAGATATGTCCCATGCATTATTTGGACATATTTATACCAAAAAAAGTATACATTGCATATCTGAAATTCAAATTTAACTGGGCATCGTATATTTTTATTTACTAATCCTAGCAACCCTAAACCGAGGGATCTCTGTGTTATCAAATGCCAGCAAGGGAAGTGGCACAGATACATATCTTTACATGCTTTATCCCTGGCCACTCATTAAGAGCCAGGATGAACGTTTCCTTCACTTATGAGCCATATAACTAGATTATACTGCTGAGAATGGATTCGCCAACATACTAGTAAATATGCTAAGTTTTGAAATTCAAACAGCAGCCTTGATTAAACCAACATACTTCAAAATTGTGGCACACGATGCCAAGAAACTCAATGGCTTATTAGCAACAATCATTTATTTTCATGAATCCACATCAAAAAGCACGCACTTGGGTAAGGATAAGAAAATAAGAAATAGTATAACCTTTTAAAATCTAAAAATATATATCTGAGATATTCTTTTTTTCTTAAAGATTTTATTTACTTATTTTTAGATGGAGGGCAAAGGAGGGAGAAGGAGAGGAAAAAAGCTTTGATGTCAGAAACATCAACTGGTTGTCTCTTGCACGGCCCCTGACTGGGAACTGAACTCACAAACTGGGCACCTGGGCACGTGCCCTGACCAGGAATCATATTCGCAAGCCTTGGCTTTGCAGGAATGATGCCCAACCAACTGAGCCACAGGGGTCAGGGCTATCTGGGATATTCTTAATATTAACTTTGTATTATGTTTGGCTAACAAAGGTAAGGTATTTTGGTTTCTTTAAAACTTCTACTGTGCTCCAAGAAAGAAAAAAATTTCCCACTTGATTTTCAAATGAGCTCATACTGATGATCTTTCATACCCTATTGGCAAAAGATTTGACACCTCACTAAAGACATAACAATTGCAAATAAGCACATGAAAAGATATTTAATATCAATAGCCATTAAGGAAATGCAAATTGGAAGTATGAGAAACAACCGCGCACCTATGAGAATGGCTAAAATGAAGAAGACTGATGATGAAGCGTTAGTGAGGATGTGAAAAATCTGAAACCCTAATACATAGCTTTGGAAGAGATTTCAAAAGTTTCTTAGAGGATCATGTAATGGGACAAAAATGGAAGTTGGGCTGCCGGCTGCCACAAAAGCCAAACTCATGAGGCAGGTGCTGGTTCAAAAGGAAGAGGTTTATTCAGGTGCTACAAAACCTGAGAGAATGGTGGACTCCCAGTGCTAAGACCATCTCATCTTCCTTCTCTAAACCACGGATGGGTCTTATAGGAAGAGGGAGGGGAGGGCTTTGTTCTCCTATCCAATTATCTTTCTAGTTTTTGGAATGCTCAGTGTAAGAACCTCCCCCTGCCACCATCTTGGCCAATGTGGGAGACTCACCAGTGCTATGTCTACTCAGGGGTGTTCACCCTACGACCCACCAGCCACATGCAGCCCAGCGTAGCTGTGAATGCAGCCAGCACAAAGTTGTAAATTAATTTAAAACATTATGAGATTTTTTTGTGTGTGATTACGTGTCACAATATAGTCAATGTGTGGCCCAAGACCACTCTTCTGCAGTGTGGTGCAAAGACACCAAAAGGTTGAACATCCCTGGTCTACAGTAACAATCAAGCATACATTTATCACACCACCCAAGAGAAATAAAAACATTATGTTCACACAAAGACTTGTTTATAACAACTTATTCATAATAGTCAAACACTGGAAACAACCCAAAACTGATAATCTGGTGAATGAATAAACAATTCGTCATATTCTATACAAAGGAGTATTACTCAGCAATAAAAACGGTCCAACTACTAATACGTATAACATATACAAATCTCAAAAGTATTATATTAAGTGTGAGAAACCAGACACAAAGACTACATGTTGTGCATAATTCCATTTACATGAAATTCAGTGGTTGTCAGGGAGTTTGGGAGGAGGAGGAGGTTGACTGCAAAAGGGCACAAGGAAACTTTCTTAAGCTGATGAAAATGCTCTATATCATGCTGTGATGGTGGTTACATGAGTGTACATATCTGTCAAAACTCATCAAATTGTACACCTAAAATGCATGAGTTTTAGTGTATATAAACTATATCTTAATAAAACTGATTAAAAAATATAGTGGTGGATTCATATTTTATTATATCTCATAACTTTTTTTAGAAGAACTTTAAATCAAGCACTCTTAAGTTTTAAATTTAAGCATTTACTACACAATACAGATTAAGATATGGGGCAAGTTATCAGAGGAAATATACAACTGACATTATTTTAATCACTTCCTAATTCATCTTAAAATTCAAATAAAACCTGATATTTGCCAAAGCCTATCCAAATCTGTCACAGAAAGAAGCAAATTACAAAGTACTACTTGTTTAAATTAGCCATAACAACTTTAGCTATAAAAATTATTTCTTACTGTGTTTCATAATGCATTACAACAGTGAGTTTTTAATTAGCTAAAAACATTTTTTCAAATTATAACTTTTTAAAATACTTTTGGTAATAAAATTTTTTATTATAAAAAATAAAAGTTTTCAGTAACAAAGATTTCGGTAAATTACTCGCAGATACTGAAGATGTAAGGCAAGAATCAAAATTCTGGTGTGTACCCTGCTTTCAGATGCTTTGACAATACTATTGCACTGCTAGTGTAAAGTACAGTAGTGCAATAAAGTCAGAGCATTCGTTAGCAGCATGGTAGGAAAGGGACACAAAAGCATCTTGCATCAGTTGAAGCTTCAATGAGAAAAGAATTTAAAGAATTGCCACTTTGCACAAAAGACATGCAAAACCTAAAAATATTTATATCAATCTTAAAAAAAAAGAATCGGGCTCACATATCAAAGTGATATTTTTTGATAACTAACCTATGATTAATATTGAAATAGAAACATGCATATAGATGTAAAAAGGAATTTTGTAAATATGTCCTAAGCTTTACAAGTTATTAACATAGGTAATGTTAATACCTTAGGACTGGTTTTAACAAAATGGTTATAATTACTAAGGCAAAGTTGCGAAAAATATTTCCGTTCTGCTGAGATAGGTTGGTTAGTTCCTCCACAACGGTTAACTGCCACGTAAAACAAGTCTTTTGAATATCAAAGAAGAAAAATAAAAAGTAAAATAATGTTTCCCAATCTCCATATACCCAATCTACCTCTGGAATTTAAACTACAATACAAAAAGCACTTACCATCTTAGGGCTTTTTATCTAGAGTTTATAGACTTCCAGGGAATCAATGTGTCCTAAACATAACACCCTTAGCCCTGCCTAACTGAATGTTATAAAAGAGGATTTTAAATTTTCAGTTAACCCCTAAAATATCTTAAACATAGGAGGGGATTATCTCCCTTTTTTTCAAACTTAAAATCAGAGAAAATAATAATGGGATAATGGGGGGTGGGGGTATCCAAGATGTAAAGGTTTGTGGTAAGTATCAGGTTTCCTTGAATTCAAACCAATTAACATCCTAACCTTCTAACTGGTAAGAAACCAATTAAAAGTGAGATGTAAGCCAAGAAATAGACAAATACCCCTGAAGGAAAAAAGTTACAGAACAAAGATTATCCTACACAATAAACTTTTTTCCTCCTTTAATAATGTTGACTGATGCAAACATACTTTCCGTTATTTTCATTAACCTTCCCTTACATGGTCCAGTTTAGCTACTAGTTGGATTGAAAGTGGGAAGAAATGAACTCAAATTTAGGACAGCTGGAACATGAGTGTCTTGACCTCAAATCCTGTCCCACATAATTCAGGTATGAGAGTATGTCGACTAAAAATCAGAGGACTGTACCGAAATGATTTACCTTTAGAATCTTAGAAAGTAAACTGGTGAGAGGAATTTAAGACCTGCTTTCTTCTCTTTCCTCTCTTAAAAAGATTGTTTTAAAAACTACCCCAACATTCAAACAGCTAAAAGTCTGAGTCCGGCTATCTCGTAATTTTCTAAAACCTACTTTTCAAGATGTATGTACACTTAATCATTTTCTCCTTAAAAGAAAATATGTTCAATCTGGCGGGGGTGGGGGGGAGGTCTGTGAGAATATTGACTCAATATATTGCAAAGTCCAGAAAAGGCTTAATTAGTACCTCAAAACTAAACAGCCAACTTGAGGGGGAAAAATCTGTTAAAAGCAAAACTAGTATCATTCAGCATCTTAAAATTAGGCAGAAGTGTGGATCTAGAGAGAGGAATTCAGTATGGGGGGCGAAGGGCAAGACAACGTTAACATTTATGCCTGTTGATAGATTCAAACTACTACAGTACTTTAGCATGCTTTTTTCTTTTAAGACAGTAAGTGATAAAAATAACAAAACTTTGAACTAAAAGTTCATTATTACAGGTTTGGAAAGCTGCAGAAAATCCGTCTCTGCCATTTCTCTCCCTCCCTATCTCCAACCACAACCTCCTCCCCCAAAATTAACTCAAAACATTAGGAACGACTGAAATCTCAAATCGAATTTGTATGAAACACTTAAAATTCATTAACACATCAGAAGAAAATAATAAGTTATATCAAGGTCTCACATTTTATGGGGATGGGAATGGAGCGAAGGTGGTATTCAGTTTCTTCAAAGATCGTTACACGTGTAGATATTAATGTGACCCAAGATTTAGCTTCGAAAGAGCAATACAGATGATATCTAAGGAGTAATACCAGGGAATGGCAAGGGGAAGAGGGGCGGACAGCGAGTGAAGAAAGATTTTGGTTTAACCGTATTTTTCTTTAACGAAAAACCCACAGGAGCTCAATGACCGGTGAGTCCTCCAAACTCCACCTTTTAAAGGAAGTCGGCCCAATTAAAAACAAAACAAAACTGATTAACGCGGAGGCGGGGGTGGGGAAGGATTGAAGGTAAAACAAGGGAACTAACAAGAAAAAAAGCGCGGGTGATCAAGCTAGTACCTAGTCGTCTCGGGACGGAGGGGAGGGAATAAAGAGGACAAGTGATAGAAGGATCCATAGAAGAAAACTAGGACGGCTCTCCAGCTTGGCGCCCTCGTGCAGGCCAAGCAGCAGCGGCAGTCCTTTCCAATTATTCGCCCCCGCCCCCTACTTTCACAAATGAATGAAACTAGGCAACGCCAGAGCGGGGTGCCATCCTCGTCCCAATCCCGCCCGAGCTCCGGGAAAGGAGCTCAGGATTCGGGTACCCATTGCTCGCTCCCCCACCTGAGGACTGCCTGCCCCCTTTGGGCCCAACAAAAACTGCTCTAGGGGCTTTCTTGGCTGCTAGGAAGTTGAGCACGCAAGTCTAGCATCCTTTTTCACTCTTTCCAGCTAGCCCTGGAGGAAGCGAACAGTTCAGCCCTGAAGAGATTTCTCTCCGTCACACTCGGTTTATTCCCACCCAACCCCACCCTCCATCCCCTTTTTCTGGAGTATAAACGACTTCTCTCTTTCTTGGGGCGCTTTGGTACCATTTCAGCCACGTCTTTTGGTGGAAATACAAACGTCTACACCAGCTACAGCTCCTTGAGGGGCGGAAAGGTGAGTGCAAGGTATAAAAAATTCCAATGCCCTACACCCTCAGCATCTCCCGCCATTTCCCTCAACAGTTTCCCGGATGTAACCCCTTACTCCGCGGCGGTTAAAAGACCAGGCGGCGGCGACTCCCTTAGGTGCAGGAGAAGGGAACTCAGGTCTAGTACAGCCTCCACGGCCCAGGGTTTCCGGGAACTTCAAATTGCGTCCCATATTGGAGGCCATCGGGGAAAAAATAAACTACCCACTAGATCTGCTTCACTTCACACTCACCATCAATTCCAGCTTATCGACCTCCTCCTCCATGTTGAATAGTTGACATTCCTCAGGCCGCGGTGGCGCTTAAGGCGCAAACCATATTAGCACTGAGGGTCCCTATTGGACAACTGTCACTCAACGTCTTGCACTCATTGGCTCCTCCGCTTCACTGGCGCCCGCCCATTGGCGATTAGGTAACGCCTTTCCTCATGAAACACCTTTTTCTGGTGGTCAAAGACACAAAACGACGCAGATAGATTGGCTGCTGTACTCTTACTTTTTTCCATTGGTTGAAACCTCATCTCCACTTTCAATTTCATAGATAGGGCTCAGCAGAGAAGATTGCGATTGGTGCAATAGGAAGAAGAGCCAACCAATTACACAAAGGTTTCCACAAATGGCGTAGGGGAAGTGACACACCTTCTTTCCTCTCCTTCTTTTCCTTCCTTCGCTCCCGCCTTCTCCTTATTCATACCAGAAGCGCCTCAGCTCTGATTGGCCGAAGCGTGGTCTGTCTCAGCCAATCATCAGCCAGACTGTGCTCGTAGGTCACCGGGGCAGAGCTATTCTTGGAGAGACCAGGGCTACGGTTGGTCCTTTCACCCTAAGGTTTTAACTTTGAATTTTTCTTCCTGGCGAGGGCGAGGCCACTGCCTGGACTTCGTCTAATCTCGGGGCTCTTAGACTAGTAAGTGCAGGGATATCTTCCTTTGTTACCCGTGCTTAAGGCTTCCGTGGCGGGGCCTGTCGCTGCTTCTGTTCTTAAAGTTTACGGAGGTGGGGACTTTGGCCGGACTCGGAGGGCAGTTAGAGCGGGACGGCGGTTTGAAACGGTTAAGAAGTGGTATGCCGGGTTCCAGCCTAACCGTATATGTTTTTTTTGAATCCTCACCCGAGGATATGTTTATTGATTTTAGAGAGAGAGGAAAGTAAGGAGAGAGAAAGCGAGAGAGGGAGAGAAACAGCGATCGGGGTGCACCCTGACGGGGATGGAACTTACAACCTAGGTGCGTGCCCTGACCCGGATCAGACTCACGAACTTTTGGTGTAGGAGAGGATGCTCCAGCCCACTGAGCCACTGGGCTAGGGCGGCACAGGTTCTTTTTAATTGGCTTTAAAATCTTTTCAAAACAAGAAAGCTAAAAAGGAAGAGTAGTTTTCAATTTTAAAAAATAGGAAAAATGCTTTGAGTAATCGTGACAGAATGAGCCTCTACCTAGTATTGGCAATTGGAATCTTACCTACCCCAGTAAAAAGAATTCGTATGTCTCATTACACTTTTGGAAAAGGGACACGTATATGTGTTTTAAACTTAAGGAAGACTGCTGTATACTCTTTCCGTTGGATAATTGTCCTCTACAGAGTATCAAATACTTTTTTTAAAATAATAGTTTTTAAAAATATTTTATTTATTTTTAGAGAGTGAGGAAGGGAAGTAGAAAGAGAGGGAGAGAAACGTCAGTGTGTGGTTGCCTCTTACGTGCCCCCTACTGGAGACCTGGCCTGCAACCCAGGCATGTGCTGTGCCTGGGAATTGAACCGGGGACCCTTTGGTTTGCGGGCCAGTGTTTAATCCACTGAGCCACACCAGCCAGGGCAGTATCTAATACTTTTAATAAAACAATGATAAAAACAAACCTTTTTTTTTTTTTAAAGTTTGCTGAGTCCTTTGTCCTGTTTACGGTAGGAATTAATTATCTTTAATTTTTGATAGACCTGTGATTAATTGGAGAGTATCTCAGACTGCGCCTTTTAACACTGACAGATTTGGCATAGTCTCTAAATTCTCTGTATGTGCTAATTACTGTAGTTAGAGGGCTATTAGAGTGACCTAGAGCCCAGGTCTGTGCTTCTCTCCCCTCTCTCTCTCTCTCTCTCTCTCTCTCTCTCACACACACACACACACACACACACACAACACATACAGAGCCAGAGAAGAAAGAGGAGAAAATATGATTTAGTTTTTAGGTTATTTTTTCATTGAAAAATAATTTCCAAAATGACATACATCAGTTTTCATAGGACTCTTGAGAAATTTGAATGCATGGGCCCTGGAACAACCACTAGGAAAGAGCTAGAAAGAGATGGCCCAGCTCCATATTGGTGGTGTTCTATTTTTCAGGCTAATAATGCATACCAAAGGTTAACTGCCAACTACTAATTCAAGGCTTATTATAGATAGAAACAAACAAAAAATGGCAGCCTCTGAATTATTCTCCCTATATTCCTGACTCCCACTTGCCAGAGACAACACTGTCCGCTCTTGGAATTCTTTCTGAAATTTACCTCCATGTTTCTAAATAATGTGCTTATAATACTGATTCTGTTTTTCAATTTTAGACATTATATAAATTTAGACAACTACTGAGTTCTGCTTTCTCTTTCTACCAATATACCTATGTCATCTTTTTTGAATAAATATTCCATACTTACACTATCAAATATTGTGTAACGGGAACATATAGCATTACTATGTTATATTTTTGCCTTGTATAGCTTTTTCCTAACCATTTTTATATGCTTATTTTGTTAAGCACTTACCAGTAATTTGGCCCCAACTTTACGGAAGTACAGTCAACTCCGCTGGAATAGACAAATACACTAGGCAATTTATCTATTTCCTTTTTTTTTCCCCCTTAGAGACATTGCTACTGAAGTCCTCAGTAACAATGAGCTGTTACCCCTGCTCACTTCGCTGGCTGTGTGTGCTCTAGGCCAGGGGTCAGCAAACTACTGTTTTTATAGGTGTCATGAACAAAGAATGGTTTTACAATTTGTAATAGTTGGGGAAAAAGTCAAAAGAATAATATATGACAGGTGAAAATCTATGAAATTCGGACTTCAGGGGCCAAAAAATAAAATTTATTGAAACACTGCCACGTTCATTTGTTTAAGAATTGTCTGTGACTGTTTTGGTTCCCCAGGGGCAGAACCGAGTGATTTTAACAGAGACCCGATGGCTCGTACAGCCTAAAATATTTATTATTTGGTCCTTCGCAGAAAAGGTTTGCTGACCTCTGCCCTATGCATGCTTCACAGTTGTCTTCCCAAGACTTGTGGTCACCATTATCCTGGAAATTCCCATTAGTTATCTTAATTCTGTTCTCACACTTAACTGAAAGTTTGGCCAGGTATAGATTCTAGGATGGCAAACATTTTCCTTCAGAATTCCAGTGGCTGTTGAAGTCTGATGTCACTCTATTTTCAGTCCTCTATATCTAGACTTTTTCCCCCTTCTGAAAGCTTTTAGAGTCTTTTTATTTTTGGCGTTCTGAATGATAGCCATAGATGATATGAATATCAGTTGACATTTTTGTTTACCCTGTGGAGTAAGAGAAAAGCAAAACACAAAGGTTTATGTTAGGACTTCACTTTAGTTATGTAAGCCACTTCTTTGATGAATCAGGTAAGGTTTCAAATACTAGAATAACATCCCTCAAGTTTTTGTGCTATACACACTGTAATGACTACAGACAAGACACACTTTTCAGTTTAATCTGCATTATTATTTCTTTCCTCACTTTCTTAATAATCAACAAAATAATAAATCAAGCCCTACTTTGTAGTATTTTATAATATTTGTGGTGTAAATACTCCTACCATGGTCAATTTCAAGTTTCCAATGTGAAATCACTGAATGTGAAGTTGGGGAGAAAAATGAGCAGTAATACAGCATTCTATAGCATTTTTTACTGTATAAGTATAATAAGGTAAACAACCTCATGATTATAGATAATAGTGAAATCATTAGAAAGTGGTGTGTTTTGCATACTGATTACCTTTTTAAAATAAATTATCTAATTGTAAGTTTACAGAATTTAATTTGAAGAGTGGATGTGTTAACAACTGACTTGTAGACTTCCTGCAAATGTAGCAGTTGCCAACTCCAGGATACCATTGGAGTGGTGATAAAGACATGGAGTCAGTCTACCAAGTTTAACCAGAATGTCCAACTCCTTTGCGAAGTCCACTTTCATAACTTAGACATTGGTGAATATAGGGAAAAAAGGAAGTGGGGGGCAGGTAGCCAGCTCTCTATGTTAGACATCAAGGGTAGAGAGGGAAAAGAAGGGGGGGTGGGCTGCAAAAGGGGCAGATTGGAGACAAGGAAAGGGAGGTTACCATGGAAGTCTTACAGCCTAGGGACCTCAACCAGTGAACTCTGGGCCTTGGATAGAAGTTTCCAGTTACATTTCTTCATTCATGGGCGTGGATTCGATGAGGTTTATTTAACTTTATTTTCAGGCAGTCACAAGATTGCTGCTTCTTCTGATGCTTTCCCAAATATCTATATTCAGAGTATTTTCATTTTGTGGGGGTTTTTTCCCCCCCAAAATCAAACCCTTGCATTTAATAATCCCTGCCTGGCCACCCTTCATTATTTCAGCAGAAAGATAACAAAGTTGAAATCGTTGGCAGTGAAACAGCACCAGGTATTAGACAAGTGGATTCACACCAGACGTTGGTTCAGCAACCTCAGTATTTGAGTTCTGGCTAAGAAAGAATTCAGAGCGGAGACAAACTAGAAGAGGTTTATTTAGAAAGTCACAAAGGTAGAAGAAGTGACCTGCAGAAGAAATGGGCTCAGAAAGCAAGTTACAGACGCAAAAGAAAGGCCCTTGGAGCTTAGGAGAAAGAGAGGCGAGGAAAATGTACCCGGAAGGTGGTAGGGAAGGGTGCTGGCAGAAAGAGCCCCACAGAGTCCTCCGTGGTAAGGGCTTTTAAGGGCAGGGGAGGATTTCAGTAGAATATTCATCAGCTTTCCAGGTGTGTCCTTTAAGGGTCATGGTCTCCACGGATCTGTCTGCGGATCTGTCTGCGCCAGGGAAGCGGGTAATTAGTCATTGCAGCTGGTCCTGATGTCAGCGTGGTGGGCATTACTTTGCCTGATTTTGCTGCTTTTCTGGGCCTGGACCTGAAACACAATTGATGTTCAGATGTTATCTCTAGGGTTTAATGCTTAAAGGGTGGTGGTGCAAGGGTTTGTACGGGGAGTCAAATGAGGCTATCCTCCTGCCCCTAGCTCTTCCTCTAAGGAGGTTCTAAAACCAGAGGACTAGTGACATGCCAGTGGAGGAAGGGTTAGGGGATTTAAACCACATGACCAGCAATATGCTAGGGGAGGAAAAGTCACCCTGGGAGTGGAGCGAAGTCTTTGTTTTCCTGGTTTTTCTCGTTGCTTTCCACCGTGGTGACTGTACGTGGCCCATCGCCCTTACTCTGCTCATGTCTGTCTAACTGCCTGCCACAAAATCACCTATTTTTTGGTGTGTCTTTCAAGCCTCTAAGAACTAAGGAAAATGCTCTGTTAATTTGAGATCTGGCAATTAAGAATCTTTACTCCTAGAAGGCTGCTGACATATGCCCTGTCACATGTTGCCATTAGAGGTGCCCTCTGCCAAGTCCAAACCTCTTGGAATTATGCCACTTCTCAGTTTTACAAACCACAGCAGGCTGGGGCTTAGGCTCTTCAGTCAGTGGAACCCAAGAGCCCCGCAAGCCTAGGGCTGCATACCAAGTGCTGGGAGGGTACCGAATGAACAAAAGGGAAATGAATGTGTATTTTAAAAGCCGATTGTTCCTCTTCAGATAAGTTTGAAGGGAAGGAGGCCCAGCCCTTGAGATCGTTTTTAGTTCTGCTACTTGAATAAAGACATCTTTGTTCCTCAAGGAGCTACAGCTAACTAAAACCAGGGAGGGCCTCTGGAATTTCGCATCAAGCTAGCTCTAACTGATTTTCTTAAGACAAGAATCCGGAATGGGATATAAATATACTAGAAAGCTAGAGAGTTTTTAAGAATGCTTTAAAATGAGTGTTTTGAAACATCTATATTTTAGATTTGGGATAACTGTTATTTTGTTGTATATTGCCTACTAATCTGTTGCACCCCAGTACATTAGAAAGAACAAGGTCTTTGGAGACTTACAGGTCAGGACTTAGTACAATACATTATTGCATTACATTGGGCAAATCATCTAACCTTTCTAAGCCTTGCTTTATTCTTGCATAAAAATTAGAATAAAAATCCTCTTCCTTAGGGATAATATCTTGTAGGATAGAGGGGATTCACTGAGAAAATGTATGTGGAGGTGCCTAAAAGTAAATGGGCATTCAGTAAATGATTGATTTTCTTTCTTCTCTTACCAGCTCCACCTATTACAGTGGATGCTTAGTAAATGTTACTGGCAGAGAGAGTTAATTCCTTTGAGTAACTTACCATTATCCAACTATTGCTATTTTCTCTGTTATAAAGAAAGGGAAAGTCACTTAATGAAGAAAAGCAAGACAGTCGAAACACAAGTAGTACTGTAATACCAAAGGCAATTACAGTCTCTCTAGCGATTGTTTAAATCTGGGTTTAAATTTTTCTCTGTATCAGGGGGCTTCTGGGATGCTTGTAGTGACCTATTTCCTAATCAAGGTGGTGGTTACAGGGTGTGTTCTAGTTTACTTTGTGGTAATTCATGGAACAATACACTTAAGATTTGTACATTTTCTACATGCTTATAGTATTCTTCAAGAAAAAAAGTTAAAATTTTTTTTCTCTGCAGAAATCATGCTTAAGTTCAAACAACAAAGAAGAAAGCTAAAGACAAAAACAAAAAGATTATTGAAAAAAAATAAAGCCTCTCACTTTCGGCCCAAGCTAATTACAACTCCCCCTCCGCCACCCTCAGCAGAAAGGTAAGACATAATGTAGAACAGAGAAAATATTTAAAATCCCATCAGATTAGGATAAAGTTACTAGATTTAGCAAATGAAAATACAGAATGCCCAGTTAAGTTTGAATTTCAGATAAACAATGACTATTTCTGTACTGTCCCATACAATATTTAAAATGTACTAAAACATTCATTATTTATCAGAAATTACATTTGAACTGAATATCTTTGAATTTCGTGTGGTGGCCATAGTTTAAGAGCTCAAATGAAGTAATAATCCCAAGGAATTGTGTTAAAAGTGCACAGTAACTATCTTCTCTTTTCCTGCTCAAAATAATGGCATAAATTTGGTAACGAAGTGATGAAAGAGAGGTATAAGACTAGAATTTAAAGCTTAGTTTTGGTGAAGTTTGGTCAGTTATTCACTGGGACTCAGGGCTGAAACGTGTTACTAAAAGAGAACTAGGTGTCACAATGACATACATTACACATTTTGTTGTTATAGCTGTCTCTACAGAAAAAGAAATTAAAACAAACAGGCCCTCAGAAAAGGCAGTGATCATGCTATTACCCTCTGCTCTATCTCTCTCGTACGTTGAGAAGGCCCCCTAACTGGTCTTTTTGCTTCTGCCCTTGCCCCTTCCGCAGTGAGCCTATTAAAATCATGTCACATTGCTTCTCTACATAAAACTCTTCAATGTCTTCCCCTCTCAGAGTAAAAATTAAAGTCCTTTGTGTGACCCACAAGGCCTTTATGATTTGACTCTGACATTATTTCTTAATTCTCTTCTATTTCCTCACTCAAGTCATCCTGGCCTCCTTGCTGTTCCTCAGAACACCTCAAGCTCCCATCTCAGGGCTTTTGCACTTACTATCACCCCTGCCAGAATGCTCTTCTCCCAGGTTTTTGCATTGCTAGCTGCTTTACTTCCTTTAGGTGTTTTCTTCCCAAAAGTCCCCTTTTCAGTGAGACTTTCCCTGGCTACCCTATCTAAAATTTCACCTCCATCCATCATTTCACATTTCCCCTCTCTTGCTTTTTTTCTCATTAGTATTTATTCACTAAGAATCCACATTTTTATTTATTTATTTACTTATTTTTACCTTCCTCCCATGCAACTGTAAACTCCACGAGGGTAGAGTTTTTGCCTGTTTTGTTCTGAGTATACTGAATCCCCGATGCCTATTTATTTACTATTTTATTTATTACTGTTTATTTACTCAACAAATATTTGTTGCATACTTGAATGCCAGAATTCTAGAATTTACTGAAGAATTTGGCTTTCGTTATCCTCTGTTCCTCGCTTGTACCGTAAAACCAGCTTGTTGTTGAATTAAAGGCTGTTATTCCAACTAAGGAGTTTTTTAAATTTATTTGGTTTTATTTTTCCTACAGAGTGATTATTTCTTCAACAAATATACCCCCTAGCAGAAGCTGGCTAAGATCACCCTGGAACTTCAAATTTCCCGGTATCAAAGATGCAGTAAAACTTTGGACAAGGAGGGTATGGTCTGTATACAACTGGTGCCAGAACTGCGTAGCCCAGGTATGGGTTCGATGTACCTGTTTTCAGCAATGCGGTTGGTTTTTCTACACACTTGCTATGTGTGTGCTCAGGTCAGCACAGCACTCAGGCCAGACTCAGATAAGATGAAACTGTGGGGCCATGTCTACCTTTGTTTTTGTAAAACATACATCAAGCCACTTTCTTGTCCTCTTTCCTTGACCTTATCTTATTGCTCATCAGAGTCAGGCTTGTATTTTTGAATTTTAGAGTGTAGAAGTATTGAAAGATGCCATCTTTCCTTCCCATTCCCGCCACCGAGAACTCGATAGTCTGAAACAACGGTTTTGCATTTTGGAAAGGGAATTGTGCAAGCTCCAGGAATCGCTGAAGGTTAGTATTGTCAAATAAAAAACAAATCTGGACTTAAGTAAGGAGGAAAGGGGTAGTCTCCCATAGCAATCCCAATGTGCTTTTACTAAAAGAAGGAATGGCTATAGGGGAGGGCTAGTCCGAGACCTGTTTGCCCTCGGATCAGTTCCTGAAAACTCTGAGGCTCTGCCACCTATTGCAGGGATGCTGACCTCTGGAGGCTCTGTTTCCCACACTGACCCCTGTAGGCCATATTTCCCAAGCTCCATGTCACCTGGTTCCTGGTTGTCCTGGGCTAATGGTAGACCCTGGTCAGAGACTAGAGGGAGGGAGAAGATGGAGTATTTTCCCCTTTTATTCTCTGTGTTGGGTAATTTCTCCAGCAGTGGTGTAGTTGTCTCTCAAATTCCAGCTCCCACAAGGTAAGTCTGCCACATTTCTTGATTGTCTGAGTTAACCTAGCTCTCCAGAGATCTGGTTCTACTACTCTTTCCTTCGTCCCTCCAGCCCCGGTATATTCATAGCTTTCTGCTGTTGCTAATTTCTGGGCTGCCTCACTATTTCCTGTGTCCTTCTTAACTCTTCCATCAACAGTGGAACCCACTGTCTACATTACATTCCGCCTCTCTGAAATCTCACGGTGTTTTTATTTTCTGGATTGATATAGGCAGGAAAAAGAACCCTATAAATATCCACCTCTCCAAACTCTCCGAAGCAAGGGTTCTGCTCTCAACATCAAAAACTCAAAGAATAAACATTACATTCATGGATCTGGAGAGAAGCTCCTGAGGTTATGGCCCTGCTCCCAGAATTTGTACCTCAAGATGAACTAGCCAAAGGGGGGAAGTCAAATCACCTCACACCTCCAGGCCTCCGCTTGACCATCTATAAAATGAGAATGATACCATCTGCAGTGGGCTGAATGGTAGCCCCCCAAAAGATATGTCCAAGTCCTAATCCCTGGAACCTGTAAATAAATACTACCCTATTTGGGGAAAAAAGGGCCTTTGCAGATAAAAATTAAGGCTTTTGAGATGAGATCATTCTGTATTACCTGGGTAGACCCTAAATCCAATGGTAAATGTCCTTATAAAAGAGGCTCACAGAGCAGAACATGGAAAAGGAGGAGCAGAGGGACTACTGAGGCAGAAATTAGAGTGATACGGTCTCAACCAAGGAATGCTGACGGCTACGAGAAGCTGGAAAAGGCAAGGAGCGGATTCTTCCCTAGGGCCTTGGGAGTGAGCGCAGCTCTGCTGACGCCTTGATTTTGGACTTCGAGGCTCCCGCACTGTGAGAAAATGAATTTTGATTATTTTAAGCCACAAAGTTTTTGATAATTTGTTACAGCAGCCACAGGAAACTAACACAGTCTCATACTTCGTAGGGTCATTACATTTGTTTGCTAGGGCGGCCATAACAATGTAGCTAGCACAGACTGTGTAGCTTGTACAGCAAAAATTTATTTTCTCATAGTTCTGGAGGCTGGAAGTCTGAGATCAAGGTTGGGTTGGTTTGTTGTTGTTGTTTTCTGAAGCCAGAAAAACAGAGTTGTTCTCTGTTGTCACTTTGGCTTGCTTCATTACTGTGTCCTCTCATGGTCTTTTCACTGTGCATATCCAGATTGGGCCTGGTGTCTCCTGTATAGTCAAGCTTCCTTTTTTATAAGGACACCAGTCAGATTGGATGATAGCCTACCCCGACAGCCTTATTTTAACTTAATCATCTCTTTTTTAAAGATCCAATCTCCAGATACATTCTGAGGTACTGGGAGTTGAAACTTCAACATATGATTGGAGGGGGAGGTGTACAAAATTTAGTTCATATAGTCATGTTACAGCCGTTGGCCTTTTTATCAGTTCCTTAAAGATACTGAATTCTTGGCTGCTAAGTCTTTTTCCCTCTGCTAGGAACTCTCTCCCCAAGTCCTTATCTGCCTTCCTATGGTAAATCTCAGTTCATCCTTGAAATTATGGCTAAATGTCACTCCCCAGACTTCTCACTCTTCATGCTCTCAGCACACTTCATTACTCTTATTGAATTATTATTTTGTTTGGTTTTGAGTATATTTGTGTGTGCTTAATGTCTGTGTTCCTCACCAGACTGTCAGCCCCACGAGGTGGCAGACAGGGCTTACATTGACCCATAGTATGAATGAATGAGTGAATGAATGAATGCATGCATGAATGCATGAATGAGTGAACTTGTGATAAATGAGAAAATATGAAGCACGTGGTATACTGAGAAAGTATTCAATATAGCAGCTATTATTTTGATGATTCTCAGCTTCAAGAACCAAGTTAATCTTTTATTCCTTTGCTAAATGTCATGTCTTCTTTCAGACCATCTCAGAAAATTCTTCCTGTCCAAGCTGTGGTCAGACCTGTTACACGAACGATAAACTTACAGATGTGCCTGCCTGTGCTCTAACCAGTCTTGGAGAATCCCAGGTTGCACTCCCTGCCACGCTGCCACAGCCAGCTGGTCCTCTTTCGCCACCTCCGCCCCCTCCACCTCCTCCACCTCCTCCACCTCCTCCTCTGCCTCCACCTCCACCGTCCACAGCACCTTTGCTGCTCAGAAAATCCAATCTCGCTAAAGCACTTCAGGTAAAAAACAATCTAGTAAATGTGTATTTTGGTCAGTGTGTAATGGAAGAGTAAAGACAGGTGGCCCTTTAAAGCTGAGCTAAGGACTTTGACAGGAAAGCTGTATTTTTTATGATCCCATATCTGAATTATATCAATTATTGTGTTTATAAAACCTTAGTCCACTGGGAACTCACAAAAGGTGGATATGGAAATGAAAAGGTTTTTTATAAGGATAGATGAATGAAACTCAGTAGAGTAGAAGATTTCTGTTGGTTTCTCAGCATATCTTTTCTTTGTTCAACTAAACCATTTAGTTTCCCTTGAAAACTGTCAGCATATCTTTTTACTAAAAGGGAAACCTCCCTGGGAAACCAAATTAAGAACAGAGGATGGCTCAGTGAGTGAACTAAGAATAAAAAGGGTTGGCGGATCCTAATGCACGACGCTATTAGGCAAGAGAGCCAGTCTCTATTAGATTTACTTATCTGCCATGGGGACTGGAATATTTATGAATCACTAAAATAGGCATGGTCCTGTTTAAAAATCTGCTGAATTTTCACTATAGATACACTTGATTTATGATGGGTGAGTTAAAGCCAGAGCCTATGTATAACTCTCTGTATATATGTATACCTTAATGTGTACCTCTCTGACTGTGTAATTTTGCTCTGTGGGAACCGAATCTTCTTTTTATGTAGTTCAGGTAAACTTCACTTTGATTCGAGGAACTGCTTCAAGTCCTGTCTTATTGTAATGACTCCTGAGGAAGGTGCATGGTTGCAGGGAACTAGTTCATCACTTCATATCAATGCTGTACCTTTTGATGAATGCTTTCAATAGTTTTAGTATCTTTGGATACTGAAAACAGTATCATTCTTGGCTGAGTGAAAAGAATTGGATAGGTTCCTAGGGTAAATAAGAGTTAACTTTTAAGCCCAGGTCTTTAAAAACTATTTGGATTTGCATTTGACTAGGTATCATGGTTCCAAATTGAATTCTAATCTCTCCATGTATTTTCAGGCTGGACCATTAAAAAAAGATGGACCCATGCACATAACAGTTAAAGATCTACAGACTGTGAAATTAAAGAAAACACAGAGTTTTGATGAAAGAAAAAAGGTATGATATCATTGACTGTACACATAGTCTATCAGCTATTATCCTGGTTGCCCCTTTATGCAAACAAAATATAAGGCTTATGTATAGAAGCTATTCCAAAGTAAATGTTTGATGCCTTATTTAAGTAGTGGTGGATCTCCGCAACAAAATATGTAGATTCCAAGATTATGTAATTAAAGTGTTTTATGTACCATTAGTCTGAATGAAGAAGTAGAGACATACTAGTACTTTGAAGTTTTGGAATTAAAAATTGAGTGGAGTAGTGGATAATCTTACATGTGCTCAGCACTCAACTATTTGTTGTTTCAGCATGTTTATATTTTGAATACTTTTAATGTGTTTTTAATAACGTCTCATTTTGTGATTAAAGCTTGTTCCATCACCAAAGGCATGGAATCCACTAGTTACGGTCTCTGACCTACAGCGTGTCACTCTGAAGCCCAACTCCAAAGTGTTATCAACTCGAGTTACAAATGTCTTAATGTAAGGAATTACACCATGTTATGCTCTACCACTACTTAAAAGAATGATTTTTTTGCTTTTTTCTAACTTTAAAAATTATGTATGCATACTGTAGAAAAGATGGTATCTACAAAAAAGTTTAAAGAAGAAAACAGAAATTGTCCAAATAAATATATCATTGAAGATTGCCACTGTTAACATACTATTATTTATCATTGTATTCTTTTTCTAGACATATAATCTATGGTTTATTGTAATATACACCATTGATTTAATAACAGACTTTGAGGAGAAAAAAATACTATCAAGAATTCTAGTAACTTTTATATCAATAAATTTTAAAACAGCTCAATTTCATAAATAATAAAATATGAAAACTAGTATGTCTTAGAATCAAGGAAGTATAATGTATATATGTGTATATACTTGTGCATAATCATATTGTAGATACAGTTATGACTTTTCCCTTTCAATGTGTCATCAGCTTTCCCCATCTTATTAAAAATTAGTTTGAAGCACCATTTTGACTTCTTTAAAACATAGTTTATTTTATGTAAATTTGATAGATAAAATCCTGTTTTGAGACATTTAGGTTGTTTATGATTTTTTATTTCTATAACTCTTCATGAACATCCTTGTCTATCACCTGTGTGCATAGCTGAGTTTTTTCCCTAAGATGGATTTTACACATGTAATTATTAAGTTAAGAGATACTGCTTATAAGAATTATTTTATCAACTTATGCTCCTATCAACATCTACTACTGTTTTTTAATGTACCAAATAGAACTACTTTCTACAATGTTGCCTATAAAAATGACCACTTTGCTTTGGGAAAAATGATAAAATCTAGCAAGTTCTAACTTTGATGTCTCTATTTTATCAGTACTCCCGGTAAAAATCAGATAGATCTGCGGAAACTACTTAGAAAAGTCAATGTAGAAAGGTAATACATACACTCTCTTATCTTTATGCATTCTAAATCTACTTGATAATTGGCATAAAACACAGTTTCTGATATTTTCATTACCTTTGCAGGAGCCCTGGTGGGACCCCACTTATCAATAAAGAAAATATGGAAACGGGAACTGGACTGACCCCAGTAATGACACGGGCCTTAAGGAAAAAGTTTCAGGTAAGCCTTTGGGGGTAAAAAAACTTTTTTGGTTCCTTTTCTTCAAACTCATTTATTTAGAATCATAATCTAAGTAGCTTTCTTAATAATAATTTTTAAATGGCATTTTATGCTTTACAAAATACATATTTAGGCTTCATAAGAGTCTATGAGATAGCGAGGATTATCATCACTTTAGCAATGTCTGTTTTTTTAAATTCCTTTATTAAGTATTGATTAAACACTTCCTATATGCCAGGCATTCTGCTGCAGTACCAGGGATATAGTGGTAAGCAAAAACAGACACAGATCTACTGCTTTGGGGCTTTCAGCCTAGTGGCGAAAATAGATGTTAATCAAATAATCACATATATGTATAATTTTGCACTGAAGTAAGTGCTGTGAGGGAAAGGAACAGGGTTCTTTGGGAACCCATACAGGAACTTAATGTAGCCTGGCTGATTTAGGAAGGATTCCCTTAGGAAGTGAGGAGGTAAGACTTGAAAGATGAGTACTCATTAACTGGGAAGGGTGCCCATGGGGGGTGGGGGGGTGGGTCCCCCATGGATGTCATGGAAGAAAGAGGAATTATGGCCTGTCAGAGGAACAGAAAAGTGGCCAGTATGGCTGTAACAGGGAGAATGGGCTGGACAGCTCGCAGTCATAACTAGGAGTCAGACCATGCAGAGGTCACCGGAAAAGGCCTTGTTAGCTCTTTTCTTTGTCATCTACCTGTGTGCCCGCTCACCAACATTCAGTGCATCAGCTCGCCTTGTGAGATGTTTTTCCAAGCCCTGTTTGTCTTTCATTTCCACGGTCATCAGATCTGTAGGGAGCAGCCCTCCTTCTGCCACCTCTGCTAGAGTGCGGGGACATGGGTCTGCTGACCTCTTAGGCTATGAAGCTTACATTTCGGTGTCCCTCTGGCAGGAGAGACACACCAAAGAACTCCACTGCTGACATTCTCCCACCCCAACACTGGCCCCCCTTCATTTCCTCATTAAGAATCAGTGTCTTTGGCAGCACCGTTTGGTCTCCCTCTTGCCAAGTCAATGTGGCCATCCTGGGCATTATACATTACTTTTTGGAGATGTGGCCAGATTCTCCTCCTCCTTTTAGAACACCCAATAGGAATCCACCCCCAGATCGCCTTCCTTGGTGATACTACAGATTGTGGAAGGCAGGGGCAAAGGGCGGTGGCTTCACTGAAGGACTAAGCCCCTTCTTTTCCTTGTTCAGCTCTAGGATCCTTTTCGTCCCAACCCTACCCCGTAATTACTATAGTCAGCTGGCAATGTAGATACAAATAAAAATATAATAATAATATACCCACATATTGAGCAACGACATCAAAAAATCACAGATAGGAACTATGCCACATGTGTGCTCCCCAAAGGTCACTTACTAGGAGGATGTCTAGTAAAAACTGTTGCTGGGCATCGAATAACTTTTCCTCCCCAGCCTCTGGCTTCCTTTTTCCTTTACCTCTGAAGCAACTGCTTTAGTTAGGTCTTGCATTTGGCTGCAGGTAACAGAAATCTGACTACAGTGTCTTAACCAATGAGGGGCTTATTTTTCTTACATATTGCCTGGAGAAGTAGGCAGTCTTTACAGCAGCTTCGCCACGTCATCATGGCTCTTCCGTCACTGTGCGTGGCTTTGACTAGGGTACAGAACGGCTGTTCTTTCTGAATCCTCATATCTACCTTCTAAGCAGGATAAGAAGGGCAAAGGACAAGAGGGCGTGCTAGCTAAGCTATCCCTCATCTCTTTAAACAACTGCTATCCAGGACCTTATGATTATATCAAGAAAATGGGGAAACTTGGCTTTTAGAATCTGGCTGCCTGGCTGCCTTGCACAAAGTCTGGGTTCTGTTAGTGAGGAAGGAGGAGAGCTATGTTGGCTACAGGAACATAGTCCACATTATAACCGAGACCTACCCCCTGTTTTATTATAGCTGGCTCACCCTAGAAGCCCATCTCAAACTCTGCCACTTTCTACAAGCAGCTTTGATGAATAAAACTGATGCCAATTCTGCCTGACTTCATGTGATCATCCATAAAATATGCTGATAAAATCACCTCGCTCCTTTTTAAAAAATCTAGTATGTATAAGTAATTATTCTAATATATAACTCCATTTAAAGAATTACAGTAAGTATGGAGCCTATATATACTGTGGTATAAAGGGGCTGTTTGGATATTTTCTAGTTTGCATGATCAGTAAGAACAAAATAGAAAATGCAATCCCCAAAGCAATGTTCATCCTGGAATTGCTCAATTTAGGGTAGAGAGGTTGTTCGAATTTAACTAGGTAATTCTAATTTGTACTCTATAGGTGCAGGTATAACCTTAAGACAATAACCTTGTCCCCACTCATCTTGGGTATTTTCATATAACTGAAAAGAAAAGTAGCCCAGGCTGGTGTGGCTCAGTGGATTGAGTGCCAACCTGCTAAACAAAGGGTTGCAGGTTCCATTCCCAGTCAGGGCACATGCCTGGGTTGCAGGCCAAGTCCCCAGTAGGGGGCGCACGAGAGGCTACCACACATCGATGTTTCCATCCTTCCCCTCTGTCTAAAAATAAATAAATAAAATCTTTTTTAAAAAACGAAAAAAAGAAAAGTATTTCAGTTTGTAAAGCTCATGCATTCATTAACTACTACAAACTTGATCAATTAAAAAGACCCTCTGGATTTGATTTCTGTGCATTATAAACAGTTAAGAGGTAAGACCATCCTCCATCCAAACCCAGCCATTTTCCAAAAGGTTCGGAAACAAAAGATCTAATGTGACCCTAAAAATTAGCGTGATGATTTCCGTATCTTAGGTAGTAGGTAGTTATACCTGGCTCACTGAAGTCCCAGATATTCGTCATTTTGGTGCCAGCTGTCCACCTTCATACAGCTAAATACAAATTTCATGAAGGCTCAACATGAACCTTATATTTTCTGCAGTACCCCGTGAGGGATTCTTTGAGGCCTATAGGAGGCTCCCTGATACCCCGTCCTCAATAGCCTGTTGATTCAATAGCAGTAATAATGCAAACCTAACTGTATTTTTGTTCTTTCCTGCCAGCCCAGGGTGCCAGATTTAGTAGATGTAGACAT
>PVJD01001391.1:0-271104 GCA_004026545.1 Mormoops blainvillei | reverse complement strand
ACTCATCACAGATGCGAGCTTCGGAGTTGGAGGGACACTTGGAGACCTGTGCATTTCAGGAGTTCAGGGGTATTCACGGGTTGCCTGGAAACCAGAGACCAAATAGGAAACAGGAAGCCCTAGGAGAGCGAGGCTTAAATATTTCAGCATCATTTCCAGAGGTGAAGGCCGCTTGCCAAAGCCGGAGGGCAGCCACCCTACTCCTTTTTGCTCTTCAGCCTCAGATCATCAGAACTTTCGCCTTGTCGCCCCGCCTCCAATCTCACTTTGCACGGTTTAGAGGTGGAGGAAGGCTTCTTAAAGGGTCCACGTAAGAGTCCGCGCGTGCACACAGACACGCACACACAGGAGATGGGAAGCCATTTTCTGGAAGTTTAACAGAAGTGTCATCTCAAGCCTCCAGGTTTCCCGCAGCTGCCGGGGCTGCCTGTGCCAGGCATTGATTTACTGCTTGCATTTGTGTGACCCTGGGTGAGGCTGGGTCTGTCGGAGTTTGTCCCAGAATTCACTGTTGGAGCCAAGTGTGGCTAAGTTCTGGGACACGAGGGAGCCCAGCGCTTGAAACACAAGCGTCCCGCAGCTGAACACACAAACAGTGTCTTTCTCTGCTGCAGACGCAGGCCTGGCCAGAGGGGTCCCCTTTAATGTGCTCGTACATACTGGTATCTGTCGCTGCTGACCCACGTAGACCCCTCTCCCCCTTCCCCACCTGCAGACCCCCTTGGGGGCTCCAGTTCTTTGTGCTCACCCCTCCTCCACACCCCAGAGACCTTTTTGGCTGCGATTCTCAGTTCTCGTCTGGTAGCAGCGTTTGTGCACTTGAGCACTTGGGGCAGTGCGTCTGGGGTAAATTTCAGGGTTGGGCTGACCTTGCTTTCCATCACCGATTAAACATGGGGCAACCTGACCTCCCCTCCTGTAGCCTCAGTTTCTTCATCTAGAAACACATGGACAAGCCTTGACTCTCAGGGGTGTTGTAAGGATTGGGGGGTGTGAAGTATGTGGGTCTCAAATAGGTGGTTCTCCAAAGGAGACATACAAACAGCCGACGCGCACATGACAAGATGCCCAATATCATTAGCCTCTAGGAAAATGAAAATCAAAGCTGCAGTGAGACACCGCTCCACGCTTCCCAGAACAGCTATAATAAAAAGCCAAAAAAAAAAAGGAAAAACAACAAGTGTTGATGAGGATGTGGACAAATTGGAACCCTCATACATTGCTGGTGGGAAGGTAAAATGGTGCAGGTGCTGTGGGAAAGTTTGGATGTTCCTTAAAAAGTTAAACATAGAATTACAGATGACCCAGTCATTCCGCTCTTAGATACATACCTCGGAGAATTCAACACAAACACTGAAACAAAAACTCGCACGTGAACGTTCATAGCGCGTTACTCACAATAGCTAACCGGTAGCTAACAACCCAAACATCCTTCGGGTGGTGAGTGGGTAAACGAAGTGTTCTGCCCACACCAGGGAATGAAGCTGTAAGAAGGAATGAAGCCCTGACACTGGCTACACCACGACAAACCTATGCTAAGTGAAAGGAGCCGAAAACAAAAGCTCACGGATCGTATGGCTCCAGTCACATGAAATTAGATGAGGTAAATCCACAGAAACAGAAAGCAGGTTAGTGGTTGCCCAGGGCTGGGGCATTTGCGGGGCAGTGACCACTTGCTGTCTATGGGGTTCAGTGTACACAGGGTCTCCTTTGGTGGTGATGAAAATGTTTTCGAGTCAGATAGAGGCGATGGTTGAATGACAGTGTCAATGCATTACATGCCAGTGTGTTGTACCATTTAAAATGGTTCATTTTACGTTATGTGACTATTACCATGATTTAAAAAAATGTCTCCACTGCAGGTCTTGCGTTTGATGACAGGTGAGGATTTCTGGTTCTCAAACTTGGCTGCACCCTATAGGTGTCTCCAGTCAGTACCGATGCCTGGGTCCCACACCCAGAGATTTTATTTAGTTGGCAGAAGTGGCCTGAACACACTGAGAAGTGGCCCGAAAACGCCCCAAGTGACCCCAGCACCCAGGACCTTCCCTTCTATTTCCACCTGGGCCGGCACCTCTTCCTCCCAGCATTCAGGCCTTGCCGAGGGAGCCCGGGCATCCAGACACATTGTCCTTGGCTGACCTTGGGTGTGCTTCATTATAACTTGTGTCAGGAATGTCTGGCCTTGTACTTTAGAATGTGAATGCAGAAGGGAGTGAAATGGTAGGTCTTGGGGGTGTGAGACTGAATACTCTTCCGGGCATACTCTTGGACACTTGTCTACATGTATGGCCAGCCATGGCTTTAAAAACTTTTACCTTAAAGGAGGAGTTCCAGGTATTTTCTACACAAGTCACCTGTGGAGCCAACCCCAAAGGGTTACTTTAAGCTAAGGGAGGAGGGGTGTCTAATTCTCCTGAAAACAGTGTTAGGGAAATTCCCAACATGCTTTTTCCAAGGTCTCTCCAGGGGAGAAACAGCTACTCTGGACTTCATTCAGACCAAGCACAGACAATTGGAAAGTACAGGTAGCAGAGCCTGTGAGGAGGTAAGGGTGCCACCTTAGAGTGACAGGCCAGCGTGACAGCCAGACAGCCAGGGTGGCACCAGGATGATGAACTCAGGGTCCTGGTTTTCCATTGCTGCATAACAAATCCACCCAGAACTTAACTCCAGCGGCTTCCACAAGAACCGCTCACAAATGTGAGGTAACGCCTCATACCCACAGAGATGCCTACTCTCAAAACAAACAACAAACAAGAAGCCAAATAACAGAAAACGGTAAGTGCTGGAGAGGATGTGGAGAAACTGGAGCCCTTGTGCACGGTTGGTGGGAATGTCCAACGGTGCAGCCGCTATGGAAAGCGGTATGGAAGCGACCCCAAAAACCAGAGAGTCACACGCTATCTGATCTGTGTCCCCTGCTGCCATCTTCAAAGCCAGCAGTGGCTGGTGGGCTCCTCTTCCCCTTTAAGGACCCTTGTGATAATATTGGGCCATCGGGACAATACAGAATCATCTCCCTATTTTAAGGTTTAAGGGCAGCTGATTAACAACCTTAATTCCATCTACATCTTCGGTGTCCTGTCACGTGACACATTCACAGATTCTGGGCATTAGGACATGAACATCTTTGGGGACCATTCTGTCACTTTTTTTTTTTTTTAAAGGTTTGGAAGATCAATAAGAAAGATGACAGAGGAGGCAGCTCCCCTGCTTGGGGCAGGCGGTAAATGTCAGCGGCTGTCAGAGCTCACTCAGTGTTATCTGCTCCGTAAAGGAGAAAACAATTTAAAGAGGAAGTTGCGTCCGGCCAGGAAGTGAGGGACTGTAGCAGGTAAGAATCCTGAATCCTGAATTTAAGTGGGCCAGAAAGGTCACATTTCCTTATTTTCTTCAAACTGACTTCGACTTGACTCCAAGGTCCTACCCTGCCACTTTGGCAGGAAACTCAATTTAAATGTTTACCGAGCCTCCTCCTTGCCCCAGAATTCAGCGGCTGCGTCACGGAGCCACCGATTGTCACCGTCAGCAGCAGCACAGCACTCGGGCTGGGCACTCACGTCTGTGAACTGAGTCTTCCCGACAACCCCGAGACAAGTCATATGAACCCCTGCAAGTTGCAGATGAAGGAACTGAGACCCAGAGAGGCTCAGGAACTGGCTCAAGGTCACACAGCTCTAGGTCATTCTGCTTGTGGCCGACACCCTCCTTGTCCGAACTCAGAGTGTTCCCTTGAAGGCTTTGCTTCAAAGCCATGTGTGGGGTGGACATCCTTGCTCAGATGAGGCACCGTGGTCCCTGAGCCCTAGCCTCTCTTCCAGGGCTCCACGCAGCCAGCGACCCCGGTCAGACCACTTCCTCAGCACTGCCCAGCCCTGCCCCTGCCCACTTTTTTTTTTTGGTCTCAGGGAATTCTATATTTTATTCTTCCCGTTGCTGTTAAAAATGCTTATCATAATCTCTTCAGCCAATGCCAGAAACAGACAACCAAACAGGGACTTCTATTTTTGGCCTCTTTGTACAAGACCCCTCCATGGGAGGGAGCACACGAGAACCCAGCCACCTTCATCGATCATGGGACGAGGACATTCAAAGAAGGAAACACCCACACGAGCACTTCGGGAAATTATCCTGTCAGACAGCGAGGGAGCGCCTGGCCTTTAAATTATTTCAGATGCATCCCCGGACTGGAGAGATGCTGTGAAGAATGTCCCCAAGGTCTGCTTGGTCCTCTGGGAGGAGTCTTGCAGAAGGTGGCAGGAGACTGGCAGATTTTGAACAAAATTTTTAAAAATGGAAAGAGAGGTAGATTCCAAAACCAACAGGCCTGAACCTGGACAAAACCCCTTGAAGATGATTAAATGTGTAATTTGTAAGCTTTTAGTAGAGGAAGTGGCCTCATTTCCTTTAATAATGGGGTCGCCAGACTGCAGGATTAGTGAGATGTTATACTCTGGATTGAAACATGAACTTGAATGAAGATTCTCATTATATCCTCCGGGTCAAGATGGAGAAATGTCATCCACACGACAGCCTCATTGGGTGGTGTCCTGGACTGAATGTTTTCCCCCGAAATCCATGTGACAAAGCCCCAACCCCCAGTGGAACTGAAGCCTTGGGGGGTGATTAGGTTTAGATGATGAGGTCAGGAGGGTAGGGCCCTCGTGGTGGGATTAGCGACCTTCTAAGAAGAGGACGACACACCAGAGCTCTCTGCCCACCGTGAGAGGACAGGGAAGGCAGCAAGCCAGAAAGGCGGGTGTCAGCAGGAGCCGACTGGGCTGGCACCCCGATCTTGGACTTGTAAGAAAACACCACCTCTTGTTTCGGCCACCCGGTCTCGGGTGTTTTAAGGCAGCCTGAGCTGGCAATACAGATGTTTTCAAAAGTGGTTCAACCAAAGTTCCTGAAAAGGGTTCGTCAAAGGCATTCTACCGAGGGGCGTGGCAGGGATGGGGCCGACCGAAATTGGCATATACAGGATGCATCTGGCCTGGCCTTATCCTGTTCAGCATTTTAATTAGTGACTTGCATGATACACAGAAGGCAGTTAATGGAAGGGAAGCTTGCCTGGAGCTGGGGATGGGGACGAGGATGGCTTGCACTCAGCACAGTGCCTGGCTCCCGGGAGGAGCGCGGCACACCCCACCTCCTGCCTTTGTGTCATACCCCGTGTCTTTTGTCGTTGAACTATCTCCTCTGCCTAGAGTAGCCCTCTTGCTTTGTCTGGTGGGGAAACACCTGCTCATGCTTTCAGGTTTCATTCCTGTGTTGGCTTCACTGTGCTCCAGGTGAGGTTGAGACCTCCACCCTGGGGGTCGGGCCCTTTTTGTGCTTTGTAATGATCAAGGTCACGTTCATGCGTGTATCTGCTTACACATGGTCTTTCCTACTACCCACTAGGCTCCTGAAGGGTGGTGTCTGCCTTGCCCATTTCTGTGCAGCACCTAGCGTAGGGTCTGGCATGTACTAGGTGCTAAATAAACATCTGTGGAGGGAAGGGAGGGAGGGAGGAAGGGGAGAAGGAATCGAGCCAACTGTTACTCATCTCTTGCCATACAAAGGCATTTTGATGATGTTTGTCGCCCCAAACTACTCCGATACTCAGTGGCTTAAAACAGTAACTACTTTATATGCCTAAGGTTCTGTGGGTCAGGAATTCAGGCAGAGTTCAGCCCGGCAGCTCTTTTCCCCTTGTGTGGGCTGGGGCCGTTCGCTCGGCTGTATTTGGCCCGTGGCCCGGCTGGCCTGGAAGGTCGAGAAGGCTGCATTCAGATGCTTTTCCACGTAGCCTCTCTCCGTCCATGGGGCTTGGACTTCACAGAATGGTGGCCACGGTTTAGTGGGAGTTATCACATGACGGCGCGGTTTCAAGAGGGGATGTTCCAAATAGTGAGGGCTTGCTTCCAGGGAGCTATGCCCCCCGCCTTAAGGCTCAGCCTCAGAAGCTACACAGCGTCACCTTCATTATGTTCTATTGGTTAAAACAGGTCACAGCGCCAACCCAGGTTCCAGGGCAGGGCTCAGTGGGCAGGGCGGCACAGAGGGTTATGTGGTGTGGCGAACCAATCACAGACTTCGGAGTCAGGAAACCTGGACCCAAATCTAGCCTCTCTGATGCGCAGGTCTCACATTCGCTTACCTGCTCTGGGCTGGTTCCCTGTCTGTAACATGGGCGAGAGGATAATGGTGTCACCACTTCTGTAGGGTTACTGGGATGCAGGTCACAACAGTGCCTTTTATGTGACTAAGTAGTTAGGTCTTGCGCCCTGGGGCTGAGGGTAGAGAGGGTAGGTTTGTCAGAAGGGAGTGGAGAAGATTTTTGGGGGGTGGAGGGGGCGTCTAATTTAAATCCAGGTGGGAAATAAGAGCGGGAAGAGACATTTCACCGTGCTTTAAACTAACAACGCTCCCTGCCCTGTTCGCTGCCCCCCATACAACCAACGCAGAAGGAACCCTGACCCCACAGCCGGAGCCCATTGCGCCAGGCTGTGACGACAGTGGATGCGGGCTGCGCAGACCAGCAGGGCTGACTGTCAGCCATTTCAGGAGGTGACAAGGAAACTTTCCCAGAAACAGCCCCACTGTCCTCCCCTTGCTCACTCCCTTCCCCTGCCGACCTCCTCTTCCTCCCGAAACACGCAGGCCGGGCCGGCACAGCCTGTCCATCTAGAGCTCCTTCCTCAGGTATCTGTGTGGCTCACTCACTCCCGGACCGCCTTCAAGTCTCTGCTCAACGTCACCTTCTCGACGAAGGCCCTCGATCAGTATTTGTTGAATAAATTAAGGAACGGTTAATGAATCCTTTTGTCGCCTTCATAAAGTCCTGAGTTAAGGAATTCCACTCTGGGTATGGATATACACATCATGTGTACTAATAATTACAGCTATTATGCTTTGAGTGCCAAGCACCTAAAAGTTTGCAAGGCACAGATCTGATCATTTTACATGAACGTAGCCATTTAATTCTCAACAATTAAAAATAAGTGCTATTACTACTCCCACTAATCAGATGGGAAACTGGCAGCACAGAGAGGTGAAGGCCAGACCCACTGATCTCCGCTTGACTTTCAGTGGCCTTTCTGGAGCTCACAGTGGATGAACCCAGGCAAGCAGCCCCCACCGTCAGAGGACCGGCCGGCAGCGGGAAAACCTACCATCGCTTCCTCATACATGTGCCGTCTCCGGCGGTGACCAAGGCAGGAATGTGTGTTCAGAACCAGGGAGGGGCAGACACGTAGCTGACCTGCCGGGCTGGGTGAGAGGTCACCTGGATGACTCCATGTCTGGCTACTATCTCAGGGGGTTTTAAGTGTTTTGGTTGCTAATAAAATTCCCCCAAATATGCTTTGGGGGAGAAACACCCAATTATCAAAAAAATAAAAAAAATTCTAACCCCATCCTCACCCTTTAATTTTTCAATCCATATGTATTCTTTGGGAAAACTCAATCCATATGTTTCCCAGCCTGTTACACATTGAAATGTTTCCTAGGGAGTATCTGACTTCGCCAGACCTCGGGGCCTCCCCCCACTTTCCTGTCTTCTGCGTTACCCCATTCTCCCAACACTTTACAAGCAGGAATCCACGTTCCAGAAAAAGCAGACCTAGGGGGAAACATGCAAGCTATACCCACAATGCCTGAGTGGCTCTTAGCCACGGAGATGCCTCTGGGGTAGCCCCAGGGCCTGTCCCCTCCCAGCCTCATGGTGCTCAGATGGGCGGCCGGGTCTGTTCGGTGGCTGTTCCCATGCCCTGAGCGTCACTTTTGGAACAGAGGTGGCAGCTTGCAGGACCTCAGTGCCTCTGGCCACACTTGGAGTCAGGACAGCCAGACATTACAGGGACTTATGTGAAACCAGACGGGGACTCACATGGAGCCTTGGCCGTGAGCCTCGGGCAGCTTTACCCACTCCCGACGGGGGCTTTGCGTCGGGCCAGCGAGGGACAGGTAGGTGGAAGGGGGGGGAGTGCGTAAGGCGGCGGGGCTGCAGCGCCAGCTGCTCTGGGGCTCCAGGCCCAGCTCTTTGTGGTGAAGTGATAATAATTATTAACGCCGGACATTGTGTAACACTTCATAGTTTCAGAAATGCTGTCAGCAGTTTGATGCAGCCAGTGTTTTGGGAGCCAAGGCACTCAGATGGGGCACCTAACCCTCTGAGCCTCGAGTTGCTCGGTGGTGAAAGAGACAGGACGCTGCCCACCTCACAGGCTGAGTCCCTCCCGCCCCCCGACGCGACGCTTTCCCACCGCGAAGCACTCACAGCTGGAGGGGCTGTCGCGGGGCTGACACCTCATCTCACTCCATACTCAAGTCCTGATGCTCGCAGCCTGACCCTGCCCAAAGGTGACAAACGAATTTTCAGTTTTCCGCATTTTTTTTTTTCCTACAAAAGAAAGTAGCCAGCATCCTCTGGCTTACATTCCTGTCCTGGATCTTTCCCTGTTGCCTGCTGCACCTGTGGGGTCCCAGGATCCTGGGAGCTCGGAGGACCCGTGGAGCCTCCTGGGTGGGGGAGAACTTGTCGTTAGGGGACAAAGAGTAGCAGGCAGCTTGAGGTGGCTGTCCGAGGAGAGGGGGGCTTCCTAACAGGAAGACCAATAGAGTTGAGATGATGGAGTGATAGCCTTATGTGCTCGGTCAGACCAGGGCGGGATACTTAGGGTGAGGTTTACATGATAAGACCTTGCACAGAGACACCCCCAGTGACCCAGGGTCCCCTCCTGGGCTCTGGGAAACACTGGTAGTGGGGAGCAGGGCGCACAGGAGTGGGGCGGGCACCTAGTGCTGTCTCACCTGCACTGAGATGCCACCGTGGGCTCCCAGGGAATTCTGGCACCTAGAAGAGGGGGGTTCCCATGGTAGCGGGTGCAGGCAGGGAGAGCAGTGCTGTTCGCCGTGTGACCATGATGCTACTGCTTGGTGTAACTGAGGCTCGTGCATGGGAGGCAGGGTCACCAGGCAAGACCCAAGCTCACTAGCATGGCCCACAAGGCATGAGTGGGCCCCGTCTGTCCCTCCGCGGCACCACCATGCCCCCGCCACTTACAGCCCCGAGCCTCTGCCCCATCTGCCCCCCTGCCAGGGGCTTACCCCTCTGTGCCCTTTCCTGTCAGCCCTACAACAATTCATCTTTTCAGGGCCCAGCAGAGTGCTTTGTAAACGTTGGTGGAAAACACGTGTGATAAAATGAGTAACTGGAGAGCGTGAGGGACTCGCTGGGGATCCCCCAGTATTCAAACCAAGACCCGAACCCCAGGTCTCCAGCCTCAGCTGCGTCCGGTGCCCCTGCCCTTCTCTCTCCTGGGTTTCTGTGGCTGCTCCCAGAGGATGAGGCCACGGACACACCTCCCCAGGCGACCTCTGTCCAGCCAGCACACTCACCTTGCCTGGAGCCGTCTGCCCATCGCAGGGACCTCAGTCACAACGCTGGCCACTCTGGTCTCTGAGCCCACCAGCGGGAATAAAAGTCTGATAAGGCTGCGGGGGCACTGCCCCTGCAATGCGAGCCACCTGTGCAGACGCCTCCAGGTGAGGCGTGTTTTTGCTGCACGTTAGGATCACCTGGGGAGCTTTGACAACCACCAATGCGCAAGCTTCACGCCAGAGCAACTACGTCAGCGTCACGGGGGGCGGGGTGCTGGCATCAGCCTTTAAAACGCCCCAGGTGACTCCAGGGTGCAGCCGAGCTAGAAAAAAAGAGGTTGGGGGTCAGGGGTGAGGTATCTAGGGAGCTTTAAAGAAATCCCTGTGCCCCAGCTTCAAGCAAACAATTTCACTCAGACTCTCTGGGTGCCCGGGCAGCCAGGCGGTGTGCTCGGTTCTGACGGGTCTCCAGGTGATCCTACTGTGCTTGGGGATGAGAATCCCTGATCAAGCCCAAGGCCCTTGGTTTGCCCACGAGGAACCTGCAGCCCCAAGAGCTCAAGGTAGTTGCCTGAGGATGTGTCGTACTCGGCGGGACCAGGGTATGAATCCAGCTCCAGGGCCCTGGGTCCTGATCCAATGCTCTTCCTATCACGGAGGGTAGACAGCACCCAAGGAGACGCCTTCTCGCCCTTCATTTCACAGTCGGCTGCAGGACTGCCACAGTTGCTCAAGGCTGGCTGCAAGGTCATCTTCACTTTCATCAGACACCTCGCACAGGGCGACCTCTCTGCTCCCCTGTCCTTTAACAAACCCAGAGTCCTGAGAGACTCACCCCACTCCCCGCTCTGTGGGAACAGGTTTAGAGGCTGATAAAGATGGTGACGCTAAGACGTGAACTAGTCCGGAGTGAAAATCTGGAAGAAAGCGCCATACCCAGAGTTTCTGGGCTGCAACCCCCTGGAAACTGTCCAGGGTTTTGCTGCCTCCTGGTGATTCATAGCCCTTTCTGTCCTCCCCTTCCTGTGGTTCAGTGCGAGCATCGCGGACCCTAGGTTCCCCTCCTGCTCCATCAGCAAATGCCGTGCACAGGCACTCTGCTTTCTGGTCCTTGGCCCCAAAAGAATGAACACTCAGGCTCGGAACACGAATGCCCGTTTCACAGATGAGAAAACTAAGGCACAGGGCAGTTGATAGCTTGCTCCAGATCACCTGGGCAGTGCGTGATGGTGCGGGGATCCGAACCAGGCTGACAAGTCCATGCTTTCTCTCCCGGGCCACCGTGCCTCCCAGCACGGGCCTCCCCCAGCTCACTTCTGTTAGCTCTGAGCTCTTCTTCCTGGGTCCAAACCCTCGTCTTTGTGGAGGCCTCAGTGACGCGCTTCCTGCCCTTGTTAGCCCACACCATAGCCTGGATTGAGCCTGATCTGCCCGTCCCCTCCGTGGTACCATTTGTCATTTTCCTCTGGACTACTGGGTACGGGGCCCATGGGAGGAGCCCGGGAAAGTGTGGTGGTCTATGTGGCCACCAGGGCCCCAGCTTCCCCAGCTCTGTGAGGAGACACACCAAGGCGCTGGGAGAGCAGAGAATCCGCCCCACCCTGCCCCACACCGCACCTTACCTCCTAGAGCCTCCTCTTCAAGAGGTCTCCTTCCCAAGAGACTTCTTTCAGCTCCAGCCCACAAGGGGAAAGTCACCACAAGCTATGATCAGCTTTGACACGCGCTTACCTGGAATGGGACAGTGGCCTGGCACTTGAATTATATATGACACTTTTATTATCAACATAACTCTACAATAAAATTTAAGGAATTTGAGGAGAAAACACCCCAGCCCGTCATCCTACCTAGTCTCCTTCCATGATTGTTTTCATGTGTGCCTCTTTCTAATCTTCAGAGAAATGCATTTTTCTACTTAGTTCTAATCAGTGTTTTATAAACAATTTGTTCTGCTTATTTTACTCAGAACCAGCATATAAACATGTTTCCACACTGTCATCTTCACATCGATCCATTCTATGTCTATAGAGCCTTCTATCACATTTTTTCTTGTGCCACAAATTGTTCCCCGATAGTTGAAGACTGGGGTTACTTTATAAATACTTTTGCTCTGGAGGGGCAGGGAGGCCAGGACTGTTGTGTGCGGCAGTGGGACCGGAAGGGGCAGGGGGAGGGGAGAGAGAGCAGAGGGGGTCCCCCCTTTGGCCTCAGTCACGTCTGCACCAGCCCAGCTCAGGCAGCAGGCTTCCCGGGCAGCGTTCTTAGCGGCTGCGGCACAGGCATCACTAGCAGCTCCTACAGTCTCTCTGGCCCTGACCCCGTGGCCCCCGACCCTGCTACTCGTGTAGAACTTGACCTTGAGGAAGCCCGCTCATTTAGAGCTGATGGCGGCAAAACAATGCGTTTATCTCTGTGAGGGTCGGGGAGGGGATGGAATGTACCTGACACAGTAATGCTGCCCCGGGTCTATTCACAAGGACCATGGGCCAGATACTAAATACTCCGTGTAAATGACCTCGCGCACCACGACGGCGTTGTTTGACGGAGGAGGGCCCGAGGGCCCGAGGCCCCGAGGGTGGCACGCCCTCTCTGGGTGCGCGTGGCAATCGTGAGGTTCTAACCCGTGTACGGCAGACGCACGTCACTCCCAGACTCTAGAGTAGGAAGTCTTAACACAGCAAAAGCGGTCATTTCTCAACCACCCCAGCACGCAGCTGGAACCCTTGGGCCAACTCCATACCCCCGTCCAGGCAGGAAGAGGGGTCGGGGGGTGCGGATGTGGTGAGGTGACAATGAGGTAACGGGCAAAAGCTCCCGGGAGAACGGAAGAAGGCAAAGGGCTAAGTCTGCTTGGGGTTTTCCTCTAAACACCCAAGAGGGCTTCTTACCCCTCCCACTTGTAGTTGCCATGTTTCATGTACCTGTTGGGTCTCCATCTGTGCTGGAAGCTGCTGGAAGGCGGGGTCTCCGACATGCTCTGTTTCCATCTCGAGAGCTGAAAGGCTATAGGCAATGGGGGCTGAGCTCACCCTCAAAGGATGGGGGAGCCCCCGGGTGGAATAAAGAAATGGGAAGGGGGCCTGGGCAGGGAGATGGTAGCGCAGGCTGGAGGGCGGCCACGGGTGGGCGTGCGGGGGGGACAGTGAGGAGACAGGACTCACTCGGTCTGGTTCGCGTGGGAGAAAGGCGAAAGAGGCGGGAAACGGGCCCCTGGACCCGCTGGTAGCCTGGGAGTGCTCCTTCTCCAGGTCTGGCTTTCTCCAGCTCAGAGCGGAAAACAGTGACGAGGGGGTGGATTACATCTGGCAATTTCTTACAATCAGCAAAGGGGAAAAAAAGTAAGCCCAACATAGATCAGACAAATAACAGAGGTCCGAGTTGACGTGTCCAGCGCCTGTCTCAGTTCAGACAACGCTCAGAGATGAACCCAGTCCTGCAGAATGTCTTAGGAAAGGAGATACAGTGTCTCCTCGGAGCTACAGCGGAGCCCAGCCACGGCCTTGGCCCAGCTGAGTCTGGGGGCAGGTGACGCTCAGGCCAGCCGCTCCCCACGATAAGCACCACCAGATGGCTGCTCGGGGATGGGGAGAAGGTCCTTTCTCTGCCGCAAGCCTCCCCTCCCCCACCACACACCTTCTCTCACTTCTGTGGTTCCTCCAGAGGCTCCAGAATCTACCAGGAAAACCTGGAGAGGCAGAATCTTCTGGAACGGCCAGGGCTTGCTTCTAAGCCTCTGCTGCCTGGTTCTAGGTCTCCACCAGCCTTACCTGGTCTCCCAGGGTTCGCAACGGGGAGAGGCGGTCAGCCCCTTCTCTGGGTCCCGACCTCTTGGGCTATGTGCTAATTTTGGTTAGAACACTGGTGCTAAGTAAAAACACTGGGGATTCCTGGCAAGGACTCAGACAAAATGCGAATTAGAAAAACAGAAGGTCTTCGAATCCTCCCACGCAGTGTAAGCAAAGTGCCCAGGCTGTCGATGGTCCCTGGAGAACATCCCATGGCAACAGAAGCCCCAAACCACCTGCCTGTGGTTCATGTTAGAAAGCCTGACCCATGTGTCCAACTTACTGTTGGATGTTTCCATCTACATGGAAACGCCTCCAACTCAACAGGTCAAAGCCAGACTCTCTCCAGGCCTCTCACAGGTCTGTCTTTCCACTGCGTTCTCTCCCTCTTTGTGGCTGGTGCCACCATTCCTGCAGAGACAAGGACCAGACACGTGGGACACCCTCTTCCAGACACCAAATAATCTCCAACTCCCCGTCGCTTCCTGGGTTCAAGGCTCTTGTTCTGACCTGTCGCAATAGACCCTTCAGTGATCTTCCTGCTGGTTCTCAAAAGCATCCTTGACCCAGTTACCAGCGGAATCCACCCAAAATGCAAAGCGGATCATGTGCCCTGCCCCCTTTCTCCCGGAATGCACAGTGGATGAAACAGTGGAGAAAACCAAATCGGGGGGTGGGGGGGCAGCGTCCTTCTAAGGGCGAGGTGGGGGCCCGGTTTCCATCAGTGGGGAAATAGATCTGTCCTGCCCCCTCCCCTTGCAGGAAGGGGTGAGGAGGACAGGTGAGAGCTGGATTTAGGGCTCACTGTTTGGGTCCGTGTGGGAAGACTTAGCGGTCACCGAAGGCTCGTATTGGGAGAAAAGCAGCCGGGAGCCCTGAGGCGGGTTGTGTGAAACTGGAAAGGGGTATGAACACGTTAACCTAAAAATAAGTATCTTCTGCCTCTGCTCCCACCAAGGCAGCACGCCTGCCCCTGTGCCCACTGGCCCCTGCCGCCACACTCGGCCTGCCAGTGGTCTCCAGTATCGGTCTCTGTGCATAGGCCTGCGGATTCCGGGGAGGACAGCTGCTTCTGTATCTTGAGGCAGGAAAAAAAAATCAGATGTGCCTGGAACATCTTGTTGTTGCCAGAAAGCAGGAATGCTTTCAAGAATACCGGGGACAGTGCAGGGAGGACAAGGGGTCAAACCAAGGGGCCCCCGGGCCAAACCCCCGACAGTTTGGGTATTAATTAGAACAGGCTGAACAGGAGGAGGATGCGGGTTCATTGCACCACCCCCATGCCTTCAGCGCGCATATGTACCAAGAAGTGGCTGGTAGGTCGGAGGAGGGTGGAGGTAATGGGGTGTGCTCATCTGTGCTGACCTTAGTGAGCAGGGCGTATCACAGAAACGGGTCTTTTGTTTCCTCTCAATTCTGTTTCTGTCCCTCACGGGTACATACGTGCTCGTTTCCACCCGTGAAAGCAGGAAAGAATCAACGCAGGAACTCTGAGTCAGCCAATTTGTCTGGGAAAAAGCACTGACGCTCCCAGGATCTCAGCCCTGGGGGTCGCCCAGCGCAGCAGAGCAAAACAGGGTCCCCTGTGCTTCCAGTGGTCCCAGCGAGGGGTAGGAACCGGTGCCTCCCCGCTGCGGGGGTGAAACTGCCCCCATCAGTTACAATACGCCACCAGCTAGGAGACACACATGTCTAATAATGCTAACAGATCACGTCAATGCATTATGATGACAGGACAATAGATTATGCGACACCGGCCAAGCAAGACGTGCATTTATTTCAGGCCAGGGAGAACCCAACGCTGCAAAATTGGAAACCTTCCCAAAGGGTCAAAGTAACAAACAATATGTGATTGGGAACAGGAAGCTCCCCCGATCTGCCTTCTTCTCCTTGGACTCTGTAACACAGGCTCACATCCCAGTCCGGGATCTGCGGTTCAGCCACCCAGACTTGGCAAATCCAGCACGCGCTTTGAGGTGGTTCTTTTTCTTCTTCTTCTGCTCTGGTAAGATTGTTAAAATCCCTAGGTAAGGTAAAAATAGTATTCGGTGAACTCACTGAAATCCTAGTAAGGTGTTAAAATTGGCACCCTAGGAAGGCGTGGAATTTAGGATAAGAAACCAAGTGAAATTCATGGTACTAGCACTTTCATACCAGGTTTTGATGTAAAGCTATGAAGCAGCTTTGGAATCATGATATTTTGTATATTTAATATATTTAGAGTTTTTAAGAGGATCTGCTATATTAAATTTGTGAATTAAATCTTTGGAGGGGTTTCTTAAAAGTTTGCAATCAATGTTAAATTTTTGCGAAAATACGGTTGGCTAAACTCATGAATTTTAAGAAATAGACTTTATTTTTTAGAAGAGTTTTAAGTTCACAGCAAAATTGAGTGGGAAGTAGAGTTTCCATACGCCCCTTGCCCCCAGTCACGCGTAGGCCCCCCACTGCTGCGAATGGTACCCACCAGATGGTACGATTGTTACAATCGATGAACCTGCGTTGGGACGTCATCATCACACCAAGTCCACAGTTTCCACTGGGGTTCACTCTTGGTGTTGTACATTCTGCGGGTTTTGACAAATGTATAATGACATGTGTCCACCATTACAGTGTCACGTAGAATAGTTTCACTGCCCTAAACATCCTCTGTGCTGCGCCCGTTCATCCCTCCCTCCCGGAGCCCCTGGCAACCGCTGATCTTTTAACTGTCTCCAAAGTGTCAGGTAGTTGAAATCATACAATATTACATAGATTTTTCAGTTTGGTTCCTTTCACTTAGGCTTCCGCCATGCATTTAGGCTTCCACCATGTCTTTTCATGGCTTGATGGCTCATGTCCTTCAGGTGCTGAATATTCCCATGTCTGGGTGGACCATGGCTGTTTTTCCATTCACCTGCTGAAGGACACCTTGGTTGCTTCCGAGTTTTGATAATTATGAATCAAGCTTCTAGAAATATCTAGTCCTTCCCGTGGGTGCCTATGAAACATCTGCCACCGCACGTATGAAGCCATTTGTGATCTGGCTCCTGTCCCCTCTCCAGGCTCAGCTCCCGTTGCTCCCTGCTTTTCACACACAGGAGACGCCAAGGACTCACGCCTCCTGCCTCCTGACCTTTTGCAGACGCTGCCCCTGCCCCTGGCTCCTTTCCACTTTTCACGGTTCAACGTCAGTGTCAACCCCTGCAGCTCGAGGGCCTTAGGATGGGCCTCCGGGTTCACCCATTTCCGAGCCAGCAGAGCCTGGGGCAGGGCTGGGCCCTCTCGCCACTTTGGCAGACTGATCTCCCAGGGAAGAATTTACCCCTAGCTCCTTCCCAGGGAAGAATTTACCCCTAGCTCACTGCTTTAAGGATGGTCATGGAGGGGACCGTGTGGAAAGGTGATGTCCTCTCTGAAATTAAACTGCAGAGCTTCCTTGGACGGGTGAGGCGACGTGAGGGACGGTAGGCCGGGCCTGCTGCTGACCACAGCGGGTGACAGAGAAGAATCCTTCACGAGTGCTGAGCCCTGGGGCTTCCTCTACGTGCCAGTAGCTCTGGAGGCTGTCCCCCTCGGTCTGGGTGAGGATCCCACAGTCTGGCCTCAGGCACCTGCTACCTGCCTCTGCCACTTTCTGACCCCACCGGTAGCTGGCAGGAATGGAGATGGTGACTTCAGTGGAAAATTGAAACTGCAGGGAAAGTTCTCAGGGCTGCAGAGGGGAGTGCTGCTCACAGGGCTTTTGCAAGGGTCTCTAATGCCCAAGGGTGACACTGTCGCAGGGTGTTTAAAACTCACTCCTACTCACAGCTCCACCAATTTTTGTTTAGGAAAAGGGTGGCAGAGGATGCCAACTGAGTGGGCCTGAGGAACCTGTGTGAAATAGAGGCAGCCCCCAGGGCAGCTCTGCCTGTCAGCTCCCGCCGGGGGAGCTGGGGGCCACCGAGGACAGAGAGAGGGCGACTGGTGGGCAGGAGGCTGGGGTGGGGCGGGCAGAGAATGTCCCTGACAGGCTGATTCTTACGCTCTCAAAGCAGCGGCCCATCGCACACAATATTTACTGTAGAATTCTAAATGTCACATCAAAACTCTTACTGACAATTCTTGTAAACTAAAACACACGAGCCATTTTCCTGATGGTGCTAGGACACTGTCCCGCCCTCAGCATGAAGCAGAATGAAGTGCAAGGCTGGGACGGTCCCACCCAGGGGCCCGTGGGCACCCAGGCCTCCTGCCTTACCTCTCTGCTTTTAGCTCCTCCTCGGAGCAGCGGAGACTTCCTTGCCTGGAAAGCTGAACGTGTGTTTGTCCCGAACCTCTGGTGCCCGAGCAAGCCTGCCGTCTGCTGATGTCACTGCTGCTCCCCTGCGAACCGCTCCGGGGTGGTGACTCGGTAGCTTGTGGAAGCCCTTGTGCTCAAGAGAACCCACCTGAGCCAGGTGTGGCTGCCAGGAGGGACCCGGGAACATGGACGTCCCGAGCAGGTGTGCTCTGAGGGAGGAAAGTAACAAGTGTTTTTACAGGATCACGACGGGCCCTGCTCGCCGTTCCCGCCATCCTGGCCTGAGACGCTCACGTATCACGCATCTCCTGGGTCTTCCCTCCCTTCCACTTGTGACGGACACAGGTGCTGCAATAGGTCCCGGCCCTGCCTTTGCCCCCAAACACCACGGCCCTAAGGCAAAACAAAGGAATCTCCTCTATGACTGTGGACGTGGTGCGTGTCCTCCCACCCCCGTCGCTGACCGAGCCTGTTGACACAGTGACAGCCCTGCACACGGCTGCTGGGCACTTCCTACGGGCCCGTGAGCGAACGCACGAAGCAACGTGCAGGCCCCCCCCTCAGTAAGCGGCTCCACTATCCTGTGAAAAAGGGAAGCACTATTCTTATCATTTTCCAGGTGGGAAGTGTGGTTCAGAGAGAGTTACAAAGTTGGTCGCATGGGTCCTAAGTTTTAGGGGCCGGATTTGAACTCCAATTTTCAGACTTGGGTGCAGCACTGCCTTCCTGTGACTGGTAAACTCAGTCTGGTTCTCAGGTTCAAGTCCAGCTGGGACCAGTCTTTGGGCAAGAGACAAACCTTACAATGTCAATTACCTTTTGAGAAAGCAGGAAAAGCCTGCCATCCCTACAACATTTAAAAAAATCATTTTATTTTTCAGCTTTTTTGAAGTATAATTAACAAATAAAACTATAAGATATACTCAGACCATGCTCATCTTACAGCTGAAAATTTGTACCCTTTTACCAATCTCTCTCTAATTCCCCCACACCCCTACAACATTTTCTATCAACACATTACCAAAAAATTAAACAGCGTAGAGTTTGTCAGCTACTGACTGACACACTGAATTTCTTCTGCCTCTCTTTTTAAAAAAGATTTTATTTTATGTTTTAGACAGAGGGGAAAGGAGGGAGAAAGAAAGGGAGAGAAACATCGATGTGTGGTTGCCTCTTGCGCGTCCCCTCCTGGGGACCTGGCCTGCAACCCAGGCATGTGCCCTGACTGGGAATCGAACCTGCGGCCCTTTGGTTTGCAGCCCGATGCTCAATCCCCTGAGCCACAGCAGCCGAGGCAGCCTTTCTCTCTCTAACCTGGGTAGTATTATGTGGAACCCTCTGACACTGATGTTATTGCAGGCAAAACCAGTAAAACGGCAGCAACTTCATGCGATTCAACCAAAGGACAGACATCGCAACTGGAAAAACCTTCACCATCTTCACTACTCCATCTCCCCAACCCCCAACCGAATTTGACCCTCACGTTGAGGTTCAGCTTCAATATTGTCTTTCTCTAGCTCCGTGTCACCTTATTTGCATTTCTTGTCTCCATTTTCCACGCACCATAGTAATTCGTCTATATGTGCACATGATTTTTCTTTTTAAAAAAGATTTTATTTCTTTTTAGAGAGGAGAAGGGAGGGAGAAAGAGGGAGGAAAACATTGATTGGTTGCCCCTCCCCTAACTGGGGACTGACCCCATAACCCAGGCATGAGCCACGACTGTGATTCAATCCTGTGACCTTTTGCTTTGCAGGATGACACGCAGCCCACTGAGCCACCCTGGTCAGGGCACACACGCTTTCTTATGCTGCAGGGACCATGTCTAAGTTACCCCTAGCTCACTGGCTCTCAGCATCTATCGGGTACACTGTAGGTGCCTGGTAAGAGTCTGTTGAGCTTCGTTGTGTGACTTCATGCTCCTTTCAGGGACAGTGCCTGTCCCAGGGCTCTACACTGTAGCTTGGTGGGGAATAGGAGAAGAGAGCAGGTGCGTGGGGAGGGGAGTGCTGCCCCCAAGCCCCACCCTCCTACTCCTGGCTGTCAAGGCTCCCCCTCCCCACCTCAGCACTCTCCTGGGGGGCAGGGTGGTGACGGAGATGTGCCTCTGGCTTTGCTTGAGTGGACAGGTGCCCAAGCTCCCTCTCTGGGCCACACTGAGCACAAGCATTAGGTGAGGTGAGGATGACTCCGGATGTGCCCGAGACAGACTCACTTAATGTCCTTCTGCCTCAGAGACACGTCTCCCCAGTCTGGCTTGACTGGCAGAGCCACGAGCCACAACTCTGGTCACGGTCACTGCCGTGTGTAGTCTTAGGATGTGGCTGCTGGCCAGTGAGTCAGAAGGCGCGTGGCTCAGCCCTCCCCTGACTGATTACCTTCTGGAGAGGCTCCCAGGCCCAGTTCAAGTGCAAGGGATCAGCGGGTTTGTGTTTCCTCCAGAGAGCTGACACCCTCACATACGGAACCCATTTTCTCTGTGGAAAATGCTGATTGCAGAAGACGGTTTACCCCTGAGGAGCTCATCTTAACCTTCACAGAGCTGTGGTTTCCACTTCTATCTCCTGGCTCCCCTCCCTCCCTTCCTGAAAGTATGAGTGGAAAACAGGGGCGGTAGAACTTTCGATGGCTGACCATCTCCTCTCCTCGGTGGGCGACGGCCCAGGGACACAAGGTGTGGGGAAGAGCACAGGCCGAGAGTCTGGGCGCCCGCGTTTCCCACGGCCCAGCCGCACCCCTCCTCTCTCCCACCCTTGCCCAGGGGAGAAATCAGAATGCGGACGGTGCATTTTGAAGACAATTTGAGGCACAAAATCCAACCCCAACTGCATACAAAGGTACTTCGAAAAATCGTGAAGAGCCGTGTGATGTAAGGCATCGACGGTACCTACTCATTCCTTAACCCACGGACCTGGCGCCTGGGAAATGTCAGGCTACATGAGGGGTGCAAAGACAAGTGTTCTTATCCTCAAGGAAGTCAGAGAGCAGGGACGGACACACAGACAGAGAGAAAACCAACATGAAAGAGAGTGGGTGTTGAGCTGCTGAAGACCCCCCACCCCCAGCAGAGTCTTGAGTGGCAGGAATTTACCACCAGAAAACAGTTAGGATGGGGAGGGAGGGGCCTTTCCAGCAAAGGTTCTGAGTCAGGGAGTCCCTTTGGGGACCTCTGACTATTGTCCCTTGCGGGTGGGAAGGGTGCAGGGTGAGGGGCTCGGAAGGTGGGCATGCCTGGTCACAGAGGGCCTCGTAAGCCAGGCAAGGATCGGGGAGCGGGCTCCAGAAGAGGACGTGGTGGGGAGGCTGGAGCGGGCAAGCGACAGGAGCAGGTCTGAGGTACGGGGAAGGCTGCGGTGGCCGCAGACTGACCTTGTACCGCGAGGCCCAGCCACACAGCGGTCCCCAGAACAGACAGCCCGGTGAGAAGCCAGCTCCCTCAATACAGAAGGAAGCTAACGGGGGTCCCCCGTGATGGTAGCAGAATGTGGAGACTTGGTGAGTAACTGGATGAATGGAGTTAGGGAAGGTGGGAGGATGGGGTGACCCCGAGGACAGTTGTGAGGCGCCATTTTCAGAACCGGGGACGCAGGGGGAAATCTGGGTTGAGAAGGTGAGTTCTGCTTGGGGTGTCTGGAGCTTCTTCCTTTTAAAGTAAGAAATAGCTTTTCCCTCTTTACACCAATGATTTATTTCACTGCAGTTTGCTTTGTTGCAAAAAAAATAAAAATAAAAATAACCCACCCAAAACAAAACCTCAAGAGACACAGAAAAGTATGTAAGTGGATAAAAATTCCAGAATTAATTCTGCTACCCAGAAAGAGTCAAGTAACATACTGGTGAACATTCTCCCAAATCTTTTTCTTTGACGTATAGTTTTTAAAAACAATATAGATAATACGGTTTCTCCAACTCCCAACGCTCGGCAGTGCCCCAGACCAACACAACCAGGACTGCTGGGGGTTGGGGACCGGGTACCCCTGTTTTCAAAGCTTCCCCGATGATGCGAATGCACAGCCCGCGTGGATAGCCAGTGCCCTGGGGATGAGATGGGACAAGAGAGGAGAGCTCAGGCAGCGCCCCCGTTGGCTCCAGAAAGAACCCCAAGTCTACGTAATGGCAAGCGTCAGGGACCTGAAGGCATTCCAGGCGTCTCCCGAATAAAGACCTGGTCACGGTTCGAAGGGCGGAGGAAAAGAGAGTTTCCTTAGACGTTCTGCCTCACCCCATCCATGCTTCGCCCTGGGTGACAGACAGGCAGGTGGCAGGGAGACACCTCAGTGCCCAGACTAATACATCGCCCCTCGGGGCTCACGCTGTGTAGTTGATCGTGAGTGCCGGGGGCACTGGTGGGCACAGGGCAAGGTTAACCTCGGGCAGCAGCAGGGGGAGGGATTATGAACCTCGGAGGAGGCCTCCCCCCTCGAGAAGGGAAAAGAGTGCCTCCGGTCCCATTAGAGTTTCGAGCCCAGGAATGGTAAACACGGACAGACTGCCAAATCTCACTCTAAATATATTCCAGTGATCTCATGTTTTCACATGCAGCAGAATAAAAAGAGGCGTTTTTATTCATCTTGGATGACAGCATCTTTTGCTTTTTAGGGTGCCTCATGAAGCATTAGTTCAACTGAGAGCTGCAGCTGATATTTCAACCACCTAAAGTCACCAAAACAGGCACAGGACATGCCCGGAAAGACCGTCACTGACCTTATTTACCTTGGTGCAAGCCGGACCCCCAAACGCATCCGCCAGTATGAGCAGCAGCGCCCCCACCCCCAGAGAGTCTCAATCAAAGGTCCTCGGAGGGGAGCCCAGAGCAGGGCGAGCCTGGGAGGGGGCAGCGCATATTCTGGGGTGATTAACGGTTTGGCTTTGGCCTCTTTGTCCACATGGGCCTCATCTGTTGCTCGTTTTCTCTTTGGCCAAAGCGACCGCATCCAATGTCCCGAAGGAGAAGGCTGGAAATTTCTCTGAAAGCCCTTTCAGGTGAAGCCCTGAAAGGGCAAATAAAGCTTCCTTCCTTTTATGGTCGTATCTCACAAGGGGGTGGGGGGGGGGGAGAGAGAAGGAGGAAGGGAGGGAAGGAGGGAGGAAGGGGGAGAGGTTGGGAGGGAGGAAATATCTCCGTTCCCCTGACATCTGTTAGGTCAGTATGTTCCTCAGCCCTAACTGAGAGAAACAAAGAGTTGATGCTAAAACCTGGGACCCTCTTAGAGACCCCTGGGGTGACAGGACCAGCCAAGACCCTCAAGGCCCCCCCCCCAGTGTGCCTTCACCCCTCTGCAGTCTGCACCCCTGCCCTGTGTATACACAAATGAAGCAGCAGGGCAGCTCAGGAACTGAAGGCTGCCTTGGTACATTCCTGCTCGAAGAGACTGGGGGGGGCGGTGAGGGGGGTGGGGGCGGCAGGGGTCCGAAGGGACCAGCCTTGGCTGGGGGAGCGGCCAGCATTCGGTGTTCCTGGGGCTGGCCCGGCTCGGCGGCCAGACGGCAGCTGCCAGAGAGTCTCTCCTGGGGGTGGCCCCGGTGCTCCTCATTCCAGGGGAGGACAGAGCTTTCGTGTCTGTCAAGGACATTATACAGACATTTTTGGACACTCCTGAGCCTTCGCTGTGTGCCCGGAGACAGGAGGTTTGGGGGAAGTCTGGCCTCGGCTGGGACGGCCCCTGTAACAGCCACAGCTCTTAAGGCTGCCGTCTTCACAGGGGACTCTCCTGAAGGTGGCGTGTGTGACATCTGTGTGTGGGGGGGAAGCTACCCACCCACCCACCCCTCCTGAGGACCCAGCCCCAGGGTGTCTCCAGCCCTACACTGTTTGAGTTGTTACGGTCTCACTTTTCTCTGTCTCCTAGTTCCATGAGCTCCCATGTCCCTGGGTCCCCTTGGATCACCGTCAGCATGTCAGGACCCTGTTGGAATGACTAGCAATGCCTGCTCTGCCCTCCCGACCCGGGACAGCCCAGTGAGGCCAAGCCGGGGGGATCCTAGTCATCACCCTCCTGCCTCCTCTGCCACTGGGCCGTGGTGCCTGTCACATGACCCACGGCAGGGGCTCCTGACTGTCCAGGCCCTTCCACCAGGTGCCACAGCCATTGTGGCACATGACTCAGATCCAGCTTCAGGAAGCTTCGGTCTAGAGGTGCTTTCTGGTTTTCGTTCCTGAGTCATGGGGAGCGTATGCCAGGTGCCACAGCCAAGGGACCCCAAGGGACCCCAGGCACCGGCGTGCAGTGCCCCACAGAGTGCCCCTTCAAGAAAAGCTCTGGTCGGGGTCTGCCTCGGCGGCGACAGGCTGAGAGCACCCGCGTGACAGAAGGGCTGCTTCCCCGAAACCATTTCCCACGTTAAAATACCCGCTCCTCTCTCCAAAACTGCCTCAACGCATAATGGCATTTTTTAATTGAAATCTTTTTTTTTTTTTTAAAGGGAAGCAGCCCTATGAGACCCCCATTGTGCGAAGACACAACATTCCCGCCACCCCTTCCCTCTGCTCCCCCCAAATGCCCTCCTGACCTTGGCGACCTCGGCGTCAAGCCTCAGCGCTCCTGGTGGAGCCATTAGCTTTCCTTGGGGCAGGGGCCGACCACCAAGTCAGGCCTCCGTCCAGGGGTTTCCTGTCACCAAAGCCGCATTAACGCAAATCCATTTTTCATTAGGAGAAAATAAAACTCATAAGCAACATCAACTGAAAAATGGTCTTTGAGAGCAAGTTCTTTCCATTTGAAGCTAAGCACATGACAGCTGGTGACTTTAATGGAAAGTATAATTTGCTGGGCTGAATTACTATCAAACCACTTGAGAATTTGTGTTTTTAATTTTTCCTTTTTGGAGAAAGGCAGTGCTTTGGAGTCCAGAAGAGCAGATGAGGAATGGAAAGTTCTGGTCTTGTCTCTAAGTGTGGCCTTAAAAGACCTAGACGATCCTTAGCAAAATCCTGTTCCAATATGTAGGTACATTCATTTCCTTTACTTTGCACTTGGAACTCATTTAATCAGCTGCTTAGAAAACAAACTTCTCTGTCCCACCCTTCACTTGGGCTCCATACCAGACATTTCATGTGTACGGAAACATCTCCACCGTTCCCCATTTAACGGAAAATATCTGATACAAAAGAACCCAGTGGGTATTTGCTAGGGACTGAGTGTCTGTGTCCTCCCCAAATTCATGTTTTGAGACCTGAACTCCCACTCTGACAGCCCCCAGTTGGGGGCGCTGCTTGTGGGAGGCATGTGTTAGAAGGGGCCATGAGGGTGGGGCCTGGTGTTGGGATTAGTGCCCTTTCAGGGAGAGGAAGAGACCAAAGCTCTCTCTCTCCTGCCACCATGTGAACTCATAGCAAGAAGGCTAGCAGTCTGTTACTCTTAGCACTACCTTTTAGGATCTGTCTCCTCAGGAGAGGGAAACCAAAGAAAAAAGTAAACAAATGGGACTACATCAAATAAAAAAGTTTTTGCACAGAGAAGAAAACCATCAACCAGACGAAAAGAAAACCTACTGAATGGGAGAAGATATTCACCAAAGACACATCCAATAAGGCGGTAATATCTAAAATATATAAGGAACTCATACAATTTAACACAGACCACAAAAAAAAAAACCCCAACCAAACAAACAAAAAAACCCACAACCCCCAAAACAAAAAATCAACAACCCAAACAATCTGATTAAAAAATAGGCAGAGAAGCTGAACAGACATTTCTGCAGAGAGGAGAGTTAGAGTCCTGAGCAATTCGGCTCCAACCTACGTTTTCACCTTCACTTCTCAATGTGAACCCTTCCCAGGCTCAACCATGCATTTCCAGTTCTGGCTTTCGGTTCTCTGGCCCTAAACGCAGTCCACATGCAAATCTCGCCTCTTAACCCCCCAGCCTCATCCAACCCCTCTAGGCCTCAGTGCAGTGTTTCTCCTTCTGAATATGTAGCACTTTCCTGGTCTAGCAGGCACACGGGGCATTTGAGCAATCGGGACTGTCTGCGTTACCTGTTCCGGGTTTTGTATTTGTAGTGAGGCTGTAAACTCCGGGGGGTCGGACCTGGCCCAGTACAAGGCCCACAGGGAGGCCCTGGCCTGGTACAGCCACTGGGGGGAAAGAATTTTCATTTGCATGTTGATGGCATGTATATTTCTTCAGCTAGAAACTGTTATTAGCAAGAATAATTAAAGCAGAAAGCTGCCGGGTTGTTCTTTCTTTGAATCACATCATACATCACATCACAACATTATTTGCAAGGTTTTATGCCGCTAGCGCTGGGCACCAAACTGCAAGGACATCCGAAAGCCAGGGTCCGCCAGGGTGGAGGACAGAGTTCGGATCTTGGCTCCACCCTTACTGGGGGACTAGGTAAATCCCTTAACCTTTCTGACTCTTCCTGTTGGAATCTGGAGAGAATTACCTCTTCCTCCTGGCGTTGTTGTGGGAGTGAGACGTTTGGTGTAAAATGAGTAAGACTATAACCAAGGCGTCAGTGACCCGTGTGATGAATCAAACTGCAAAGTTTTTGAAAAATACATTGGGAAGTTACAATGGCGTCTGTCGGGACACAGTGAGGGGACACAGGACAGGACTAGAGGAGGGTGGGTAGGAGACTAGCTGCTTAGTCACCTTTGCATGGGGTGGGTTTGACTTCCAGGTGCAGGGGCAGGGTGATGGGGAGGAAGTTGCGCCCAAACAAGGAAACATGTCCTTTTTTCCCCAGCAACCTCCCTTGTCTGACCTCCACTGCTGGATGACACGCGGTCTGCCGCACGCAAGTGACCACTCACCAGGCACTCGGCTGTCCCAGCTTCTCAGCTGCTTCTTCTCCACAGTCACGTTCCCACGAGACTGTGAGAGTCTCGGTCAGAGGCGGCCCGCCACCCCGGGACCTGGCACAGAGCAGGAGGTTTTTACTGGATAGTCCCAAGTGCCCACTTCCCAAGAATCAAAAAGGAAAGGCTTCTTCCTAGACTGGCTTGCTGGTCAACGCGTGGATAACGAAGATGTTGCGCGGGGGACACTAGCAAAGGCTCAAGGGGCCGCTTTGCTTGCACCCCACAGAGGCACACCGGTTGGTTACATTCGTACAGCAATTCCATGGCTCGGGGCAGGCGGAGGAACAGCAAGTACAAAAAGGAGCTTGAATCAGGCAAGACTCGGTTTGGCAGCTGTTCACCGGATACCATAGTGGCTCCTCTCGCCCCGGGGTGGTGTGTGAGAGGCCTCCGTCAGCCAGTCAGGGAGAATGGAAATGTTTGGGAGTCCAAACCGAATTACTTTAAGACACTCCAAAACAAAAGGAACGAGGGAAACAATTTGGCGGCAAGTTGATGAGAATTCAGCATCTCTGAAGGAGCTGGTTCTGTGAACAAAAGGAGAACAGACCGCCTGCTGTGGGCACTGAACTGACCCAACGAGGAGGGGTGGCCATCAATCCCTGCTGACTCAAGAAGCAGCAGGGGCCTATGTGCCATTTGCCCGAGTAAAGGGACAGAGCGTTCCCTTTCAAGCAGAATTGCTATTGACAGGGGCTCTGGAGCAGAGGTGGCCCTGGGCACTCTGGCCATGGGCAAGGGCACAGCCTGGCCAGGGCTCTGCCGTCTTGCCAGTGTACCCGTGTCTGGTTTGGGGGCACTATGCCTTTATGGCTTGTGGGGCTTGCAATTCCTCCTTAATAATAAAAAACACCCAAGGAATTGGTGCTTCTCTTGAGATCATTAATACCACCTGGTTGTACTTTTAAAAATTAATATATCTGGGGCACAAGCAGAAATCTTAAGATTTCTCTATTAAGTATTTTTTTTTGCAGCTATGTTATTCCTTACCAGTGCATGTAAGTCTTCAAGGTGGGCTGTTTTCCCTTCTTCTTCATTTTTCTTCTTTCTATCCTTCTTCTCTATTTCCTTTTTCTTCTCAAAAAAAAAGGCAATTATTATTATTATTATTAATTATTAGTATACACAGGAAGTCCAGAAAGAAGGCTCTTCCATGGTTGGGTTAATCCTGTCACTAGGGACCTAGGTTCTTTCCATCTTTCCCTCCTGCTCTGGGAGACAGCTTCACTTCCAGGCCAGTGGCTCTTTTGGTCATAGAACGGGGGGCCTCAGTTCCTGGTATGACATTGTAACACCAAGGCTGGGAAAGAAAATGAGAGTAGAAAATCAGTCACGAGACTACAGGGAGGGGGGGAAGGGTCCATGGTGAACTGCAACATGGCCCTGCCTAGGGCATTCAAATAGAAGACTTTTTTTTCTCTTACTGCTTCGGAATATAAGTACATTGTTACAAGCAGCTGAAAGTTGTTGCTCCCATCTTGCAGCAGTCAGCCCCCAGCTGCAGGGAGGACAGCTGACCCGCCCGAGACAGATAAGGATGAAGGCATCCTGGGTGCCTGCCTCTCTGCTGCCACGGCAGCTGGGAACCTTGTTGCTGCCCATGCCCAAGCTTCACCTCCTATGCAAGACCCCACCCTTCCTGAGAGTTGGGGTGATGCCTCCTTCCCTGCCCTCCCATCACATGGGTCACATTCCCTGTGGCACCCACCCCACCCACTGGGATGTAGGCAAAGGACAGATTCTCCAATGCTTCCTTCTAATCGAGGTTCTAGCTTCCAGGGGGGTCCTCAAACTGTGGTCCGCAAACCAGAGCATCGACGTCACCTGGGACCTTATTAGAAATGGACATATTTAGGCCCCAGCGCAGACCTGCGGATCGGACACTCTGGGGTGGCACCTGGCAACTTAGCTCTTAGCAATCTCTCCAGGGGACACTTGTGCCCTCTAACGTTTTAAAACCGCTGTCCTCAAGTCTCTGCAGTGTTTAGAGACCAACAATCTAAATATCGGTTTTCAATCCTGGCTACACTTTCACTTCATCTGGGGAGCGTTAAAAAAAAAATTATTGATGCCTGGATCCTATCCTCCCCCTGCCCAAATCCTTATATAATCGGTCTGGTCTGCAGCCTGGACTTTGGGATTTTTCAAAGTTCCCTGGATGATTCTAAATCGCAGCCAAGACCGAGAACCACTGATCTAAATAAATATGGAGACAATTATACTGTAAACGATGAAGCAGAAATCCAAAAGTGAGACACACACACAGACAAAAAAATGAAGTCTTCTTTACTGCTTTAGAACACACAGCTCACTGTTCTGAGACATTGTCATCGTTTCCTATATTCCCTTGCCCGTCCTTCCCCCTTTCCTGTGGGTTCAGATAGAGGGAGGAGGTAAAAGCAGCCGGAACAGTGACAGACGTTCCCATCACCGTCAGACAGGAGGGTGGGCCCCCAGGAAAGTCCCTCTGATGTATGGGGTCCTCCCGCCACCAGCCAGCTCAAAGGGCCAAGGGCACCCTCGGACTGTTTTAGTCATTGTGAGAAGAGAATGCAAGCCTCCTCCAAACGGAGGAAAACCACAAAACCAGAAATGAGTCTTCTTTTAGGAGGGGAATCCATTTTAATGTAGTGAAACTAAGGAATCACATAAAATTTAACGTTACCCAAGAGCAGCAAATTACCTGGGTTTGGCACGACACGCAGGCCCTCATTAGGTATATCGTGGAACGCGAGGTCTCAAGTCACACAGCATCAGGCCGTACTCTGGACTTTTTCTTAGGTCGTCTTTCCCAAAGATCCAGGGAGAGAAACATGACCACACTCAAAAGTATAATTCTCTCTTTCAAAATAGAAATTCTAACCCTGTATTTGCGTGGTTGTTAAGATTTGTTGAAGTTGCCTAAGGTTGTAACCATGGCTACCATACAACTCACTGGTTGGTAGAAGTTCATTGATCGACTGGATTTATTCATTGTTTAAGACGTAACTCAGTGAATCTCCAGGTCTTTCTCCCACACCTAATACAAAAGGGTCCTGTTTTTACATTAAAATCTCAGAACAGCCTCTGGCAATAAACACTGCAGCTTGCTTGTCTTTCTTCAGCCGTAGCTTAATATGCACGCTAATAGCTTCTGCACCTGAACTGCATGAGAAATTGGCTTTGAATATTAGACAGTAACAAAGCAAATTCAGCAACTGTTACTTCTAAGTTAAGCTTGGGCTATGGACAAGTCAGCCCAAATAAACTTCAAAATGTTTAGTGGGCACTACTAACCGGGCACTGCCCTCAGATTCCGACGTAGCCTTTCTGGGTTGGTGACCAGAAGCCATTATTTCAAACAAGCGCCCCCGGTGGGTGAAAGGCTGGTCTTAATAATCAGTAACAACGAATGGGGGATCTTTTATAGGTAGCTCTTCGTATTTTCCTCCACTTGCCAATTTGCCTACGATGAATAGAACTGGCTCATTTGGTTTAAGAGATCAAGGTACTTCTCAATTTAGATAGAAGGACTTACCTATGCAAAGACCCCTACCTTGTTCTATTTAAACTTCCGCCTTCATCCCTAATTCCACTCCCCACACCTGACAGAGCAGAACTGGTCGGTTCCAGCGGGGGACAAGGACACAACCTCTAACACTGGTGGTGCCTGCTGCATGCCAGCTCTGTTTCAGGGGCCTGAGGGGTGTGAGCGAAGTTTAGCCTCATGACTCTGCGAGGCGGGTCCTGTTGACGTCTCTAAACCTTCTAGAGATGAGGACCTGGAGAAAGGAGGGACAGCCATCTGCTCCAGGCCCTGCGGCGAGCGACCCAGCACTGGGCCTTCATCCTGAAGCTCTACACAGACACACACACACGATTTCCCCAACACGGCCTGATGCGCTCTGGAAGGGCCTCACAGGTAGGCCCTCGCCTGCAAGCACAAGGATGTCAACGTTTCCCAGCCTCACCAGAGTGGGGCTTATCTGGCTGTTTTTCCACCCATTTGACAGATACAATGTGACAGCTCTCTGATGACTTCCCCAAGACCCCCATTTCTCAAGAGGGCATGTCCTTGTTCTGGCATAGAGAAGAGCAGCTGAAGCTGAACCAGAGAGTGGCTTTTCTTCCTTACCTACTTCTCGTTGACTACTTCAGTAAAAGGATTTATGTAAAAGCTAATGATAAAAATGTATATACGGTGCCCTGGCTGGTGTGGCGCAGTGGATGGGGCGCTGGCCTGTGAACCAAAGGGTCACTGGTTTGATTCCCAGTCAGGGCACATGCCTGGGTTGCAGGTCAGGTCCCCAGTGAGGGGCACGCAAGAGGCAGCCATACATTGATGTTTCTCTCCTTCTCTCTAAAATTAATAAAAAATCATAAAAAAAAAAAGCATACATGGCAATAAATTACCCCTGCACAACCTACATTTTTCAGTAATTTATTTCAATAGAAATATCTCAGAAAACTGTAAATTCATTTTAAGTTAGTGTATGCAAACACACTGAAGATCTCACACTCACATATGCATATTAAACAGAAACAAAAAATGAGAGGAACCAAGCCGCACATCACTCTAGGAGGTCATAGTGCAATCGGGTGCTCGTCACAAGCACCTCAGTCAACTGGGATAAAGGACAAAAATGGCTTGTGTTTTCTTGTAGAGTCATCACTGGAAACTGATCACAGACGCCCATCTCCTATAGATGACATTGTGAAGGAGCGCCCCACCCTCCCCACACACCCACACTTCAGGGGGCTAGGAAACAAGGAATTTTTCAATAATCAAAGTGTGGAAACTCTTGAGTCTGGTGACTTCCTATCAGCTATTCTTTCAGACCTAACAGGTCAATAATTATTAGGTTACGTGAATAGTTTTGGTAGGTGGTACCTTCACATAATATTTCTTACCTGGTATTTAAAGCATGACTAATAGTTATGAAATTTTCTATTAAAAAAGAAAAACCAAACTTATCCCTTTAATCTCATCAACTGCTTCTCAGTCCAAATGACTAGACTCAAAATTTAAACTCTGCCAAAAACTAACCCTCAAGGACCAGTTAACCTTTCATGTGGCTTTAAAGACCAGGTCCAGTTGCCGACTCTGGGACAGACAAGCCCTTTAATATTTTAAAAAATAGCATCTTGACTCAGTTGAACAATAGCTGCAGATTTTGCAATAATCACAGAGCAGCAAAATATTTCCAAGCTTTGCTTTTACTGGGAAAGCTAGTTTAGTCTCTTAACTTCCCTTTAATTTATATATTGGAGTTGTTTTCACTTTCCCACCATAATGTCTTCATGTAAACAATAACTGGTAGGTTAAGTGAGTGTTCTGAGTCTTATTTAGATAGAATAATGAACCAAACGAAATCTCATTTCTGGCCAAAGGGACTCTTACAACAAACAAGGCTTCAATAGCTTTCATAAAACCCAAACAAATCTTTCTGGCCTTATTACATTCTTTTAGAGATTTTACGTAAGGCCTTATAATTAAGTGTATGATCAAAAAAAGAAAAACAAACAAACAAAAAACCCAACCCCTCCCCCCAACTTCAACGTAAAATAAACTCAGTGTGATGGATGCTCTGCCCAATTGTTTGTAAGAGTGCTCATCTAAAGGGCGATTTGGGGGATTCTTTTTTAACCTCCTACCTGGAAGGAGAGGAGCAAGGAGGGAGGTTATCTAAAAAGACTCAAAACCCAGGAGGACCGCCACCATTCCCAAGAGGCATCGGCACAGACTTTCTCAGGCAGGTTTTGAGATAGAGTGAGCTCCCCGGGACAGGGACACAGAGCACGCACTCTTGAAACAAAGGAGTGCGAGGGCAAGTGGCACTGTCTTACTCGGTGCCCTAAAATTGGTCTTCAAAGGATAAGGCACTGGCCACATTTCCCCCACACTGCAGCTTGGAGATGCCAGTGTCATGGAATTGCCTTCAGTAAGCTTAAGAGTCTGCACGCCCAGATCTTGTTCATTGGAATCCTCTAAATAGAAAAAAAAAAGTCACTTTAGACACAAGCCATTTTTCAGGGAACAAATGCAAAAAGTACTGAACTCATTTTGAAAAGGCTGACTTCACATGGAAAATAATGATCACCACTGCGACTGAACAACGGTGTTTGTACATCAAAGCTTAGGGAAAAAAACAGACCACCACTCTGGCTGTAAAATCTTTGAAAGAAAAAATACAGAAGAACAGAGAGAGAACATGAAAGCAAAGCCTGGGCGGTCTCTGAGGAAGTCAGGCAAACCTCACCACTTGCTTTATGTCGCCCGTTCACGCGCCGGCAGGCTTTTCCTCTTCCACCGGGCGCACGGGCAAACGCGTCTTCATTTCCAAAAAGGGATCCAATTATTTCAAAAGCCTTTGAAGCAAAGGATTTCTTTCATCAAAGCCTATCTTCTGTTAAGCAACACTGGTACCCTTGTTTGCAGAAGGTAACATGGTGTTTTAACAGCTGGCTGTGAAGGAATATGCCTCAAGAAAGCAGGAAGAAAGTCGGTAGTGGACGTATTCTTTAAAAGTCAATGGTTAAATCTACTATTATTGTTGATTTCCAATTAATATGATACCCTACAGTTTTGTTTTCAGTAGTAAAGGCATATAGCTTACAGGTTTAACCTAAAACAGGAAAAAAAGAAAAAAGACTTCTGCTCAAGTCATTTGGCCAGGTGAAGTCTAGTTACCCCAAGGGGTCACTAGACTGGGCTGCTCTTAGAGGGCCCCAGTTCCAACTAACCTATGGAGTGTGTACACTAGACACTGTAAACATTTTTTCCTTCCATAACAATAGTGCTCCTTGGTCTCCTTTATAAGTCGTCTAGCAGGGGGACAAAGCCACTTATAAAAACTTTGCAGCTACAAACATGCTACCTCTTGACACACAGAAAGACTGAGTACCAAGGTAGTCTGCGCAGAAGGTAGTGAAACAGTCTATGGCGTTTTCCACACAGAAAAAACACTCGTCATTGAAGCACATGCCTGGGGAGAAAACAAACTCAGACCCGAATCTGTCTGGATCCCTTTTTGTAATGTTTACACAAACAGTATTTACACAGTGAAGAAAACGAAATAAGAAGGTATGTTTGATCGGTTCTCTTTCAATTCTTATTTTGGAGGTTATAGTAGAAAAAAAACAATTCCAAAAACCCCTCCAAAATGATAAGCACAGCCCAAACACAGAGGGGCATGAAGCCAAAAACAGTGCTCCCGACGGGCACGGTGCAGTTGTTCTTACAGTTATACTTTAAAAACTGATGTTATTTTCATATGGAAAAGCAGCCCCTGTTCCCACTGTTGAAGGATACGTGTCTCCCTTGCATTGTGGCTGGTGTGTCTTCTACGGCACCTGGCTACAGGGTGTGCCAGCCATTATGCGTATCATAAACTAGCTGCAATTGATCATTTCTCCGAGTTCTCCTTGGCTAGCAGAGAAACAAATGAACTTAACATTGATGAAAATTTCAAACTTCTGAGTCACTAGCTGACTAATTTATAAAGGGTAGGCCTAATAAGAGGGAAATAAATTCATCATCCCAGTAATAAACTACCTAAATATTTAACCTATTTTGGTGACATATTTTCTTTGCTTGAATTATTATTAGATCTCATCTGGTGAGGTACAGATAAAAAAACCCACCTACACTATTTTAATTCACTTTACTTACTGGTTTCCATTTGTTTCAAATGCTAAAATAATCTTAAAAAGCAATAACTAATCTTTTGAATGGACAAATCTAAAGACAGTAGAACAATGGCAACTTCTATGCAGTTACGTTAAGGGTTGTAGTCAGTCAGAGGCCACAGTTCCACACATGGACTATTCACCAAATGACAGCACTATCCTTGGCCTGTGCAGGCATCCACTGATGTTCAGTGCTGAACACATCAAACATGCCTTCCAGCTGAGCTCCCACTTTGGCAAAGCTGCTTGTCAGACTCTGACTTCCGGGCGCACATCTCCACGGCTATGATCAACCTACGACGTATCTACTTTAGCTTATTTATGACAAACAAACAAAATGATAATGAAAAAATCCACAGGGTTCTCATCCACAATATTTTTTAAAAAGCACATACACTGTTAAAAATACTTGTTTCTGAAGAGAAATAAACAAATTAAAATTTTAAAAAATGCAAAACAAAAATAAGATGTGCAAGGTCCACCCAGTAATACTGCTGGCTCCGCGGAGGGCGTCTCTCTGACCCCAGCGTGGACGAAGCTCGGGAGGTCAGTTACTGAACAATCACTTGGCACAGGCAACCCCGCGCCCTCTCCAGCCCATGTCATTTCCCACAAAACCAGAAACTGGCATTTCCAACTGTGCCACAGGAGAGAAACACCTGAACTCTTAAAATCCTTTTGAAACAGAAATCTAAATTTAAAAAAAAGCAAAACAAACAAACAAACAAAAAAAACTTAGCACAGAGAAGGAAGCTCTTCTACTTCCCTTTGGATAGATTTTTAGCTAATTATTCTGTGGCAATATTTCCTATTTAAATGTCATGGATTCAAAAGTGAAATACTTCTGATAAAAAGAAGTATAACATTTTCTAAGAATACAAGTGTGAGAAATTTTAGGTGAAGCCTGAAGTGCTAGAGGCCGACGAGGAAATGCCGGTCAGAAGGCACTTCTCGCTCCGGGCCCGGACTGAGACCTATGACACTAAATGTGTTCATGACATCCAACACACAGCCTTTGTTCAAATGCCATTTTTTGTGAAAACTCTAAGGCTTCTTACCTTCAATCTTTTTTCTTTTTTTGGGGAGGAAGTAATTTAACATTTATTTTGGATATTAAATGCACTATTGCATAGAAGAGTTCTTACAAAACTGGTTGGTCTACTATTAACAACATATGGTTTCATGGCAGGGGTGTGTGTGTGTGTACTTACTGTATGTATATAGTAAGTTTTCAGGAAATCGTTTTGCAATAGAGGGAATTTGTATATGAAGGAGAGTTTTAATACTTTAAATTCCCAGAATCTCAGTCTTTCCCCTTTTCCCCTTTAAAGTTATTTTGTGTGCCTTATAATAAAATACATACATACATCTGTAGAATCTCTTTTAAACAAATGTGATCCTGAATCTCATATTGAAAAAAAATATAATAAAAAAACTGGCATTGTGCACAAGAAATGGTATAAAAGAAAATACCAATTTATAACCTTGATGGTAAAAATCACTTGTGACATGGTTGGAGAGATAATACAGCTAAACTGAAAAAATGTAATTACTGTAAAATCTCAGGGATTACATTCTCTACTAAGCAGATCTGCGGTCCAACGAGTTCACATAGAAGGTTAAACTTAAAGCCAATTAAAAACAACCATGTTTTTTGGAGCCCACCTGGAAAAAGTGTCTGGCGTGTGGACACCCGGTCTTTGCGCCTCCTGCAGGAAGTCATGCTCCACACACAGCACTAAATTCCATACGTTTCATGTCTAAAAATATCTTCTCTCATCCAAAACCAAACAAAAACCCTCCCAAAGTCCCAAGGTCCCAGCAACTCGCATGGCAACACCACCGAGCCCTGGGCTCTCGCTGTGGGCGCGGGGGAGGCAGCCGCCAGCGGAGTCCTGCCCGCTGGAGGGTCCCTGCACCTTGGTTCGAAACCAGCTCCTGACGTAACTCATGAGGGAGACGTTTTACTTTTTAAAGTATATCTAAAAAAGGCGATTCCCCCCCTCCAAAATTAGTACAAAGTTAAAAGAAATGCAAATTAGCTACAATCTATTCCAAGCACAGCACCGCCAAAAGATTCACACACAATATTTGGTGTTGCATGGTGGTTTTCCTTTCATTCTTTTAAGGCAGTGGTTTCCACAGGTCAGTTCCGAGATAAGAAGCATGGTCCATGGCAGTTTGTTTCGCAACTCCAATTGGTTCCTGGGAATGTATTGCTTCATTCCCTGAAACTAGTGCTGTTTTGGTTCTGAACTCCCGAGGCTGTGCCGGGAGCGCTGGGCTCTCCCTGGCCCAGGACTGGTTTTCAGCTGGCGCTCGCCCCGCAAGTCCCCGCTCTCACTGGGAGCAGTAGTTCACCGCTCTTCTTTCTGAGGCTTTTACTCAAAAGTCATCAAGTTTGTAGGAACCTATAAAATATATGGTAAGCATCACAAAATGACAGTATTTATTGATATTAAAAAATTAAAAAATTTTTCAATTACAGCTGACATTCAATATTACATTTGTTTCAGCTGTACAGTCTTACGAAGTGCCCTGACTGGTGTGGCTCAGTGGCTTGGGCGTCATCCCACAGACAGAAAGCTGCTGGTTCGATTCCCAGACTGGGCACATTCTGGGGTTGTGGGCCAGGTCCCTGATTGGGGGCATATGAGAGGCATCCGATGGATGTTTCTCACATAGATATTTCTCTCTTTCTCCCTTTCTCCCTCTCTTCCCCACTCTCTGGTAAGTCTGGTAGCCCCCTGGCACCATACAAGCTACCACAATATTACTAACTATACTTCCCGTGACTGTTTTATAATTACCAATTTGTACTTCTTAATCCTTTCAGCTTTTCTGCCCAATACCACTCACCTCTGGCAACCATCATTCTATTCTCTATATCTATGAGTCTGTTTGTTTACTTTTTAGATTCCATATATAAATGAAATCATATGGCATTTGTCTTTCTGTGCCTGACTCATTTCACTTAGCACAATGCCCTGTAGGTCCGCCCACAAACCAACAGCATTTAAAGGTTGTTTTTGAAAGTACTATTTCTCATTTTTTTTTTTGTCATTTTAAGTGAGCCCAAATATTAAAATCTTTCTGAACTAAAGTATCTTTTTTTAAAAAATTAAATTTATTGGGGGGACATTGGTTAATAAATCTATAAGGTTTCAAGTGTATAATTCTATATCATCTGTATATTGCATCGTGTTTACTATCCCAAATCAAAACTGTCATCATATATTTGACCCCCTTAAAATATCTTTTTATTTTTAAAATTTATTTTTAATAGTTTATTTTTTGTATTTTTTCCATTATCTAAATTTATCCCCCTGTACCCTCTTCCACCTCCACCTACCCCCCACAATCACAAAATTATCTCTTCAAAAAAGGAACATGATAGAAGGTACTGAAATCACTTATGAACAATCATTAAAATATACTAGAATATTTTGGAGAAAAGCCACTGAGGTGAGTAAACGCTCTCTTCCTAGTGAACTGGGGTCTGAATGGGAGGAAGGGTAGCGTCGGGAGCCTCGTGTCTAACACGAGATGCCCGGCAGACGCTCACCAAGGGCATAAATGAGTGAGCACGGTTCTTCGCAGGCGAGACTGCAGTCAGACAAACTTGTCACCCTTTGTTTTCTCATTTGTAAGGGTTTGAATTCCTACATGCAAATTTTCAAACCCAGAACAGATAATTTTATGACAAGCATTACTAAAATTTGTGATATCATGAAAATAAGTATGAAAGAGTAAAACTCATTGTTAGATGACCTGATCAGATACTTCATGATTCCGAAAAATCAATGGGTTATACAATAATGTGCTGCTTATAGATGGTATTGAACATAATTTAACTTCTTACAAGTCTGAAATTCAATAATGACTCTTTGAAGCATAAATATATTTTATTTTTGAAATTATTTGATGAGTTCTCTAGTCAAGGACTAAAAGAGGAATTCACCATGTTAAAAAAATGCTCATTTTTTACTACCAAATTTCCATAGCTGTGTTAGTAGAGATGCTCATATATCGGTGGTCATTTCTGTCTTTTAAAACAGCTTAACAGCCCTGGCCGGGTGGCTCAGTTGGCTGGAGCATTGTCCTGTACACCAAAAGGTTGCAGGTCTGACCCCTGGTTGGGGTGGCAGCCCATCGATAGCTCTCTCTCACACTGATGTTTCTCTCTTTCTCTCTCTAATTAATAAACATATACTCAGGTGAGGATTAAAAAAAAAAAGAAAACAGCTTTTGCTCCTCAGTGATCTTTTTTTGGAAAACCTAAGATATTAAAAAATAAAATAAAATGAACACCCGCCTGTGTTTCGGAATGAAAAATTATTTGACGATATAATCACAACTGAATTATACATCAAATAAAATGCAAATGCTCAAAAGCTTAAGTTAAAGTATAAACTCTCAGGCCTGGTTATAAGAAACCCATATTAAAGTAAAAGTTTCATTTCTTCCAAGGTTGCCTGAACGTGGTTTAAGGTGTCGTATGAGTCCATTACAGTCTTCTACGAAATATCCAAATTTCACAGCTTCCATTTATAAATTTGGTACTACTTTAATTCTCACGAGTATAGAAACAAACAAACAAACAAACAAACACCATTCACACACGTCTGGTTGACTTGTTTAGCAAGAAGCTTCACTAACACAGTAAAAGAAAGTGAACCTCAATGCTGGTATACGCACACTGTCTAGATTAATCTTGAAATCAGAGATTAAAATAATGACACTACATACTTTAAACTTCGATTAAAGAAAATGTATAGCATGAAGCTGAGTCCTAAAAAAAATTAGTCTCTGCAAAAGAAGGGCCGTTTCTTTCATTCTGTCCCAGACACTAACTTGACGAGGGCAAGAGAGTAGTTTTTGCCCCATGGCCTTTCACGTCCTCAATGGAGAGGCTAAAAGTGGCACCGAACGCTGCTGTCAGTCTTCCATATGTATCTGAAATCAAGCCTGTCAACAAACAAGGCCCATTCCAACAATACTTAGCGCGAAGACAGAGTTTATATCTCAGATCCGCCTTTTTACTTGTCTGACCCTGTACTGGTCATTTAGCATCTTTGAGCCTTAGAGTTTTCCTTTACGTGAAAGGGGTCCTGCTTTCACAGGATGAAAAATACTTCCATAAGCTTTATAAACTTACAGAGAATTACCTTATTCAAAATTAGCTACTGGTAGCACTGTATTTCAGTATCTTAAGCCAATGATTCTGAAATACATTCACAACTAAAAACTGGTCTAAAAAAGTCTACAGAAATGTCCATTACTGTAGTTATGTGTATTTTATGTCTGTTTAACCAATTCACGGTTCAACTTTAAATCTGAAACAGCCTGGGGACAACGGCACTATGGACTTATTCTCCTTTGCAGCTGAAAGCCTTTTTTCAGTAAAATAAAAACAAATTCAAGTGGTTTTGGGTTTCACTGCAACCACAGAAATGCATGTCAGGTTGTCAACAGAACAAATGAAGATGAATCAGAATAACTTCATTAACTGGAAGTGCCCCCCTTCCTTTACCCCCTCTGGAGCTATATTCCCTTGCCTCTCACCATGCTCTACCAGCACCGGCGACATTTTCTGGTTTTGAACATCTTAAGCTCACTGCAGCGTCAGGGTCTGGGCATTCTCTGTTCCCTCTGCTAGAACGCTGTTCCCCTAATTTTCATGTGCCCGTTCCTTCTTGTCATTCATGTCAGTGACATCTCCTTAGGGAGATCTTTGCAGCTCACTCCTATTTATTTAAACTTGTCTCTACTCCCATCACTCTGTATCACATAATTCTATTTTGTTTTCTTGTATAGTTTTCACTATTTGAAATTTTGTTATTTGTTCATTTGTTTATTGTCTATCTCCCTAAAATGCAGACTTCAAGTCTTACTAAATGCTGTCAACAAGAATAAAAACAAAACCACTGTCCCACTGCATTCAGAAAATTAGTCCGCTCACTTCTCATTGGAGCTCCTTAAACACGTGCCCAAATTATGGACTATTTGAGGACTAAGAGAAATGCTCACCTGTTGTTTGTTACTTTGGCAGGCGGCACTCAAATGCTTAAACCACAGCATTGCATTCATCCTATTGCCAGCTTGAAACTTGTATGAATTTCCTGAAATTATCAAAAACAAAGGGGAAATAATAAAAACTTTAGGACTCTCACATGTAGTAATTCTGCCAGCTACCAAGCAGCAAAACAAAACAAGCCTAGAGTTCTCGGCTTCAGAGCTCTTTCCTTAGCAGCCGGCTTTCCAACACAAAGAGCTCTCTTGGCTCCATTCCCGTGGCATCCCTTACGCAGAAAGTCACTGCTTTGCTGTTTGTGAATTCCAAGAGAAGCAATTTTGGCTCCTTCAGTGTTGTTTAGAGTAAAATGTATCTCAATAAAATTTTTTAGCTTCTCTGGATTTGTACCTGTAGGGTATTAATGGTGTTTTTATTTAAAACACCAGAGTACCCTAAAAGCAGACTATCTGTTGATATGAAATACATTCTGAATATGCAGAGGCTGAAATGTAATCACACAGCCCACAAAAGCCAACACGACGTTTCACTGTGCGCCGTGGGGGTGAAGATTCTGGGCAGGGAAGAGGAAAGTCCCTTGCTGGCAGCCCTGTGGTGCTCATCGGCGGCTGGCAGTTGTTGGGAGGGCAGAACAGCGGTCGTGTTAGGATCCGTTCTTTTTTTTCTTTGTCAATATCAGTTTATTTTTATTAAATTTATTGGGGTGACATTGGTTAATAGCATCATATCGGTTTCAAGTGTACATTTCTATGATACATAACCTGTATGTTGCACTGTGTGCCCACCGCCCAAAGTCAAACCACCTTCTGCCACCATATATTAGGCCCTTTCTATCCCCTCCGCTCCCACTCCCTTCCCTCTGGCAACCACCACGTCACTGTCTGTGTCCATGAGTTTCAGTTTTATATCCCACATGAGTGAAATCATGTGGTTCTTCGCTTTTTCTGACTTATTTCACCGAGCATAATGTTCTCAAGGTTCACCCATATTGTCACAAATGGCAGAATGTTGTCTTTTCTTATGGCTGAGAAGTCCATGGTGAGTGTGTGCCACATCTTCTTCATCTAACCCTCTATCAAAGGCTCTGTTCTGATGACTGCCTGAGGTCTCCCCTCATGCACAAGCAGGGGCAGGAGGTATATGTGATTCTCCACAGCCAGCACCTGACTCGTTACATCCACTTTGAAAACTCCCAAGGTCAACAGCCAATAATTTTATTCACAAATGTCTCTATGTCATAAGCAAAGTATTATAATTAAAATTATATTTCTTTGGAAAGGGCTTTGAGTCAAGTAAGCAATTAATTTGATTCAAAGTAATGGATAAAAACAATTTACAGGAAAACCTCTGCCATACTCATACCCTAAGGGTAACAATTTCATTCAGAGGATAAGTGAAGGGGTACTGTGTACATACGGCAAAGCGCTGAGACATCAGAGCTGGCAGGGGCTCAGTCTCTCAAGTCCCTCCTGCCCTCCCTGGTCATTAGTTCTCTAGGGATTACCTGGCCTTTTAATTTCAAGCTTATGCCGCTGCAGTAAAGAAAATAAGCTTATTAAAAGTAAGTAATAAATACTGATTGATAACTAAATATGAATATCATTACTACACAGTATGTGACAGAACTATTTCCCAAGAGAGAAAACGACACCAAGCTTCCACCAGTAAAGCTGCAGCTCCGTTAAACGGGCTCTCCGCTTACTGAAAGTGACGTACCCATAGCCTGGTAGCCCCTGCTGTCCTAGCGACTCACCTTTCTCGGAGTCAGTCAGCAGGAAGAGATCGGGGTGCTCCGGGTCATCCGCCATCATCACCATCCATCCCACCACCGACACGTTCTTATTTGACGTTGATTTGAACTAGGAGATAAAAAGGTGATTAATGGTTACCTTGATGGCTCACCCTAAGCAGAACTGAACACCCGGTCAGTTTCTCCTAGTGAGAAATGAGATCTGTGCCTTCCTGCAGGGTCTTTTGCTACTAAATCCCGCCCAGGCACGCCCTCTTGAGACGGTCTCCTGTTTTCCAGATCTTTCCCAGCTGCAGCTCCTCATCAACACCAAAGTATCCTAGTGTCCACTGCCAAAGCGTATGATCCACTAGTTTATCAGAGGACTGATAAATTCATTTATATTGTTTTGTCTGTTACGGTGCTACCTTTCACCCCTTTCTTATAGCAAACACAGCTGTATTTTAAGAGACGTTTTCTTTCTCCCCAGCTTTCTTGAGATGTAATTGATGTATAACATTGGATAAGTTTAAGGTGTACAATGTAATAGGGGTGTTGATTTAGACCTGTTGATTTCATAAACTAGCAGGGCTATCACACAACTGTTAATATATAGTTTTATTTGCATTTCTAAAAAAAAAAAAAGACATTCTTAGCATGCCTGTTACTTTTCTAGTTTTTTTAAAAGTTGCACTTTAGCAGTGAAAAAAACTGTTATAAAAGAATAGAAAAAATTAGGTTAATTTCATTCATGAACGAAATAAAAAACATCGAATAAAATACTGGCAAACTGGATCCAGCATAAAAAAGTCGATACATGATGACCTAACTGGATTTACCACAAGAACAGGAGGCTGGTTTAATGTCAGAAGTCAATTAAAGCAGCTAAGCTGGATTGATTTCAAGAAAGTGAGGTTAGTTCACCTTTAGAGAAATTATTATAAATCACCATATTAACAGATTAGGAGAGAAAAATATCAACCAAGTTGATGAAAAATAAAAGCATCTGCTGAAATACAAATGCATATTTGTGACAGACTAGGAAGAGAAGGAAACTTTCTAATCCAACAGATGTACCTACCAAACAAACAACAACAACAACAACGACAAACTCACACAAAACCCAGGCCAAAACAAAGCAGAATAACACACACACACACCCCCCCAAAGCCCTACCACACACACACTCAGAGTAAAATGCTAAAAGCGTTTCACAATCAGTATTCAGATAAGAATGCCTGCCACTGCTCCCCAGTCAGCTCAGCAAGATAACAAAAAAGAAATAAAAGGGTGAAGAAGAAATAAAACTGCCATTACTCACAGAAAATGTTATCTACCCAGAAAATCTATCCAACTCTACCAAACTAATAAGAAACACCAGCAGGATGCTTGGAAAAGATCAATATGAAAGTCAACTGTAATTCTATACACCAGAAATACAGAGTTACTGATAAGAAAGGTATCTAAGAAAACATGTAACAAAAGACATACCAGAAAGTGTAACAGTTAAAGGACACTGAAGACGACCTAAAATCAATGGAGAAATAGCACGAGATCAAGAAAAAGGCTCTATGTTATAAAGATTTCAATTAGCCCTAAACTGATCTATAGATTCAGTGTCAGTTCAAGAAAAGCTCCAGTAGGGTTTTATGGGGGACTTAAGAAGCTGATTCTAAAATTCCTATGCTAGAGTGTGCAGGCATGGGTGGCAGGGATGTGGCAGCGGCTCTTGGAGCGGCGGGAACCCGGGCAGTAACCACCACCCCGCAGGGTATGGCGCTGCAGAACTATGATGAGCTAGCTGGTCAAGTGCATGGAAAAGCTGTGCCAGAGGAGGGAAGTGTCGTGCCAGCAGGTCCGGCAGGAAGAGGAGGAGAAGCCTCAGCCGGCCGCAGAGTGAGGTGAGGCCGCTGAAGAGCCGGCCCAGTCAACGAGAATCTGGTGTGCAGGACTGCCTCTCCAAACAAGTGGATCGGACCCTCACGGGAACGGAGGCTGCTTCTCTCAAAAGCGAGGAGGGCTCACAGATTCTGCTTAGTGCCCTGGAAGGAGAAGCTGGGACCCTGACCAAGGCCACAGCCTCAGGGCGGGAGAGCAGTGGAGGCAGGGACACCGAGGGGGCGGTGGTGCTGTCTCCACTGCTCCCATCAGAAGCTGGGTCCCCAGCAAGTCCATCTTCAAAGCCTTTGTTCATGGCAGCGGCTGCCTTCTCTCACTGTCGGGGGTGTCAAGAGGGAGCAGCCAATCTGGATGACAAGAAAGGCGTGGGGGTTTCTAGACAGGCGCTCACACAGGCAGTGGGAAGGGCAGGCTCTAGCTCGGCTCTGCTTGGGGCCATCTGAAGTCCCCACACCTCCCTGGGCTGCAGGAAAGGCCCTGCCTCTCGTCTCAGCATCATGGGAGCCCCCTCCTGCTGTCCCTCTGACAGTAGGTGACAGCCCAGGCAAGTGGGCAGGGGCTGGGGCCCTCCTTGCCCTCAGAGCTCGCTCTAGTGGCCTGTGACTATCAGTAAAGGTTGTCTTTGTAAAGATCGAAATAAAAAATAAAATGAAAATAAAATTTATATGCAAGAGCAAAAAACAAGAACTAGTCAAGACTGCCCGCCACAAAAACATTACTAATTTAAACTTCCCCCAACTGTGGATGATAAATCTGTTTCCCTACATCATGGCCAATGCTGTATTATCGATCTTTAAAATTTTTGCCTAATAGCAAAAAAGGGGCATCTTCTTTAATCTGCATTTTTGATAACTAGGGAGCTTGTTCATCTTTTCATATTAATAGTCATTCATATTTCATCTTCTATATATCTCCCTTTTCCATTTTTCTATTGTTTTATTCTTGCTGAGTAGTGGAAGGTCTTTATATATGTTATAGATTTCTTTTTCAGTTGTAGTCTTGGTTTTTAAAATTGAACTAATCAAACAATCTATATGCATTCATTACCATGCAGTGATTTGTTCAAATATATCTACAAAATTTTTTTTACAATAATTACAAAATACGCTTCCATTAAGAGTATTTTTACAGTGAATGTTTTCATTTTAAAACATTCAAAACTCTAGACATAACAAAATAATAGTCCCATTTCTCTTGCCCCAGTTATTCTAACTTCCCAAGCTTACTCTGCTCCTCAGAGGCAAAAAAACCCCCACCAAAATAAATACACACACACACACAAACAGGCACTTTAGAGGGCAAAAAGGTCCAAGTGTGTAGGGCTCCAGATTTCCATCTTCAGCATTTATACATATATAAACAAGTGCATTTCCATTAGTGATTTTTTTCCCCTCCAGCTTTTAATTTTGAAGATGTTAAAGCTATCTATAGAGAAGTTGAAGAAATGCTATGATAATTACCCACGTACCTACATTTTGCATTCGCTTGATCTCTCTGAACATTTAAATGCAAAGCACAGAAACCGTAACATGGAGCCCTAGCTATTTCAACATGTACGTCGTAAGAATATAATCCTATAAAACCACAATGTATCATATCAAAGGAATTTAACAGGTACAACCATATAAAGTCCATGTTAAAAGTTCTTCAGTTGTCCCAATTATGATCTCTATAGTTTAAAAAACAATTACCTCCAGGGGTCAATCACAGCACACACCTTGCATTTAGTTGTCTAGACTCTTTAGTCTCCTCTACTCTAAAACAGTCTTCCTCGCCTCTCTCCCACTTTGTCAAATACAGGTTTTAAGAATGCAAGCCAGCTATCTTGTACAATGTCCCACAATCTGGATTTAATTGTTTCCTCACAATTAGATTCAGGTTAAATTTTTGGCACGAACACTGCACAGGTGGTGCTGAGTTTACATAACAGATTTTAATCCTTTATCGGTTGCTTACATAGAGCCAACATTTTCTTTCAATTTGTATTTAAATTTTGCTTCCTTCATTGCTTTTATTCTGTATCATATCTCTTCTATCCTAAAATATAAATGTGGACCTGGCTCTATACCATCTATCTTGTTCTTATAATTCTTTCTTTAATCTTAATAGTTTTAACTAAAAAGGTGAGGAATACAGTGCATTTCTTTGGTAACTGATTTAATTTTCTCACAACTTATTATACTCTAATTTCTAATATTTCATATATATTATCAGAAATCTCATATAATTAAAAACCAAAACTATCATAATGTTATAAGTAGCAACACCAAACACAAAAAGATATTTAACATTTGCGGTAGATGATAAATTTAGTTATCAATTCTCTAATTTGGCTTCTTTATAACCAAAGTTAGGAAAAAAAAAGTTTTATTTTGAATGGCTACTTCTTCATAATTGGAGAAATTCAGCCACGGATCTCAAAGTGGCTATGTGGAGAGTTAACTATATCACTTTCCCCCCATTTGAGTAGAGCAAGTGCCCGCTAATCAGAGGCACTTACTCTGCAAAGAATTTTAGTGAAACTAACATACATAACTTTGTCGGTATGTAGGCATTTTGGTCAATTTGATGAGAATTAAGAAAAAAAGTCCTCTACCAAAGTGTGAGGACTCCATCTAAACGATTATAATGTAACAGTGAACAAATAAACCAGTGCTTCAGGATTTATATGATTCTATTCAGGGACAGTTAAAAAAAAGGAAGCAATGTATTGTTTAACAAAACATATGGTAAACTGAAGAAAAGCAAGGCAATGATTAACATAGAACTCAAGACAGTGACAAGCTGTGGGTATGGCCGAGAAGGAAGCCAATGCTATCTTTCAGCACTTTCCACATTCATTTAAACCAAAAATGCACACTTCCATACCTCTGGTTTGATTAAAGGGCTAACTGTGAGGATAAAGAATTATGTAGGGTTATTTGGGTAAATCCAGAAGCAGTAAAAAAGGCTTTTTTTTTTTTTTAGTGGCTTATCTTTCCTCAGTATGATAAATCACTTTGTTTCCAGAGAAAATACATGACTTAGAAATAAAATTCCTGTCAAAGAGATTTTATTAATGAAACACGGATAATTATTCTTCCTTTCAAAGATCTATCACTGGCATTTAAAAACAAAACAGCATGCAAAAAAGATTTACAGAAAGAGTCTACATTTGGAGAAATGAGCATTACGGCTTCTTTTACATAACACAAAGCACAAGAAAGTGGAGCACAGTAACCATGGCAACTATTATTCCTTCTCAATGTTGGGAAAAAATCACTCAATCAGAAACTGAGGTGGAAAGTTCTTTAGATGATGTCTGCAGTTTTTCACATTAGAACTGAGACTCCAAGGCAATAGTCTTCAACCATTTTCTGAACAAGAAACCCCCGTTTCGGAAGGCTTTGATGCCAAAACAGGTATTTGTAATGTGCAGTTTTGACATCTGCAAAGGAAAAAACTAGCATTCAAAAAAGAAACTTCAAAATATCGAAATTATTCCAAGACTTCCCTTGGAATGGTCTTACAAAATAAAAATAATTCCATTATATACTCAAGAAAGAGGTGTAAGAACTTCTGGATTAGAATATGGAAAAAAAAAAAGCCTCCCTACGGTTGCATTCCATCAGGACTACAGTCTTTACAACCATGAAGAGGCTGTGAAACTATGCTAACAATTGAGAAGAGGAATACTTACATGTTTTCTTTCTGTAGCCTTCAGAGACTTGGCAGCATAGTAGAAGAGCTGCGTCCCACACAAAGCTGCCCAGTATTTTGTCCAAGATGCTACCTAGAGGGGACAAACACATGAGGACCGGGCTCTCAATGTACTTGCCTTCTCGGGCAGCTCTGTTCCCCTCAGCCGTCCTAACCTTAACCCTAGAGTTGTCTCACTCTGAAATCTTCAACTCAAATATTCCTGTTGCTTCCACTTAATATACTCTACTCGCACTTCACTCAGATAATTGATTTCATCAAAAATCCTATCCCTTTTTAATAGTACCTAGTGTTGCCATGGCCTCCACCGCACGGTCCAGCACCGCACCCAACCCCTCCCACGCACTTTAACCTCGCTGCCCGCTCCGCTGAGAAAGCCTCAGCCTAGTTACTCTGACCATCCCTTCTTCCCCACCGCACTTCCTTCAGAGAGACTCTATCTCACCCCACACTTCAAATACTACCTGGCACTGTCAAGCACCCCAGCCTCCCTCTGCCGTCCCCTCTTCCAACCTGTCCACCTACACGGGTCATCTTGTTTCCCGAGCTCGAGTTCTCAAGTGCTAACTCGCCTCGCTCGCTCCGGAGCCTTGCCCTCACTGCGGTGACAACTCCCCTCACCCAGCATCCCGTCACCCTCTCTCATTTTAAGGGCTCATTCTCTACCCTGGACTCCCACTTCCGCCAGGTAGGCACCTAGCGCCCGTGGGGCTGAGGCCTCAGCGGGCAGGCTGTTCTTAGTTCGCTAGCTGGCCTTCTGCAGCTGCTCGGTTGCAACGTAAGCAACAAAAATCAGACCGCTTAGATGTGAATGAGTTTTATTCTTAAGAAGCCTTCATATCTTCAAAAACTTTAAGTGTGGATATACATCAAGGTTTTACTCCAAATTAGCTTTAATGTTATTTGAGGAGAAAAAAAAAGTCTTTCTTTAGTCGTCAAACTACTATGCCGCTGTTGGGGAAAAACAACTTTCGTGTTACATGTGAAAAGCTTTGTTCCATCCAACTTAAAAAAAAATATATAATTAAGGTTTGAAGAACATTTAGTATCTGGGTTCTGTTTCATGTGGGGAAACAAAACTGCATCACCGAGTTAAACAACTTAGAACTGACAAACAAAATTGGTTGAATTCCATTTCAGGTTTCTTACTTTCTATTCTCTATTTTTCCTAAAATTACTACTAAAATACTTCCCAACAGTACGTATTTCAAATTTCTCTGAGAAACAGCTTTGAACTATATTAGGGTGCAAAGAGGTGCACAAGGGCATCTTATTTTAAGCACCCCATATATATGATTTAACTGAAATCTAAATTAAGAAACAGAGCAAGGCAACTGTGTATCTTAAATTACTTCAAGAGTGCTGTGTGCCTGGTTTTATTTCAACTGTCTTCATATTTTGGGGGGTCCTATACATTTATGTATTTTTAGAAGCATTCAACTATAATGATAAAATCTTACTTTAGGCTTTTTGCCTTCCTTTAACAAAGTTTTTCTTTTGAGAACACCTTGAATAGTAACAGCTCCTGGATACAAATGTACTGCCAAATCTTCCGAGTCTGCAGAACTATAATGATGAAATGAAGAAAAAAACCAGGTAAGAGCTTTTGTATAGAGTAGTTATCATAGGCACGTACATGAAATTTAATTATTCTTTATTTTAAAACTTTGTTACTTTATTCAGAATGAGAAGACACTGACAATTATAAAGGTATATTGATCTGAAATTTATAAGCTGTTACAGAAGTTATTCAGGAAGTTATTAAAGTCAGCAGATGGTTAAAACCACACACTTTATGACATATCTGAACAAGTATAATTTAGAAAGAATAGGGTAATTTAGTTTATTAAAGATTAATGAAAGGTTTAAGACTTTTCTTCTTCTTAACATGCCACATTGCGTCATTGCTGTAAACTTTTCTCCCCATTAGAAACTTTAAGTCCTTGGAGGAAAGATGAGGATTCTATTTGTAAAAAGTATTTAACCATATAAAACTCAAAATAAAAACAATAAAAGCTCAAAAAGGAAAAAGGAAAAAGAAAACCCACACTTAATTTAATTCTAAAATAGGTGAAAGAAGAAAGCAGTAACATATTAAAAAAACTGGCTTTCTGCAATCAATTTTAATTATATTTAAATGTTACCAATGCATACGTTTTTGATTATACATATAGCCTAACTCCAAAACCCAAGATTTCCGTTCTATATAACTTAAGAAAAACCACACAAAATTACCAACATTTAAATATCTTTCTCTGATTGATTTGTCCTATATTTGAAACAAGAATGATTTCTACATGAATTAAAATACACACATTAATAAAAATCTGTCATTTTCTGGTGATCTGATTTGAGCCACCGAATTCCTACAACAGCGAACAAAACTTGATGTTTGCTAATTTATCCCTTTATGGATTATTTAGGTGTCTTCAAAGTGACTTAAGAGCCTAGAAACCATTAGAAATTTCAGGCTACCACTATTTACATTCAGGGAGGTATACAAAAGGAGATTAGACACCGTCAAAAATGACATAAAGTTCACTGCTAAAGCTGGATATTTTGTTGTATTATGAATTAACTGATTACCCATTACCACTAACCTCCAGCCCCCAAATCAATTTATATCACCCATATTTTCTTCTGCAGCTAACAGAGTGGAGAAAGAGGGTTCAGTATAACTAGAGGAACAATAGAATGAACATGCCTTTAAATACACAAGTTTGATTAAATGAAATAAGACTATTCTAAATTCAGAGCCTGCAGTTTTTCAAAAAAAGTTCTTTCAAAAGGCAGATCTACTGTATGCTTTTAGCAAAGTAAATTCTTTGAATGTGGCCTTTGAATAAGGCTAGAAGTGGATTTTTGTATTGCTCACTGAATAACTAGCAGTATTAGAAAGACCTGTGCAGTTAAAAAGCTACCAACTTAAGCCCTGGCCACTATGGCTCAGTGGTTGGAGCATCATCCCGTAACCAAAGGGCTGCGAGTTCAATTCTCGGGCAGGGCACGTGCCTGGGTTGCGTGTTTGATACCTGGTCTGCGCTCCTTTTGGGTTAGTAGGACCCAGGTGCATACGGGAGGAAACCAATTGATGCTTCTCTCTCTCCCCCTTCCTCTCCCCGCTTTCTCACTCTCTAAAAGCAATGAAAAAAACTAACTAACTTGGAATTATTTAAAAAATGTGACATTAAGATGAAAGTTTTAGCTCTTAGCTCTGTGGAGCAGAAAGAACAGTGCAAATTTATGTCTACATTAAATCTTGGAAAGTTTCCTGGGCAGTGTCTTTTAACCAATTAGTTGAGAAAGAAGAGAAATTATGTGAGACCACACCCATGTAAGCCAATCACCAACACCAGAAGGGAGTTCTGTGACCCCTGAATGCAGGGGACGTGTACCTGCTGGCCTTCATGTGGCTTCGATAGCCATTTCGTGCCACTCGTGTCATCGGGCCGAGAGAATGGTATAATCTGTTCCTGTTGGATTCCATTATAAATTGTATATATTACATATACTTTAATTCACACAATCATCAGTACCTAGAACAGTATAATGATTTCTTCGTGTAACAAAGCTTTCTAAATCTTATAAAAGGTTAGTATGTTATTGTTTGGTTTTTTAAAAGCATGCGGCATAGATTTTTAAAAAGTTGTTTCTTTTACTATTGACACTAGTTATAGGTGTTTAGTACACATCATACATTTATATATATTCACTCTCACATAACCAGATACTATCAAAACCTGAAAACTACTTCAAAAATCCTTTTTCCCCTCCTCTATTCCAGGTCTCGGATTCCAGTTTAAATATGACACCTAGGTTCACATAAAATACTTCACTTGTATTATATGTCCCTATGAAGACACCTAAAAGCAATGTGGTCTGTAAACTTAAAATTAATGTTGCCAAAATACTGTATTTTCCTCCCTATCCTTTTTAGTAAGTCCAAGAAAACTAATAGAAGAGATAAACTGAGTAATAAAGGCATTATTTTATTTCCACAGCAACTGAAACAAATGATAAAACCCTAAGTGATAAAAACGGTATGAGTTAATACTTAATCCAAAATGGCATGTAATACTTAACAAAGGAAACAAACATACACATCAAAACACTGATACTTCTTTGCCTGGCAAAAGCCAAAAGTAGTACGTTGATAAATGATATTTAAAACAAAAAGCATTATTTTAGCAACTGAAACAGCAACGATATTTGATGTCTCTCCAGGAGGTAAGAACAGAAAATGGCATATTTAACATTCAGAATACTACTTTCAAGTTTGTTATCTATAAGTACTATTTTAAATCCTAGTTCTTTATTCACTTATTATTATTTCACGTCTGAATCTTGCTGGGCAGCATTAATTTGTTCTCAAAATGTTTCAAAAGCCAGTGATTTAAACTTGGCACAAGTATAGTAGATTTTTGTAGCTGCAAATGTCTGCAAAGCAAAACACGTGTCATAAAAAGAATGCTGTTTTGAGATGGGAAGGTAACACCGTTAAACACTGTCTTTGAAAATAACCTGCTGGGATGAGAACAATTACCCACACCATTTGGGTTATTCACTTATATCTCAAGCAGTCTGAGAAACAATTTTATTCACTGATACTTTTTATTCAAAGAGTACAATACGCTCTCTTATAGTCAACATGATGATATTATGCTCTTTCTAGAGAGAAAGAACTAAGACAATTTGTACAGACAACATATGCCAGAGGCAACTCCTTTGTTTTTCCATTTTAGGCAAACCCAAGGAAATCCAAATGAAGAGACTGAAAGTAAAAGTTGGAAGAAAAACAGTAAGCAAAAACAAATTATGAACTCCCCAAAACAAAGAGAAGAAAACTTGGGAACACAGATAGTGTAGAAGGGCTTAGAAATACTTCAAAATACTGGGTTTACAAGTACAACCTTAATCACATAATGGTGAGAATCATTTATGAAGTGCCATCAAGAACAAGTATATAATTCTTCAATTAACAAAATTCAAACATAATTTAATTTAAAGAATATATTTAGTATAGCTGTTTTCTAGTAAAAGTCACTGATATGAAGTTAGGTAACTAAATATTTCAATTTTACTATGACATTTAAAATTCAATCTAAACAACACTCTTGTTTAGAAACTTCGGTTGCTGCATATGTACAAAAAAGAGTAATTATTCTCGTCAAGAGTCAAGTATCTTGTAAGTATAAAAATGACCCAACTGAAATGGTCAAAGATAATATAAAAGCCCTAATGATCACTTAGTAAATAACAATTATTTGCACTGTTTGGCTACATTTTTAATTGTAGCCAAATTTTATATTGTGAGATCAGTATAACATGACATTTATTGCAGGTCACAGACAGCTTTGACATCTTAAAGCAGTAAGGAAACGAGAAGAAAGCATGACACGGTATTTCAGTAAAAATTTGTGTGCTCTGTGCAAACTTTGTGTTAATGACAGTTTAAATTCAAACTTCAAACTGCTTTGTTTACAGTATAATTTAAAATTTACTAAGTCACTTCTGCCCTTGACAAAGTAGCAGAGAAGGAAGTTGACATTCTACTAAGTGCCTTAAATTACTTAAATCAACCAGAATTCGTTATTATTTTTAAACCATAACTTTAAATGTACTAAAATTCACATATGTGTCAAGTCACCCAATAAACATTTACATATTAGTTAAGATTCAATTCCAGACTTAAATATCAACTTCTAATTTCTGCCATCAGCAGGGAGCTCAAATAGTCCCTTAGAGATATGTAATAAATATCTCTTAAAATTCATGTGATCATATGTGAATCATGTTACTCACATACTTTCAGACAGACAAAATAAACTCAAAGCAGTTCAAATGGACAATTTTTCTTACCTTTCAAAAGCAGGCCATGAGGTCTCTTCACTTAGTTCAGAACCATCACTGCTACCTAAAATAAAAAGTTATTCTATTTTTTAAACTTCAGAATTACATTTGAGTTCTTTTAATTTTAAAAATAGTTTCTCTAACTGCGTTCATAAAGTGAGAATCATGTTATTTGTGGGTGAGCACCCACCTATTTAAAAAAGGAGGGGAGTAAATCTGGAGACCCCAAAGCAGCTTAGATTGATTCAAGAGAGCTCTGGCTGAAAGAATTAACACGCCCCTTCTGTGTCAGGTTGAACTGCCAGGGCTCCAGGAGACTCAAACTTTAATGCTCTAAGTATCCATTACATGCGCTGCATTAACGCCCCTTCTAAGTGTTTAGAAGGGCACTAGCTATGCACCATCCTTGTGAGAACCGAATACGCAGCCACTGCAATAATTTTCTGGTTGTGTGGTCCAGAGGAGAAGCTGGGTGTAATGGTTCAGATAAGAAAGTGGAGGTAATCTGCTGGTGGGTCTTACAGATGATTTTCTGATTTGTAGCATTTTGTGGTAAAGACTGAAATTTAAGTATAATTAGTATGGCTAATTTGTAGAAAACATAAGCTTCTTCAGAAGCACGAAGGTCCCAGTGGTTATGCCACACTTAGGCAGGCCAAGGCCACTTTGGGTCACCCAGGACATCCAACCACAGTAGAAAATGTCAGAGGCCACTGTCCCAAGCACTGGGTAATTTCTCCACAGTACTTCTCAAGCCTCTATGGTACAGATTAATGTGGTATGTAAGTTACAACTAATTGAAAACATCCTGCTGTGATTATGAAATTTGTGTGTGTATATTAATGCCTACCATTTATGGTTACAGACTTTCTTTTCAGGCTGTTAAAGCTTTAAAGCAAAACCCTAGGAGGTAATGCCTATGTCTGATTTTTTAAAAAGATTTTATTATTTATTTTTAGAGAGAGAAGAAAGGAGGGAGAGAAACATCCATGTGCGAGAGAAACATCAAGCAGTTGCCTCTCGCAAGCCCCCAACCAGGGACCTGGCCTGTAACCCAGGCATGTGCCCTGACCGGGAACTGAACCAGCGACCTTTTGGTTTGTAGGATGTCGCCTAACCCACTGAGCCACACCAGTCAGGGCTGTCTAATGTTCTTAATATACAAACGAGGACGTAACAATCTTCAATGTTTATCTACTTAAGTCACAGAAAAATTAAAAAGTAAATACAAAGGTAAAATTGAATTAGTCTCTTCCTGTTTTAAGATAAAGCTCTCCAAACTAAGACACTGACTGTAACTGAATGAATAACTAGATAACTATCTCGTGGTAACCAAAAGAGTATCTTTGGAAAGAAAAAGCCACAAAGAAATAGAGAATAATGATCATGATAATATTTATGATGGGAAAAAGCCAAATACATACTTGAGAGCTTTAATTTTAAAAATTACTTTCTGCTTTAAGTGGCATGCAGAATTCTATGTGTATCAAATCTTTTAACCGAAGAAAGTTCTTCCTTTCTCTATTGCAAAATCATTCTATGTATTATTTTTCAGATCGATATTTGCATTTAGTCAACTTACAGCATTAATGAAGAGGTATATTTCAGGTGGCCAATTTGTCCTCCGTTTTATAAATTTTGTCATCATTTAACCATCTGCACTTATAAAAAGGGGACTGTGGGAATAAAAAACTGTTGAATGGTGCTGGGAAGCTCTAAAACAATTTAGTTCTCAGGAGCTGGAACTCTCATGGGTTAAGGAAGCCATTAGGTTCAAAAAAACAAACTCCTTTTGCATTTCTTTCTACTGACTATTCATCAATATTGAGACAACCTAGTAACAATAATAGCCTTAGCCCTTGAGTGGCTCAGCAGTTAATCACAGAGGAGGACATTTTCCTCTTATTTCTTTTTAAAAGTCAAAATAGCATTGTGTGGAGATTTTCTTCTTATCAAAAGAAATAATGCTCACCTAGAAGATTCAGAGAATAAATAAAAGTTTAAGAAGTGAAAACAAACAAATTCCTGTCTTAAACTCACATCCCTCTGGCACTATGTTCCCAATTTCCTGCTCCCCTTCATGGGAGCTACCTTTGTCCCCACGATCCTATGAAGCAACTCCTGCCACTCGCCAATCCCAATCTCATCTCCTCTTTTTCTGCATCTTTAACTGACACACTCCACACCTCCCTCCTCCTGGAGGCACGTCCTCCACTGGTTTCTGTGATACCACGCCTGGCTCCCCCCACCCACTTTGCTGATCCTTCACAGTTTCCTCTGATGGCCCAGGTTTTTGTTTTGTTTTGTTTTTTAAACAAGCCATAATTAATCAGACCTCTCAATATTAGAAGGTCCTCTCGTATTTATTTATACACTCCTCCTAGGTGGCCTCAGCCGGCCCCATGACTTGAAACACTAAAATGTGCTAACTCCTGCACTGGTATCTACAGACTGACCTTACCCCACTGGGCTCCAGGTTCACACATTCAGTCACCTACCTGACGACTCCATCCACCAAACACATTCCAACACATCCAAAACAGAATGAGTAAGACCATCCTGTGTCTAACTGCTACTTTGCTTTTATCAAATTTTCTGTATGTGATGCAGGATTAATGACGTTTTTCCAGAACTATTTCTCACCTATTGATATCCCACTAGAAAGTGTAGAACTTTCGGCTTGGCCTCGGGCTGGTGCGTGAGGCTCCATGACGCTGTCGTCTAACAGGTGCCTTGGCCCCGCATTCGGGAATGTTGCACTCTTAAACTCTGCTGTGTTCATCTTATGAATGAAACTGGAAACACAAAAAGGTATCTTTTATTACTATTACTAATTCAGGATACAGAAGACATTTCTATATAAGGATGCAGGGCATAAAAGATTTGCAATTTACACACAGATTTTACCACAAAGGCCTCAAACTGTTTAGAGAAATTATTTTAGGAAACTAAGCCATATCTACCTAAGTAACAGGTCCTTAAAAAATTGTTTTCCATTAACTTTTGGAAAATAGCTAGTAAATTTTCACAAAAATCATGGCAAAGGTGAGCCCATTCTGAGAAAACAATCTTGCAAAGCTAAAGAAATTAAATATGAAATCATTTCCCAGTCTTTATACTTAGGGATAAAAAGAACAATTTTTATGAACCTTAGTTTTTGGTGACTTATTTTAGTTAAGACAAGCAATAACTGTCTTGATACAAAGAGAGGTTATAATTCAAAAGCGAAATATATTGCTTCCTGAATTTTATTTATGATGATGCTCTGTGATATTCACTTATCTCCCCCATATGTGAAGGCACTAATGGGAAAGGCTCATTTCCAAATTAAAGTAAAAGAAGAAATAAATGCTTTTAGGCAAACAAGATATTTTACTGATCAGAAAAATACTATTGTATACAAAAAAAAAAACTATGCAAGGACAATATTTTCAGTTAATAAAATAAATAGAAAATAAATCCAACAGGAAACAATTGATAAGTTGGAAAGATAAAACTGAAGATGCTGACTTATAGCCCAAGCTATGGCACTTCCTGTGGCCGTGGGGAATCAGGTTCCGAGGGGATGGCAGCGTCTGCGGCAGCAAGGCCCCCTCGGCGGCCACACTCTTCCTCCCACTCTGTGGAGATCCCACTTCAGGACCTGAGGGTTTAGTTTAAAAAGAGAGAGGGGGAGGGACATTTTCAAAAGATTGTTTTATTTTTAATCCCTTCACATACAATGTAAAACATGGTTTAAACTTTAAGAGAACGTGAGAATCCCATTTAATGACTGAGCATAAGCAGCAGTTATGTTCTACGTCTTCAAACACAAAATCCCAGAGCGCACTAAATCTACTGATTTCCGCCTCTCTGACGCGCACTAACTGGGCGGTGTAAATGTTCCCATCTTTGCAGAAGAAGAAGCAAGATCAGAGGAGATCGGCTCAGGGTCTCACACCACAGGGGACGTCTGGACCGAACGCTCCGGTCTCCTAAGCCCCCGTTCAGGGCTCCCGTGTTTACGACAGTTTTACATGGGGCTTCTTTACTTTTTCTTTCAGCTAAGAAATGGGTAGGGCATGTCAAGCATTTAAATTAGAATTTAAAAATATGTTGACACTGTTCAGGTTTATGGGAATAAAAAAAGAAAAAGAACCGAAAAATACACAGACTTGCAAAATATCCCTTTTAAGAAAAGCAAGTTCAAGATATTTAGATTGAAACGTTTTCCCCCTAGATATGGTTAGGGCTTGTCCCTCACGTCCTTCGAACATTATCTGATGAGTCTCCATCCCATCAAATATTTTTTAGAACATACGGTAACATGAAGCTTATACCAAGGTCTATGTTTGAAAAAAGTTCTTAACAATAATTCTTAAATAATGAGTAATTCTCTTTAATTTTATATTTTTGAATACATGTGGTATACATAACATCTTCATTATAATGTAACATAAATGAAGGGACTATGACTATTTTAAAAATATTTTCAGTACCTGACCCAGTATTACAGTAAAATTTAAAAAAATTAACTAAAATTGACTTCTATAATTGTTCAAATTAGAATTTTCAACTTGACCACAGAAATATCTAATGTAACCAATACTCACTGCCTAGGACAGTATATTCTTAAAAAAATAAACAAAAAACCCCAGATATGTATAAACACTTAGTTGTTATATTCTGTCTGTAGTTTCTGTTTTCCTTAATTAGTCAGAATACTGGTTTGTACATTACTGACAAACTACAAAGAACAACTTTTTGCTTAAAAACCAAAAATATGCCAAGCAGAAAACTTTAATATTAAAAATAAATTTTTGTATGCAGTGTAAAATGTGTTCAGTATTTACTTATTTTGGAGCATATTCTTTCTGATTAGGTTACCTGACTTATTATTGGTAATGAGAGAAAGTTATGTACCAACCTACTAAATCTTCCCTGGAAGCAGAAGGACGCGGTGTGCTTGTCCCAGGCTCTATCTTTAATGAAAGCCTGAATTTTAACAACAAACAAAACACACAAAAATAATTAACATCTGACAAAGTAATATTAAAATCATGTATTCTCTCACAAAAAAACTAAAAACATTGTTATAAAATAATCTCAGCTTTGTATTTTTCTTCAAGAGCAAGCTTTAATAGTTAAGTCTCCTGTCTTTTCCATACAAAGCTGATCTTATGGTTATTCTAGGAAATATCGAGAAGGGGAAAATCATCAAAAAGTCATATTTAAAAACAAAAATTTCCCCAAAGTACCTCAACAATGCCAAACAATTCATCACTTTTAAAGATACTTGATGAATGATTAAAGGTGATTTAACCTGAAGTTATATTGATACCTGACACTTAATTCAGAAACTTTCACATATATTATTAAATGTTATGCAAATTCTTCCCAGAATCTTTACTGGATGGGTAATAGCTTCTGTAGCACTGAAATTTCAAAAACACCTCATTTAGCCCTGTCTGGTGTGGTTCAGTGGACTGAGCGCTGGAATGCGATCCAGAGTCGCTGGTTTGACTCCCAGTCTAGGGCGCATGCCTGGGCTGCAGGCCAGGTGCCCAGTAGGGGGCACGTGAGAGGCAACTACGTATTGATGTTTCTCTCCCTCCCCTCCCCTCTCTAAAAATAAATTTTAAAAATCTTAAAAAAAAAAAGAAATTAAAAACTCACCATCCAAAAAGCCAACCAACTCAACTTATCAAAAGACAGACCGATACAAATAAAAAGGTTGTTTGCAAAGCTCCTGGTAAATGCCTGTCCAAAGTCAAAGTTTATTCGTTGGTGCTTAAGTCCATTTAGGATCACATACCCATTACTGAGTTCCACAGCAAAAAGAGATTATGGTTCCTATCAGTGGAAACTATTTCAGGAAATAGGATACCAAAGCCATTGTAGAGAATACTCTGGTACAGTCCACAAAGCCTACTATTTAATCATTTGTCTGAATATTAGCAAAGGCTTTTTATTTTTAGCATTCTGTCAACTGGAATTTTTTATGAAACTGCATAATACAAGTGACATTCATAATGATAAATCTCTTACAGATTCTTATTATGTCTTTGGCAACCTAACAGGGAATTATGTGCAATTTTATTCCAATTATTGGACAGTATAAAATGCATATGTTGAACAGATCATATTTAACCAGAGCTCTAAGCTCTTTCTCTTTTTACAGAGCAGTTTAATTATTTGGGCTACAGGCTACACTGAATTCACTCATTTCCTAGTTATTGAACACCTGTTTCGGGTTGGGCACTGTGGTCTCAGGGAGTAGAATAAGGGACTAAGGCACACATGGTGTCCTGTCCCTGCCCTTCTGAAGCTTATAGTCTGGTAAATGGAAGATGACGAAGGAAACAGAGTAACTACAGTTCCCTAACATGGAACCAAAACAGAAGACACAGGAAGCTACGGGTGAATCGCACTGCCACCAGCAGCAGCTTGTCCCTGGTAGCGGTGTGAAAGGCAGAAGCATCTTAAACTGCGCCTCGGTGAGGCAGCCAGAGTGCCAGCTGCCTCCGTCGTCATCAAAACACTGTGTAATAACAGCGATGTTGATTCAATGAAAAAAGGTATTACGTTCGGTATTAAAAAAACTTCAAAAGAATTTTATCCTGATTAAATCACATGCATGTAAGTTGTAACATGTATACTAGCTGCCTGTATAGATGAAGTTGCCCAAAACAGAGGCCTTTGGATAAATGAAGTGTCTTTTTTATTTAAATCTCTTTCAGCTTTAAAAACAAAACATTTTTTCCTAACTAATCACTTTAATGGCTCCTATCCTAAAATACTCTGATTTCCAACACGTTTAATTAGCAGGTTCACGTAACACAGCTGCTGTTTTAGAAAAACAATCTTCTTCAGTCTCCCATCTGATGCCCAAACACTACCGAGTGTCCTGAGTCCCCTAGCAAATCTACTATTTCCCATCCCATTCCATTCATCACTCCCTCTCCTGAAACACCTTTCCCTAACCTTCATTGTGGAGCTAATTCCTACTCAGATTCAGCCTCGGATGACACTGTCTCCTGAAGCTGTTCAGGTTTCTTCTCTCTTCGCTTTCCCCACTTCAGGCTGAGTCAGGTCCTCCCTCATACCTGTTCCCACAGCATCCTGGGCACATCTCTGTTATAGTACTGTGTGAACTGTTTTGTGATCACCTGTTTTGTGGATGCATTCTGCATTACACTGAGTTTCTTAAGGGCAAGATCTTACTTTTAAAATCCCAGCAACTAGCACAATAACTTGCCTATAACAAATTTTATAAATATTTGTTAAATGCATATAATGGGAAGGCTGCTCTGCTTCTAGCAGCTCATGATAAAGAGAATCAATATAATAGCATCAGCTTTCCTACAAAAATGAAGGTATTTTATAATATGTCAGTTTACAGACAGTTAGAACGACATCTGTCCAGAGAAAGTCAGGCCACTGTTCATATAACAAGAACGGTTTGCACGACACTGATGTAGCCTGGCAGCCAAAGAGAGTGCACTGGAATGCACATGTGTGAACAATGACGACTTCACTGTACTAGTCAGTGGAGGCAGTAGACACGATTGAGTGAGCACGTGTACTGCGTGGTCATCACATTCAAAATGACTGAGCAAGCAGAGCAATGAATCTGCATCAGATTTTGCCTTAATCTTGAACATTCCTCCGTGGAAACTCTTTGGATGATTCAGAAGGCCACAGCTATGGGCCTCTGATGATTGACAGTTTCATCACAACAACATGACTGCTCATGCATCACGTCTCGTGCAGAGTTTTTTGATGAAACATCAAATCACCCAGGTGACTGAGCCCCTCTACAACTCACATTTTGGTGCCCTGCATCTTCTGGTTTTTCCCAAAACTAAAATCACCTTGGAAAGGGAAGTGATTTCAGACTGTTGATGAGATTCAGGAAAATATGACAGGGCAGCTGATGGCAACTGGGAGAACTGTGTGAGGTCCCAAAGTGCCTACTTTGAAGAGGACTGAGGCATCATTGTCCTATGTGCAGTGTTTCTTGTATCTTGTTCAATAAATCTCTATTTTTCATATTACATGGCTGGATATCTTCTGGGCAGACCTCGTACTTAATGTCTTAAACAGCTAATGCTATCCTTTTAACAAAGTAAAAAGTAGCTTAAATACTTTATTATACTTACAGCCAATAAAAATTTACCATCCACTGTAACTGCAATAATTTCTTAGGCTTCACTTCTATTCAATAAATTTTAACTTCTTTTAAATCCAATAAATTTCTTGAGTCAGATACAGAAATTTTAATAGTTCATACATCTTAAAAACTCATATTGAGTTTTAAGATAATCTTCCATGCCTCACTAGGCAAAACATAAGTGTTTTTGTGCTGTCAGTAATTAGAGAGATGGAAGAAACAGTGGTAAACATGAGAAACAGACCATCTAACTCAAGAGGCTTACAACCTAGGGCGGTAACAGATTTGTGAAACAACTCCAGTTTTAAAAAGCTGATTCACTGACTGCATACATTTTCAAATGAATTACCAAGTAAAAAGTTGGTGTAGAATAAAAGTCGATATAGAAATATAGAGTGGTAAATATGATATGGGGGTGAGATGGCAATAAAGGCATTCTTAAACATCAATAAAATTTTAGGTACATTTAACGATATATCTAGAGTTTCTTAATATATTTAATTTTTTGAAGGAAAGTCATTTCTAGGTGTTTTCCAGAATTTTTAGCCATTTATTGGTATTACTTGTATTCTGCAAAATTCTTTTAAAAAATTGTTGAAATGATGGAACAAGAAAGTTGGTAATCACTATCATGAGATAAAAAACATTTTTATATAATGCATTAATACTGGAAAACAGCCCTGGATGGTGTGGCTCAGTGGATTGAGCGTCGTCCTGTGAACCAAAGGGTCTCTGGTTTGATCCCCAGTCAGGGCACATGCCTGGGTTGTGGGCTAGAACCGGGGGGAAAGGGGGGGGGGTGGCGTGCGAGAGGCAACCACACATTGATATTATATTTCTCTCCCTCTGTTTCTTCCTCCTTTCCCCTCTCTAAAAATAAATAAATTTAAAATTTATATTGAAAAACAACCCATTTTTTCAATTTGATAAATTTCTAAAGACCTTTCGTTGGAAAAAAATATTTGTGACAGACACAGAGTTAACTTTGAAAGCTTAGGAACAATTAGCGTAACAAAGCTACGCATTTTTAAAAAAATTAACAAATGAAGCTAGAAGAAAAATGAGAAGCCTCAAGAGAAATAAGCTCCTTATCCTCCCACAGAAGAAACCTGGCAGTTGTGACATTTAGCAGATGACTGAAAAACAGAGAGGGCTGATTCAAAATCTCCTTCTGGTCAGTACTGTGGTTGGTAAGAAGAAAATGGACATAAGCTCTTTTAATAATGATTTTTAAAATCTTTAATAAAGGACTTGTTCTAACAAGAACAACAAAAAAAGGGTAAATATGTTGCTATATTAAAGAAATACATCTCTAACCCAAAAGCAAGAAGGTTCAAGATTCTCTGAAACCACAAAAACAATTCAAAACCAGTTCAAAGCTGTGTCAAAAATCACCATTAAAAAAGGAGTAACTTTTCTATCTGTAGAGTGTTTCGTTAATTTTTCAATTTATTAAAAGATAAATTTCCATCAAGATTCGATATTTTAATATAAGAAATTTAAACTAGAACTGTCGATCATAACTCTTAACAACTTGAGAAAGATAAAATACTTCTTAATAAAAGAACAGATGTCATGTCAAGTGATTAAAAAGAGATACATGTAAATACCTTTACCATTTAAATGTATGGCTGGATTAGGCATTTGCACGATATGATGTAAGACTTAAATGTTTAAATACAGGAGGACAAGAGGGAGGAGGACAGTCATACAAACCACTTTTGAAGATCCAACCTACTTGTAATTATCATCTTCCACAAACTTTTGTAGCTCTTCTATATACTGAACGGAGTTCAGGTATTTTTGTACGTGAGGCAATATGGGGATATCTAGGCAAGACATGATAAATAATTAATTATCCTGATAAAGTATAATTAATCTCAACCAGAATTTTTAAAGTAAAGCTGAGAAAATGACTTTTAAAGGCAAATCAAGGCCACATGGTACCCAAATTTAAATTAATTCTAGAAGGACATTACTGAGAAAACTTTTATTTATGAAAGTAATTTATAAAATTACAGTTGTATGTTGTTTGTATAGATAATTTAACATTATCTGGTGTTATGTTTAAAAACATTGAGAAATGGACAAAACAAGATTGCTTGCCTCTGTAATAGTGTCAACAATATATGTAAAAACAAAGAGGCTGTTTAACTTTTAGTAAGATTCACCCCCAACCCCAACTTTTAATCATATAGTATAAACTCACTGGTATTATAATATCATAAAAATTATATATTAGTAGCCTATATTTATTCCTTATCAAATTGAAAGCATCCAAACATTTTTAAACATTAAAAAAAACACACATTTTCTAATCATCTGAGCTTGTGTGAGCTGTTTTTAAACATGTGTTTCCAAAAAATGTGTCTTGGGAAAAAAACTGGTTATTTACTCGATATCAGACTCAAGAAGGTTGTTAACCTTGTCAGTTGTTACCAGGACCAAACGTCTTAGCTCCTTCCCTAACTGAAAAATGTCAGAACTACTTCCATAATAGATAAGGGAGATCAAATGAAATGAAGATAGCAGAAAATAATCTTGTAAATTATGTTAGCAACGTTGTTACAAAATAGCAAAAGAGCAGAGATAAAACTTAAAATTTTACATATGAAATACTTCAATTCCTTAAAAGCAAGGTCTTAAACAGGATGCTAAATATTAAACAGTGAAATAAAGCAATCATTATTTGCCCTTGTGTTAAGGTGATGTTTCCTGCTGGGTGAAGAGTGGCCTTCATGGCGTGCAAATGAATCAGCCAAACCGCCACACGCTAGTGGTTTAGCATCATCCCCCGGCAACTTACCATATTCACAGGACTGTTGTAAATCAGAAATTATTCGAAGGATGTTATTCATCAAATTTGATCTTTGCTCATTTTCTAGAATGCTGCCAGTTGACGGGTATGCTGAATCAATGTACGTTAAATCTGACAAATAGATACCTGAAAGGAAATTAGATAAATGAGCATTTTCCTACTGGTAGCTTGGGAGAGTAGTACTAAGTGAGGGGGTGGGGTGGGGGAGGAAGCTAGTGTATAGCTGTTTCAATCCATGCTGTATTTAGAAGGTACCGTCACCAATACACTGCAGCACTGTAAAAACAGGGCCACCAAGGCCTAGGTTTCCAGGGAGTTGGGGTCAGACATGTAAATACAGGGTGGGACAAGGGAGGTTTACGGTTGTACATATGGAAAATAATGTAATAATTAACAAATTATAATACAAGAATAAGCCGTCTTTTGCATACTCACAACTGTAAACCTACTTTTGCCCCTCTCTGTAATACGTTTTTGGTAGCTGTCCTTTTCTGATACCATGCTAAAGTGTGGTTTGAGGCTGGAGAGAAATTCTAGCACCCATGGGACCTAATGCAAAGTGGCTGAGCTCTCGAACTGGCTCTGCCTCTGACTAGCTCTCTATAATGGAGACAGTTATTTTAATCTCTGAACCTCAGTTTTTATGTCTGTACTCCTAGTACCCTATTTTCTAAGCCGTGGTATAGCCTGCAGAAGTTAGGTTAGCCAGGCTAGCCAGTCCCTGGCACGGGGTAGTTATTAACGTTATTAGTTCTAGACCCTCTTGCCTTGAGTTGATAATTATCACTTGAGTCTTAAGACATTTGAAAACTGTCTCATTCTGATAGAAATATCTTGTTTTAAAGATTAACAGTTGGATTTCTAAAATAGTCCATGTGACTACAAACTGAAGTTAACTCTCCTCTGTTCCCACTCATCGTTTCTCTGTACCAACAAAAATAACATTTCCTATCCCTCAAAATAATTTGGTTGCATTAGTTTTGGATATGCAAGGTCGCTTATTTTAAAATATTTCATGTAAAGTATATAAGACAACTATAGCTGGGAAGAAAAACACACTTTCCTGCTTTACCTAATAATTACTCCACGTTCATGAAGTCTCAGGGTAAATAGTCACCAAAATGACGCACCTATCACTTTCCAAATAAGCCCTGTTTTTTCTCATGCCATTTCTTCCACCTTGAATGTTTCCTAGACTTATCTCTGATCATCTAAATTATATCTTATATGCAAGGTCAGTGTAGTTTTCTCATAGATTCCAAGAAAAGAATTTAGGAATGGTCTAGTCCCATGCCCGTCCCCCTTATAGATAAAGAATCTCAGGTGCACAGACATAAAGGATGTGTCTAATGCCATGGGAACCGGCAGTAACAGAGCTGAGCTCAGAGTATATACTTGTACCCCACTTTTTTTTTTTTTACTTTAAATAATTCAGTTTTTGAATTACAGCTGACATACAATATTACCCCATTTTAAAAATTACAGTTATAAACTCATACAGTTTCTGTACCATTCACTAGGTAATTTTTATGACTTTATAATCTCTTCTTTTAAAACTTGCTCATGTTTGTGTCTTATCTGCTCAAGACTATAAACTCATTTAATAAGGCAGTTGCTCTACTTTGCACTCTAAGAAAATGAAAATCCTGTGCAGTGTCTTGACAATAGGTGGTTAATACAACACCAGAGGTGGCGTGACAATGCTCTTACTCATCCTGATATCATTCCTGTTCCAGTCAGTAAATCTTAATAATCTTCTTAAGCCACCTATCATCAGTATCTCTTCTTCAGAGACTCTCGGCTTCTTTGTTATGACTTCAAGCGACTCCGTAGCCCAGCTCCATCCCTCGCCCTCTTTTTCAGAGGAAGAGTCCTTTCTTCTTTCCGAATCTAAACCACTGATTTCGAATGTGAAACAGCCACTTTTGCCTCCCTTGTGGTTTACCCTCTGCTGCTTCCTTCTCCATAGCCAATGCACACACTTAAATCTCCTCTATTTAAGGCAACAAAAAATCAAAGCAACCCTTCCTTCAAATCTGATCTCTTCCTCAAGACAGGACCCTTATCCCTCTCCCTTCAATAAACACTTTGAAAGAGAAAGAGACTAGTTTGCTTATTTATTCATGCTGTTAAATGCAGCTCTAATTCCTTAGGTTGAGAATAAACTAACATGTAACTGTATCACAACTCATTTTATTTGACAGACTTTTGAGTTACTTCCCCCTACCCCATGTTGCTACAGACACAGCAAGGCAGTGCCACACTGTTGTGTTATTTTTTAAAAAAATCTTTCAATTACGGTTCACATTCAACATTATTTTGTATTAGTTTTGGGAATACAGCATAGTGGCTATACAATCATGTACTTTAGAATCTGTTCCCCAATATTTCAAGTACCCACCTGGCACCACACTTAGCTGTTATAATATGCTTTACTTCACGTTCTCATGACTGCTTTGTAAGGACCAATCTACACTTTCTAAACCTTTCATCTTTTTCACCCGGCCCCCCCAAGAGCCTTCTCCTCTGGTTACCATCAGTCTGTTCTCTGTATCTGTGAGTCTGTTTCCATTTGTCTGTTTATTTTGTTTTTTAGATTCCTCATGTAAGTAAAATCATATGGTATTTGTTTCTGATTTCACTTAGCATAACCTCTAAGTCCATCCATGCTGTTGCAAGTGATTTTTTTAATGACCAAGTAAGATTCCACTGTATACATGTGCCACAGCTTTTTTATCCACTTGACTTTGACGGGCACTTGGGTGGCTTCTATATCTTGATTATGGTAAATAATGCCACAATGAACACAGGCGGGCATACATGTTTTTGAACTACTGTTTTGGGTTTCTTTGGCCATGTTACTTTTTAAAACTGTATTAATTCATACTCCCACTGACGTGTTTTTGATCCACACTTGTGCTAACACTTGATATTATCAGCTCCTTTTTGCCTATCTTGTGGGTATAAAATATCTCATGTGTTTTAATTTTCATTCCTTTAATAATGAGGTTAAGCATTTTTAATTCTATGAATTGTCTTTTGTCCATTTTTTCTTCTGGGTGTCTTCTTACTGATTTCTAAGTTCTTAATACATCGTAGATACTAATCCTCTTGGCAGCGGAATTTTATCCAGTTACCACTTTTCAACCTATTATATAATCTGAAATTAATATCTAGCTTGCTGCAGGAACTCACTCCGGAAAAGGCATAAATGACCTCCTCATTATTACAACTTGAAATGTCTTTCTAGGTCTCCTCCTGCTGTCTCTCTGTAGTATTTTTACTATTCCCTTAGTTCCTCGGTCTTTACTGCTAGAACTTTCCTAGCTTCCCACACCCCCTCTGTTCTTGTTTTTCCTCATGTTCCCTGGAAGCTGGTATTCCCCATGGTTCTGTCATTAATCTTCCCACTCTACATGTACTCTTCCTGGATTATTTTGCTTCTGTACATTCAACTATCACCTAATTGCTGATGATTTCACAAATCTCTATAGAACTAAGCTCCTGATTTTCATTTTCAGTTTTACATGCCAAACTAACCGTTGTTTGTTCCTGAATGCCTGCCATTCCAATTTCCTACTGTGGTTAGTGATATTACTAATTGTTCAAGTTCAAAAGTGCAAAATCACTGAAGTAAAAAAAAAAGTCAGGAGGACATACTTCTCATATTTTCCCCAGATTAAGATACTGGTGACTAAAACATGACCACTAAATGATCATGTCATGGAGTACGTAATGTAAATCAGGGACTACAGGTTGGCAATCTGTCCACAATTTTTTTTTTAATTTAAAGATTTTATTTATTTTTAGACAGAGGGGAAGGGAGGGAGAAAGAGAGGGAGAGAAACATCAATGTATGGCTGTCTCTCGCACGCCCCCTACTGGGGACCTGGCCCGCAACCCAGGCATGTGCCCTGACTGAGGAATCAAACCGGTGACCCGTTGGTTTGCAGGTCGACGCTCAATCCACTGAGCTACATCAGCCAGGTCCCAGTGTTTTTAAAATCAGGAAATATAATAGGAAATACCTAAATGACTTTCTTTTCCTAAAAAAAATGGGGAGATCTGGCAACAATGAGGTAGTGCTGCAAAGGGTGCAGATCCCATAACGATAATACTGTCAGTTTGTCATAATCCTCATTTTCCTATTATCTTACTTCTGGTTTACTTTGCTTATTGTTACATTACCTGCTTTATTCTCACGAGCATCTGTCTTTGTAGGCCCCTGAGTTTGCCAACACCTGGTATACCTATATGCATGTCACAGGAATTTAAAGAAAGAGGCAGAAACTAAGCTGACTTTAACTAAGGATGTGGATCAACGGTTGATGGTAGTATCAGGAAGAGAAAGACAAGCTACAGCAACAAGAAGGTGAAAGCGCATGGTGTGTAGAGAAAGCGGAAGCCCAAAGGTGCCACCAAGCGGCAGCCATCAGCTGCGGCCTATGCTCCGGAGGTAAATTCTAAGCCCCTGTCTGCCACTGATGCTCAAGCACTAAGCCAAATCCCTTCAGATGCCTAAATCTATGTGTCCTCAGCTACTGAGTTACTTAATCACATTTCTGAATTTAATGAAATGTAATAGCATAGCTGGTACTCAACAACTAGTAATTCTCTCTGGTATCCCAATTTCACAGCAGAAGAACTGGGCCAGAGGTAGGTAAAAGTGATTTATCCAAGTTTCCGCAGCTGGTGGCTGACTTGGGGAGAGACAGAGAGAAACATTCATCAGCTGCCTTCCTTACGCACCCTGACCTGGGATGGAGCCTGCAACCCAGGTACGTGCCCTGACCCGGGCTGAGCCCAAACCTTTTCGTGCATGTCGCTCCAACCAACTGAACCACCTGGCCATGGCAGAATTCTCTTTTTATCCCCACTCAGGTCAGGGTTATGTTTTCATTTAAATCACAACATAACAACTATAAGAATAACCTTATTCAGACAAGAGGTGCCATGCTGTAGAACAGGAGGAAGTGACATTATATAGCATCAGAGTTTAAGTTTAAAAACTTAAATTTCTGTAAGAATTTTTATACACAGATTTCTACTTATTTTCGGTATTATATATAAAAATGAGATTCATCTTAAGAAACATTACACAGTAAGATAAATATATTACAAGAACATTAGGTTTCTTATAAGTTTAAAACCTTCTGAAATGGCAACTGAGTAAAATGTTTAAAACTTCTAGGCTATAAAGAGCATTACTTTAGTTAGGTGCCTGCTTCCTGACCAAAGGTAACTCTTGTTCTTTGTAACAAAAACCAAACTCATCAGCCTGCAACTACTTCTAAGTGAAGTTGAGTACTGTTTTGTTTTGTTTTGTTTTGTTTTTTCCCTTCAGCATTCAACCTAAAAGATCTCTGGCCAGCAGACTAAAATGTTTGTTTTATAATTGCCTGCTGAACTAGGATAGTTTGTTTCCAGATGGTGCCCTTCCTTCAACCTGCACAGTCTCTCCTTGTTCGGAGCTATTCAACCTCCTGCTGATCCCACTCCCTCCACCCTTATTTAAGGCTACAGAGAGGAAATCCTGGGGAGGAGACTCCCCCGCGCCCCCAGTCTCCAGCAATTTTTTGGTGACGTAATCTGTGGGCTGAACTTGAGTCTACTGAGAAAGAGGGAATCACTATTCAAGGGCACTGTGCGTACACTCTGGGTCAGCTGCAGCTGGTTCCTGCAGTTCTCCATGTGGCAGACACAGCCAGGCCACGATGCTGTCTCTGCGGGATTAAAGACAGCCCACGGACCAGAACTTCTACTCCACTGCTTAAGATTACATAGGCGGCTTGTCAAATTCAACTGATTAGTGTTGTAAGACGGAAAAGAAGCTCCTTACTACAGCTCGGATTCCACGGCCCAAGATGCAGTTGCCATTCAAGACACAGATGAACAAACTCCTACACTGATTTTTAAGAGCAAGAATAAGAGCAGCAAGTTTCTGGGTTTGCTTTATCAACAGATGCAAAAAGGTATTTTAATACTTTTAATTTAAAAATTCTAATGTATGTCACATGCATATTATTTTACATTTGCTGTAGAAATTTCAAAACCTCTTATTAAACAAAGATTTTAGAATACATTAAAATTTATTTCATCTGAAAAAGTTTTTGTCTTGCAACTTTATGTGAAAACTGGTCATTATGCACTTTATGACAACTAATGCATTATTTCAGATTCAATTTAATAATATTTACTGATATGATTATAAATTAATGCATAAATGCTGGGTTTCAGAAAACAAGTGCTTTAGTGACACTAGATAGAAATTTTAACTTTTAACATATAAGGTTTATATTTCTAGCAGTGATTAAAAACAAGGGGGTACAGATTTAAATAGCTGTAAACATTAATTTTCTTCATGTAGCTACAGTGTGTGCTGAAGATTTCTACTGTTAGATATCTTAAACTATACTTAAAAAAGCTAAGAAGACATAAAATTAACTGAAAGGCTTTGCAACAATACCTCGCTTATGGTATAAGCAAATAAAAGCAGGAATCCTTGTAATGATTTAAGTAGGTCTATAGTATTGTTAAAATTCAAAATTTAAAATATTTTCCCAGTTTTACATGTAACAGTAATTTAACTTGGGTAACAAATAAAAGCTGCTATAACTGAAATTAATTGAAAAAAAGAAAAGTTATTGATATATAAAAAAGACCCATAAAAATCCTTTTTTTTATGGGTCTTTTAGGATTGGAGACAAAAAGAAAATGTGATAAAAGTATTATGTAAGTTAGCATTAACATTAGAAAATAAAATCCAGAAGCTACACTTACTTGAATACATGATTAAAAGACAAAAAATATATAATTTGTATAGAAATAATTTTGGTAACTATATGCAAGAGATTTCTTTCACTATTTCACTTGGGGGCTTTAACTGTATTGTTAGAATTATTAACAATAAAATTACTAGTTACTAACTAGTAAGCTTTAACACCAAAGATACTTAAGTCTGTTATGATTTGGGGATCCTCTGTCCTTTTAAAGATTAAAGATAACTAACTGTAAGAATGTTCTGGGAGGACCTCTGTGAAATGTATTTTACAAGAAATTCTGACAAAATTCCCAAGCAATACCAGATCTGAAATACGTCATGTTTTCGTCGCTGGCTATGAAAAGTGCAGGACCTCATTAAACCCCAGTTCCTCCGGAGCCTCAGGGAAGCATGTAATCGAAAAAAGCGCACAGATAACTAGTCTCTTCCCAGAACACAAGTCACACCCTGCAAGTTCTTTATCTGAGGTATCCTGGATGCTTCCTGGATTTAAATTCGCTGCCTCACTCTGTTCCAGGGCAGGACACAGCCAGCGAGGAGTGGGCATTGGGTTACCATCCCAAAGGAAGTCAATCCTGACGCTTTTCTTCTCTCTGCTAGCTGGCCATGGAACAGCTATGCAGAGAAAAAGTACCAACAGAATTAACCAAAAGCATGGAAGACTTTCCCCCCTAAAAACAACAAGCAAAGACAGATTTAAACTTAAGTATACTGTAACTAATTTATAACATTCTCTTGGGACCTAGGAAAATTTTAACATACACAGAAAGGTTTTATGAGGTAACACAGATTTATGGATCTTTCACTTTTAAAACTGAACATATGTGGGAAAATATTAAATAAGAGAATGTTTCAGAAAATGTAACAGTAAATGTATTTTTAAAGCCAGTTCTTTACTCATGACGTAGTTACGTCTGCTACTTAAAAATTTGGCTCCTTACTCAGTTTTAGATGACAACAAAGTCAGTATTTTTATAAGGATAAGGGAACTGTATTTATTTTAAAAAGTAAACTTTTAGTTGCCTCCTTTAAATACCAACTTAGGTCAGGTTCTCTTACGGTCAGTAGGCAGTGATCTATGTCGTGATGTAACTGCATGGAGAGCCCACAAGGAGCCCAGGCAGAACACACCCAAAGGAAGCCACTGCTATTCTAATTCTGATTCACATTTTCACATCTTTGTTCTTCTGTGACAACAGTGATGCAAAGTCACAATAACAGCCTGGGATTATATGCTCTTAGTTGTTCTACAAAAATCTATGTCTGGCAGGAATGCAAGCTTTCCAAATAGAGTATCGTTCATAAAAATTCTACTTGTTTTGAAGTTTCACAATACTTTCTGAACTGCCCTTGTTTGGTAGCTTATTTTGTAGCAGATTATCAACATAATTTCGTGATCTAAGAGCCTGTGTCCTGTTAGGAAAGTGAGACGAGGGGCTTGGAGCACCAGGCAAGAGCCTGCATAGGACAGACGCTGCGCATTAATCAGGAGGCTTGCAGCTTCTATTTTACTGCTCTTAGCTTTTAAATTAAACCGTTATCTCAGCTCCATGAATCCAGAAATGTAGCAAGAAATCTTTTTCTGGCTTTTGGTGTAGGTAATTCTGGGTAGTAAAAGTCTTTTTTAAAATAAAACAGAAGACTCTTAACGTCTAAATTTTCTACTGATGTCAGAAAGCAAAATGTAACAAAAACCTAAAAGTACTCATCCAAGTGTGCTTCTGGTGATCAGTCAGCAACAGAAGGCCTTTAATATAAATATGGAATATTATTATACTCATCCTTCTATCTAAATTATTTTGCAAACGAATAATTCGCCACATTCCATCCATTCTCTGTTGTCATTATCCCCCCAATTTTGTGTAAAACAAGAAGCATGAAACTAAGACTCCTCTGTAGTTATGACATGACAGGATAAAAACCACAGGTCTAGAAAATTTCCAAGTAGATCATCTGAATCCCGCTGAAGTATTCATTTATTGCAAAATAGTGTGAATGTAAAACAGTTAACGTGTGTTAAGCAAACATAAATATAAGGGACTGTTACAGTACTGCTGATAGAACAATAGGAGAGACTCTGTTGACGTATGATGTAGTGGTTAATGAAAAATATGAACCCCAGAGATTTCTGCCTGGGTTCAAATTGTGGCTCCATCTTAGAAGGTACTTAACTTCTGGCTGCCAGTTTCCTCATCTGAAAATAAGGATCATAACCTACCTCAAAGGGCTGTAGTGAGAAGGAAATGATTTAATACGTGTGAAAGGCTTAAAACAATGCTTGGCATTTAGCAGGCACGCAGTAGGTATGGACTTGGGCTATTCCTGAGCTGTAATCGTTGACAGCAGGCATAAACAGCTCGGGACTTGGCTTCTCAAATAAAAAACAAGTACTTGGGTAGAAAAAAGGGTAGCAAAGCTCTGCCTTAGTGTAGCCACTGCCACTCCTCAAAAACAGCAGCTAAGAGTCTTGTTCACGGGAGTGGGGAGGTGGGCTACACCGCCACGGCTTGCTTGGGGACCTGGTGGAGGGCACCCCCATTTGGCTGCCACTCCTCTTTAGGGAGGTACCTACAGGGAAAGACAGGAAAAGGCTTTGGTTCTTGGAACTAAACTAGTTCTGGTATTTCCACAGAAACTGTACCATAGAGGACAAGTACTTCTCATTTGCCGCAGCAAAAATGAAACATCCCAAGCACAGATTTTAGGGTGTGGGCCGCTGCTACAAACACTCACTGAAAAGTCAGGGAACCTGAAAATAGTATCCAATAGTATCTCCTTGTGTGGCCCTGGCCTTCGACATGCACATGGGTGCAAGGGGGTTCTTGAATGAGGCAGTCTCTAAGGCACTTTCCAACTCTAACAATCACATTCAATTACAGATAGTTCCTTTCCTTGGTAATGACTCTGGAAGGTTCACATTTTACCAAAATACAGCTCGGTAGAACCTGTTAGGAGGATGAACCTACTGAGTCATATACAAGCTCAGAGCATATGTAATATTATGATTTGGGAAACAAGATTACCCACAATAATGACTGCAAGCATTCTATCATCCTTAAACTTGTTCCCAGTCCCAAAGGACAAGCCTCAAAAACAAAAATATGATGCTAAAACATTCCCATTTTAGATTTCTTCAAAAATATTTAATTTCATCATTCAAAAAGATATTTATTGAGGGGGCTAATTTAACTGCACAATATAAATACAAAACACTGACTAGTCATCACCTAGTAACTTTAGCACTGGTTAGGGGATAATGTTTTAATTAATGCCTTTACAAACACTGTGCGCCATTTTAAGAGTTTTCAGATAGTGAGGTTTTTAAAGGTCAGAAAAGTATCTTATTAGGGGTCACTGCACCAGTCGGCGCTCACCGAAATGCGCTCGTGCAGCTGGGGAACAAGCGCAGTAAGGCGGCGACTGGAGAGCCAGTCTCTGAAGCCTCACTGTTAGACACGAAGACACTATGATATTGAACTTAAGATATTAATAACGTTAATTCTGGTCCACTTTATTCTCAAGTAGTTATTCAGCCTTCCCCCTTAGATACTTTTTTATATTACCAACTTTAAAAACAGATTAATATTAATCCCTTTTACTTCTTCCCTTTACTGGTTTGTTTTGGAAAGACATCAAACAAGCTCATCTCAGAATGAAGGCTCCCACCTGGACCCTACTTGTGCTACTATTCCTACTAATGAGCGCCGGGCCCTGCAGAGGAGGACAGTTCAAAATAAAAAAAATCACCCCGAGGAGACACCCTCGCGCCGCTGACGGTAGAGAGGAAGTCAAGAAATGCGCATATACATTCCTGGTGCCGGAACAGAAAATAACAGGGCCCATTTGTGTCAACACCAAAGGGCAGGATGCAGGAGCCATCAAGGACATGATCACCAGGATGGACCTGGAGAACCTGCGGGACGTGCTCTCCAAGCAGAAGCGTGAGATCGATGGCCTGCAGCTGGTGGTGGATGTGGATGGAAACATCGTGAACGAGGTCAAGCTGCTGAGGAAAGAAAGCCGGAACATGAACTCTCGAGTCACGCAACTCTACATGCAGCTGCTCCACGAGATTATCCGGAAGAGGGATAATTCACTCGAACTTTCCCAGCTGGAAAATAAAATCCTCAACGTCACCACAGAGATGTTGAGGATGGCAACCAGGTACCGAGAACTAGAGGTGAAATATGCTTCCCTGACAGACCTGGTCAATAACCAGTCTGTGACCATCACTCTGCTGGAAGAACAGTGCCTGAGGATATTTTCCCGACAAGACCCCCAGGGGTCTCCTCCTCTTGTCCAGGCAGTGCCGCGACACATTCCCAACAGTCATCAGTACACTCCTGGGCCGCTGGGAGGTAATGAAATACAGAGGGACCCAGGGGATCCCAGAGATTTAGTGCCACCGCCTGATCTGCCAACTTCTCCCACCAAAAGCCCTTTCAAGATGCCACCAGTAACTTTCATCAATGAAGGTGAGTTATGCTTTCAATGGGTGATGTAATGATACGTGAATATTAAAATTTCTGATTTTGTTTTTTATTAAGCATTGAAGTTAGGCCCTGGCTGACGTAGCTCAGCGGGGTTGGGCATCATCCTGCAAGCTGAAAGGTCTCCGGTCTGATTCCCAGTCAGGCACGTGCGTGGGTTGTGGGGGGCCTGCGAAAGGCAACCAATCGATGTTTCTCTCCCTCTCTTTCTCCCTCCTTTCCCTCTTTCTAAGAATAAATAAACTATTGGAAAAAACTGATGTAAAAACAACTGAAGTTGATAGATCTCTCAGCTCTAAGACTATAAACTCTTACAATCTAAGTAACTCGCCCTTAGGCAAGAATTGAGTCCACAAGCCACTCCTGCTCTCACCAGCCGTCCTATACTATAGGTCTCCAGCTAGGTCCTCGCTACTGCTCAACAGCCCTTTATTCACCTCCTGTGGCTCTTCCCATCCTCCTCCTGCTCAAAGGAACACAGACAATTTGCCTTCACTCTCCATAAGCCTGTGATCACGCCTCTTCCTCACCTCTGCCCTCAGTGCACGCATCACCTGCTGCTGTACCGAGGTTAAGTCCTCCAGGGGCCAAGGTTCTCTGTTCTTTCCTGCCTTGCAAACATCTGCACAAAACCCATGCCTTCTTGCTCCGTCTCAATGGAAAAAGGTATCTAAACAAACTACAACCTGTACTTTTCACCCAAATAAGTCTAAATAAGTTTTCACTAGCCAGAAAACCAAACAAATGAAAAATACATACACACAAGAACCAAATCTACAGTTCATTCTAATACCTCTATCTCTATGCAAACACATACATCACACAGGGGTTGTGTCTCTCGTTCGCATCTGCTTTCTGGAGCCTCCACATCATAGTCTGGCTCTCTCTACTTCTCTAGGTCCCTCTCTGGCATCCTCTTCCAGCTGTGTCTCCCAAGGGCTTTCTACTTTAGAGGGCTTATCTGCCTTTCAGGCTACAGGTACCCCCACTGCTCAGGCGACTCCGGCCTGGAGCTCCTCGTACTGGTTCCAACCAAAGCGGGGTGTTTGCACTGGATGTTCCCCCACTGCCTCCCATGTGGCTGCTTCCTCTAGTGAAATGCCTTCTTTCAGCTCACCTGTCCACCTGGCAAATTTCCAACTAAAATGTCTTAAGTACTATGCCTTCCCAGATTCAAACAAACATATCCAGATGCCTCCTTCCCCAAGCTGCTGACTGGGCCTTGAACACGTTTTCTATGTCATATCACACTGCAGTTACTTGTTTGCATGTCTCTCTTCCTGCTAGATTGAACGCTTCTGCAAGAGAGTGAACTGTCTTTTTTCATTTTTCTATTTCAAACGTCTAGTCAGGATCAGGTCTGGCATACTGTGCTCAGCACGTTGTAAATATTACAACATGCCGCGCATAATAAATGCTTGAGGAATGAATGCATGAATTAGTAAGTGAACCCTAAAATAATCTTTTTCTCAAACTAGCATTCTCCTTTTAGAAATATGTAAATTATTATTACAAAAGCAATACATAGTTACTGAAGAAAATCGAGGCAATACTAATAAACTTTTAAGAAAGCTTCATGGATTATCCAAATACTTATAAATAAATCATTAACATTTTGGGAATAACCTTTAAGTTCCCCATCCCCCCTAAACATGATAATTGATCTTTCAAATTTTAAAAATAATTTTGTTCTGCTTTTGCTTTTTCTCTGATTATATCCTTGGAATAAATTTATGTAAGTGAAATTTATGGGTCAACTGATTTTGATTTCTCCATTCTGATTTTTGTTCCCACCCAATTCTGAATTTACCCAGCTGACCTCTGACACTTCCCTCTTGCTTCATACACAGTCAGCTGAGTTCTGTCCACATTGCTTTTCTGTCTGTCGCTGTCACGGACGTGTCCTCACTTGTATTCAGCGCCAGAACCGTAGCTGAGACCCAAGCTGTTTATGACGGCCGCTAGAGGAAGGAGACTTCTGGGTCACTAGCTGTGTGACCTTGAGCAGGGAGAGGGGAAGCAGAGAATTGCTCTGTGCCTCTGTGTCCTCATTGGTAAAATGGGGATACTAACAGTGCCTGGCACTCGGATGTTACAGTGGCCTGTCAACCCGTCTCCCTAATTCTATTTTCTCTCTCCATCGAAACATATTACCCTGCATTACCGAATGATCTGTCGTCTTAAACCACCACCTGGGTTGCATCACGCTTCTTCTTATAGGCTCTCCCACTGCAAGCTGAGAAAGCCCAGTTTGGTCAGCCTGGGCAAGGCTAAGATCCTTCTCAAAAGAGCAATCTGACTTCGTTAGCTCTCTTTCTATGAATGTCCTTTACGAAAACCATCTGCCTCAATAAAATAAGCCTCCTCATTGTCTTCTATTCAAATTATAAGGCTCAGACGAAAATAAAATAAATAAAATAAAAACAGCTGCTCCTCCTTGCTGCCCTTGTTGACTCCCACAGGCTCGAGCAACCGCTCCTCTCCAGGAATCTCTGTAAGTTACTTCTTACGCTCCCTCTTGAGTTGTCAGGTCTCTTTACATGTACACACAGGATCTATACACACATCTTAAAAAATCCCTGCCTATTATCAGCTCCTTCCTGGTAGAGGGAAATTCTGTCCCATCTGGAGATGCTAAATAGATGTTGATTGACTTGATATTACATCTTTACAGAGCTTCTTAACGTTGTCATTCCAAACACTTTCAGGTTAGTACAGTGGTACCTCAGTACTCGTCATTAACTCATTCTGAAACTCTTGTGGGGCAGCATTTTGACTCATATGAGTTCAGACAAGTGCGATGAGTCCCCAACAAGGGCCCAGTGCCTAATCATCTTTTTCTGTGTGTGTCAAAATGCAACAAGTACTGGGTTTGACAAGATCTGAAGCTGACGAGTTCCAAGGTATGACTGTACTTTAATATACTGTACTAACTGCATTCATTCATTTTGTACTCTTCTCTCAGTAACAACAGGCTACAGTACCATTAAAAATCTAATTACAGAACTAAATTTCATGCTAGAGATTCAGCATATCAAAAGTCCCATTAAACAGGTTTCTGCTGCAATGAAACAATGTATATTGTTTCCCTGATATATCCCAAATATATCCCTAATAAACCAATCCTTAATGCAAAAATTAAGGACAGGCATAAATTTTCTGGTATTATTTGTTGTTATAAGTAAACATTAAATTTTTACTTATTCTATAAATGTGGGTCTCTGAGAACGTTTATTATTTATTAGTACACTAATGCATATATAGGAAAAATGCACAGAGTTAAGAAAACCTGTTTTCTTTGTTATTGACCCTGGGTAAGCCACTTAGCCTGTCCGTCTCTGTTTTCTCATTTGTACAATGAGCACTGGTTGGACTGGATGATTCTAACATCCCTCTCTAGTTCCAGTATTTTGTAATTCTTATCAAATATAACTTGCTACAAACAATAAGCAGACTAGCTATTTTCTTTCCTTTATTATGTGCTAAACTCTTTCTCATAATAGCCTTAGGTCAGGCTGGAGAAATGTCTAAGCTGTTGGGTGCTTGCACAAACAGTGCATAATGGGTGTCCACTGCTATACTTACGCGTGCTTCGGATACCAAGGAGCTCACGTTAGTGTACTCTACACGCAGGTGGCACATTATCATTCTAAAGTCTCTAAATACATAATTTATGCATACTATTTAAAACTATTTTAGCCCCCACAAAAAGTCAAATACTGTATAATTTCAGTTATTCAAAGTACTTAGAAGAGTCAAATTCACAAAGACAGAAAGCAGAATGATGGTTGCCCAGGGCTGGGGCGAGGGAGGGAGTTGCTTAATTGGGTATAGAATTTCAGTTTTGCAAGATGAAAAGAGCCTGGGGTTGACTGCACAATAGTGAGAACATACTAATGTCACTGAACTGCACACTTAAAAAATGGATAAGTTGGCCTGAAACCTATATAATTTTATTAACCAATGTCACCCCAATAAATTCAATTAAAAATGGTTAAGTTGGTAAATGTCATATTATCTATCTTACCATCATTTTTTTAAAAAAAAAAGTGTTTTAATGACAGGCCATTTTATATTTTCTTTCAACATGGTCGTAAGAAAAATACACCTAAGAACAAACTTATAGCAAATAGCGGCATAATTTTGTTAGCTTAACATACAATACCGCCGGAAACATCATCTTTCTCCGCCTTAAAAACAAAATGTTTGGGGATGACTTACACACCTGACAAACTGCCACAGGTAAAATTCCTAACCGTTAATGTTATGCAGTGGCTGTCCTTTAGGTTAGTCTTTTACAGAAGAAAACGTTACTCTTTTACAAAGGGTGTTTATGACAAGTTCATTCCTTACAGGCAAATGGAATTGAGAGTTTCTGTACCGTGTGCTAGACACAACACTAAGTATCAGGAACTTGGATTCCCGCAAGGCTTTTCTGAGGCCCAGCTGCCTCTTCTGTAAACAAAACTGTTGTAATAATTAAATGAGGGGATTCCTGTGAAAGTGACTTGTGTGTGGGTTGACCATCACTGATTATAACCTTTTTTGTTGTCGCACTTCCCTATTCGTGCTTTGCCTCATCATGTATGGGGACATAAAGGGTAAGCTTAAAAAGTTAAACTTGAAAAGCAGTCATTAGAAACCAAAACTATGCTTTTTACTGTTTAATGAGCTAATTTTCAATTATTTAAATGCTTCCTTTCTGTAAATTTGTAAGATGCAATTGGCTTTAGTGGAACAGTTATATAAACAAAAAAAACTAAGACTGTTGAATAAACCAAGGAGCTGTTGGAACGTGATTCTATTAACCACTTACGAAAAGCGATCAGTAAGTTTTTTAATAATTTCAAAAATAAAAGCTTGGGTTGCTAACTGCATTTTGTACATAACAGATTAATAAACAAAGTAATTCATATTATTACAAGAAAGAATCTATTACCACTTTAGAAAGTATTTGCCTCAAACTTCCCACTCCAGAAATGCTGTCAAACATGTATATGGACCTTATACTTAACTCAAAATACAATGAAAAAGTTTACCTTTCAAAGGATTTTACTTGCTGACCAATTATTTGAAAGCTCTAAATTGGTTATCTTTTTTTGTTCCTGTTCTCCTATCACGAACAGCACAGATGACGACAAAGTAAGAAAATATTTGAGAAATTTAACAACAAAAAGGGAAGGATTCTCCTTTAAACTTAGGTAATTACACAGCCTGTAAAAAGGGGGCAGGGACATTACAGATGGCTCCTAGCAAAGGTGCTGTTCAAAGCAGGAGATCTGGTTTTTAACCCAGTGTTTTGTGCAAAATGCGGGTTACAAGAAATACACGCTGAAAAACAGTGGGGCACGGCAGATCAGTATTTTTCTTTCTATGAATCAGATCTGTTAACTGGAGTTTGTTAGCCCTATACAAACTCTGATCATCAAAGTTGATCTTCCTCGGTTTTTAGGAAGAGAAACACTGGTCCTTCAAATTCCAGGTACAGAATTCCAGTTTCTTGCCTAGAGAAGAATCTAATCATGTGTCACGGAAGAGAAAGACCACTGCATGATTATTCAACGCAAGAAAAGGGTTAATGGAATTCCTATTTTAAAAGAAAGGTACTTCTATACCTGTTGAACCATTATGAACAAATTCCTAAACCATATGTCAATTTATTTCTGATAATATGCAAACAAATTATATTTGATCTTTCAAAAATAAAACTGGTCCTTTTCTACTAGTCATTTAAGAATTCCCACTAAGCAATGTTTTTTATGGTGCAGAGAAAGTAGTAAAACATTTATTGTAAGAACAATTTATAATCTAATTCTAGAGCAGCAAGTAAATAAGATATACAATAATGAGAAAATATTTGTGCCAAGATCAACAGTATATGCTGGCTAAGACAGATTAATGGTTATTTATAAAATAAATATAAACGAATACTAAATTCTGATATTTACTCTCTTTTCTGAGGAGAAAGAAAGTAGCAATAAGCACTACTTTTATTAATTTTGTCCACACGTACTAGAGAAGGATTTCAACCAAATTTTTCTAAGCCTTTATATCAACGATGGGAAGTCTAACTGGCATCCACTCTGTAAACATGAAGCCCATTCCAAAAAAGTGGGCTGAAAATTAAAGTTGAAGATCATTTTACATTTGCATAAATGGAGGTGTAATCAAATCAAAGCTGGATTTAGAAAACCCAGAACTTTCCAATTTGCTTAAGTATCCGAGGATATATTAAATAGCAGGAAAAAAAGGTGTTTTATAAATATCTGTCAACATTCAAAACCTTAATATTTCTAACTATTTTACAGCATTTCAAATAACCTCATGAAAGTCCAGCTCATAAATATATACTTAAATATAAATTGTCCAAGCTATACTCCAACGAGTGCAGAGTAAATATTTACAGTGACAGTCATGGAATGAGCAACACGAGGGGACAGTTATAGAAAAAGTGAATTTCTAAAATGAGAGAAATACTTTTGTGCTTTGCAACAAAGCCACTTCACGTGTACATTAGCTCCAACACTGACAGGCTTTAAAATAAGATCAACGTTCTTCAGGTACCCTGACTATTCTCAAAGTGACGACTTAGAAAACTCTGGCTAACTTTGGAAACAACCACAATGACTATATTTTTAAACCAAGGAAATCGGTTTCAGCTCCAGCATCTACCTCATGAGTTCTAAGGCCCACCCTCAGTCATTGCCACTTCAGACACACTGACCTTGTCAGCCCTCTGTAACACCAAGCGCCCTCTGACTGTGCCTCAGCACGTTGCCCACGTGTGGCCTGGGTCAGACCTCGTAACCCCACAGGCCTGACTTGTAATCTACCTTCAAAGCCCAGCTCAGACACAGGCAGATTCCGGTCTCTTCCCCGCAAACCTGGGTTAGCTATTCCTTAGCCAGTGCTCCCATGTTCGTGACTTGGATGCTAACCTGCACTGTTGTAGTAACATTCCCCCTTCACCTGTCACTCCCCTATGTCCCACCTGACTCCATGGTTGTTTCTTTACCTCTTGAGCCTAAAACAGTTTCTAGCCTAGAGTAGAAGCAGCAAAGACATTTCTGGCAAACATAATGCAGAACTGAGGAAACCAATGTGGCTACCAGAAATCATTTAGTCCAACAAATATTTGAGTGTCTATGTGGGTTTTAACGGTGGAGACACAACCAAAAGATACAATTCTTGCCCCTGGGGTGTTCCATGAATAAACAAATGAATACATGACCATGCATTACACAAAATAATCTAAGAATGGACTTGGAAATCATACTTCACTTTTCCTTGAAGTTCTCTAAATTTCATTCTATCTGAAATACCACCTCTCTACCCTTTCTGACTTGGCTACAATGCACGTTTCTGTAATGTCAAGTAGCTCATATGCGCCTAGCATAAAAGAAAGATAACAGAGGCAGTACTGGTTCATATGGGATTTCCCCAAGTATATCAATGTTTTGTGCCACAAGTTAACTGCAGCTGAACACAAGCTGTGCTAACGGCTAGCCCTGGCCATTATTTTTCGTGCGTGATTTTGCAGAAGATGGGGTTTTTCAGGAATACATTATTCTTCTACAGTAGAAATGACTGTACCTTAAGCCACATCAGATTTACTAATTAAAGCTACTTAAATTATTAAATAAGCTATGACTGTGTGTCAAGGTAAGGAAGGAAAAAAGAAGGTAACAAAAAGTTACTGATGATGACTGTTTTGTTAAGTGTTGTTTTAAAAGCTGAATATCTTGTAATTTGAATCAATTAACTGAGAAGGTTATATTGAAGATAAGACAGAAGTAAGTCACACTGAAATTAAATGAAATGTGATCTAATTTATGGCCAATCTGGTAAGCTCAAAATGTTATTTTTTATCTGGGTCCTCCCCAGCTTAACAACCTACTCATGTGCTTGGACAGGATAATCAATACCCTCCTGGATACAGCAGCATACATTTGTAACAAAATTTTAGTAAATCAAATCCAGCAATACATAAAAACAATAATGCAGTTTGATCAAGTCGAGGTTATCCCAGGAATACAAGGTTAGTTTAATGTTAAAAATACAATCAACAGGATTCATCATATTAGCAAAAACAAAACAAACAAAAAAGAAAACACCATCATCTCAGAAGATAAGTTTAAAGCCTTTGATAAAATCCCAAACCCATTCATGATAAAGTCTAAGCAAAGTAGAAAAAGGACTTTTTAAAGTTGTTATTATAGCTTATTAAAGGAAAATATGTTCATAATGATTACAAGATTGGAAATCTTAAGAGAAATAAAAACTATAAGAATCAAACTGAAACTCTAGAACCAAAAAAATTTCAATACCTAAAATAAATATAACCCCCAAAAGACGGCATTCTTTCCAGTTTCTTAAATTTCTTACTAGTAATCTGTAGTGCTTATGGTCACTGTAATTTTTAAAAATCTGAAACATAAATATCAATGAAACATAATAAAATCTAGACTAAAAAACTGATCATCTCTTGATTTTTATGGGCGGTTTTCAATTTGCGTGTTAATCTAAAATGTGAAGGCAAATTCATTCATTCATTCAATTAACATAAATTTATTGACAGCCTACTAATAATTAAAACACTGATGACATGAAGTCAGAAAAACAAAAAGTCTCTGTCGTCAAGGAGCAACCTAGAGGGAAGAGTTCACAGATTCTATGAAACCCTTCTGATGATGTCAATGTATAACTATTTATTTAATGAGATTAATTCTACCCCTATAAGGCTCAAAAGGGACCTTCTATATACTTGGTAAGGCATAGATAACTCACTTCTCAAAATTTTAACAATCCTATTAACTTTACAGTACAGATTTTCTTGTATGAACTTCACATGACTAAACTCTTTATTTTCACATAATTTCTAAAAATTATACATGTCAGAATTTAAAAAATTTCTGTAAACTGTAAAATTTGATAACTGAAATTTCTATAATTTTGTTGTTCTAATAGATTTTTAGGGTAATTCTTATTTCTGAATCACTTAATATTTTTTACATGCTCATTAAAAAAACAATACTCAAAACTTTGGAGAAGGGTGAAACTAAAGAATGTTCAATAAAAGTTTTTCTTTAAGATCCAAAAATGTCGATATTACAAGTTCAAGAGTCAGATACTCTATAAATGATTTTACAAAATGTTTTGTCATCTGAAAAGATATGAATTTACTAGTGAGTTAAAAAAGATGAGAGAATCCATAAAACTATAAAATAACATGGGGGAAGGACTCTGGGATTAGAAAGAAATGGGTTTAAGTCTGGGTTTATTACCTTCTAAGACAGAGGACCTTTGACTAGTTAACTCTCATCTACAAAACATCTGTAAACTATCACTGGATCATTGTGTAGGTTAAATAAGAAAATTACTATTAGTCATATAAACTGATACAACTCTTTAGAAAGGCACACTGCCAACATTCCAGAAATGTACTCTCATGGGCTGTTTGTTACATGAGGGAAAAAGTTAGAAGAGCCTTTAAGTTTGGGAATCTCTGGCTTATTTCAGGGTTTTTCAGTCTTTAATATGTGAATATACATTGAGTTTCTAAAACGGTATTATAACATCCATCATTTCTAAAACTTATTTGATCATGGTGTGCCATTTTTCAGTGAGTATTTCAAAGAACTAGTGTATTCCACTGAAATCAAACTTCAAAAACTGTAAATTGGGCATTATGGAGAGCTCTAAAAGTTTCATACTCTCCTGATCCAGCAGATCAATCCATGGCATTTTTATAAGGAAATGTGAAAAAATGAAGCCAATAAGAAGACACTGTGTAGTGTTATTTCTAACTACATCATTCAGATGAAACATCAACGTCCAATGTCAGCAGGACACACAATGATATGTCAGTGTCAAAGATTGTATAATTACAGCTACTATAAGTGATAGAATGGAAACTATAAAGATGTTTGTTAAGATAAAAAGACAGAATCCAATTTTGTGAGTTAGAATTATAACAATATAAAAATGTGTGTATGTGTACAAAGGCTTTCAAGACTAGTGGAAAATGACACAAATTAATGTCTCGGATAGTGGGACTGTGGTAATCCTCTTATTAGGTTTTTAGCTTTTACAGTATTGTATACACAATGGATAAAAAGTGTATCTGTGAAGAAAGATACAAAGGTAAGACTCGATTAAAAACTACTTTAATATGTCTGTTTTCCTATTAAGTTTCCTGGTGATCAATAATAATATTTCAATTACAGGACCATTCAAAGACTGCCAGCATGCAAAAGAGGCTGGCTATTCGATGAGTGGGATTTATATGATTAAACCTGAAAACAGCAATGGACCAATGCAGTTATGGTGTGAGAACAGTCTGGATCCTGGGGGTTGGACGGTTATTCAGAAGAGAACAGATGGCTCTGTCAACTTCTTCAGAAACTGGGAGAATTATAAGGTAAATCAGTGAATCAGACCTTGGGGAGAGGCAGAACAAAGCAGCTCTTGCAACAGTATCCATTCTACACAATAAATTAGACACAAAGGTGAAAAGTAACTATTCACATTTTTCGCTGTCGACATTTGTCAAAAAGATGGTTCTCATCTCCAGTTTTAAAGTCAAAATCAAAATGTAAAAAGGAAACTGAGGATGTACTTTAAAATGACCCCTTTCAGTCTGGATGACTTACACATACATGTAATTCTTTGCAAACACTATTCCTAATTCCATTTTCTAAGGAGGTAACTGCTTTTTTTTGTTTATGACCACATTGGTACCTGTCATCAAGTGTATTTAAGCAGTGATATAAAGTGTAGGACTTTTTAAAAAATGACCCCTTTTCTAGGACTAATTACCCTCTGATACTCATGCCACCATGCTTTACACGGATGACTCCAGACACCGGTGCTGCTGGGAAGTGATGTTCACCCAGATGTCCCTGCAGGCCCAGAGTCATGCGATGCCAATTTGGGAAGGTGAACAACTAGCCTTTGTTAGTAATGCTGACGTTCGTCATGCTGATTTTTTAATGAATGGTACACACTTTCAGTTTAAGGATGGCGGACAGGAGAAACTGAATTTTGTAGATAGTTAATTCTCCAAACAAAATTGGGAAGTATCACGTGATTACTCACTGTTAGGTGATCTGTTACTGGCAGTAAAAAAATGATACATTAATATATCTTTGTCAGAAGTTGTGTAAACTTCTAAACAAGTAACTAGAAAAAAGATATTCTGCAACACGGCCTCCTCGAAAATACATTTAGTGTTGAGATCGGGCTCACTAAACAAACTCTGCTGCACACGTGCAGTGGCAAACGCTTGCTGAACTGGTTGTTTTCAAACATTAATCTAAATTTTTCAAAGGGGAAACTCTGAAGATTACTATTTTATCTTCTTACATTCACTAATTTTACTTATAATAGTGCTAAAGAAGACAATTTGTTCTAAGACAGACACTATCATTTTTATTCAAAGATCATGATGTTAGATATCCTTTTTGTCTGACTATGGTGGGGACAGTAGCTAGATCCTTTTAGAAAAATATGAGCTCCTCGAGTATGAGAGAGATCACGAACCCTTTTCAAGGATCTGGGCAGTTCATTACTTAATGTTTTCAGTAGCTATAAATAACTTCTATTCTCTTTTGCCTTTGTCTTATTTACAGCTGTGCAAATAAACACTACGGGCAAATTAAGAGAAAGCAAAACAAAATAATGTGACTATGTGGGGCTCATAAAGGTCAGGTGATCTACTGTCAATAAAATGGAAATTCACACTACCACTTAAATGGCCAATACCTCTATGTTCAAATGTTCAAAACTTACTAAAACATTTACTATCTCTACAATTATTGATGTACTCACGCTCTTTTACAGAAAGGGTTTGGAAACATTGATGGAGAATATTGGCTTGGATTGGAAAATATTTATATCCTTAGCAACCAAGATAATTACAAGTTGCTGATTGAATTAGAAGACTGGAGTGATAAAAAAGTCTATGCAGAATATAGCAGCTTTCGCCTGGAGCCTGAAAGTGAATTCTATAGACTGCGCCTGGGAACCTACCAGGGAAATGCAGGGGATTCTATGATGTGGCACAATGGTAAACAGTTCACCACACTGGACAGAGATAAAGATATGTATGCAGGTGAGTGAGAAAAAACTGATACGTATTCTTTGTAGAATCACCACCTTCTGTACATGAAATAGAACCCTGTCACTGAAGTGTACACTACTAAAAATCTTTCTGGAAAGATCGTTTTGGATCACAGGGAATGTAACCTGCTCAAAGGAATAGCTTTAAGGTCTAGCACAGGGTGATCCCACAGGATCTTTGCGGCCTCTGCGAAGAAGGTTCTGCTGCTCTAACTTGGAGGGCTGGGGGTGGAAAACAGAACAAAAAAGTACTCATCGGGAAACAAAACTCTCAACTGCCTAAGGTCCCTAGCAGACACCAACGGGACGACTCCCACGTGCCGGGCTGCGTGCTGAGGACAGAGCGGGAAGGGGGCTGCCTCTCTTTTGGAGCTTAGTCTCTAGAGGGAGACAAACAATTTGTCAGTGGTGACAAGTGCTTCGTGGGAAACAAACAAACCACCCAGTAAGGGAACAGGAACTGGTGGGCAGCAGGGCATGGGCCTTCTTATAGGGGGTGGCCAAGAAAGGTTATTGTTACAAGGTGACATCTGAATAAAGACCTGAAGGGAGTGAAGGAAGCAAGCCATTTGGGTGTGTGGGTAAAGGCACCTCTTACCGAAGGAAAGTGGCAAAAACGACTGTGGCATGTGGTACAGGAACAAAAAGGAGCTTTATTTAGAGGGAAATAAATATTCTTTTTAAAAGAATCAATCAGGCCATCCAGATAAGATAATTTAAAATTTTATTTTCATGTACTTTTGCCTTTTTAACCCAGGTTTCTGGCTCTGATAAAGAGATATCATCCCTGAAAACTGATTTATATTTCTGTTCAGCTGTTTCCTGGCAAGCATTTCAACCTATCTCACATAGGCAAGAGAAAAGGAGGAGTTATGAAATAACCACAATATGTGCCCCCCTTTTACTTTTTTATTTTTACAAATATCCATTTGTTAGTCGTGCTATTTTATTTTTGCTACTTTGAGAATTAATTTCCCCCAATCTTTACTCTCTTTAGCAACTTACTATCTTTCCTTCCCAATCTCTCTAATATCTCTCACATGCAAACAATGCTTGCATTTACGCTGCTACCTAGAAAATTAAATCACTAAAAAATAAAAAAGGAAAGCAAGTCCTAAGCAAGCAAAGGGCAAGATAAGAAAGGCAATTCAAGATCTCTCATGTACTTTATATTTAAGCAACGGTAACGATAAAAGAAGAAACAAAATTGTGAAGATGAAGGTTAACAGAAATCAGTATGAAAAACTCAAATCAAGTTGTTCCACAGGTAATTCTGACGGTTTGCAGAGCACTGCCCTTAGAAGAAATTTTTACTCTGATGTCTATTCTTCCCTCAAAGGAAACTGCGCCCACTTTCACAAAGGAGGCTGGTGGTACAACGCCTGTGCGCACTCTAACCTGAACGGAGTGTGGTACCGAGGAGGCCATTATAGAAGCAAGTACCAAGACGGAATCTTTTGGGCTGAATACCGAGGCGGGTCATACTCCCTGAGAGCGGTTCAAATGATGATCAAGCCTATTGACTGAAGGGAGACAGTCCACAACTTAACAGAACTCTGTATTGTTCAGTTCCTGAAAATGTAAATTTACATGTATATTATTTTGCACATTTCTACAGATATAGTTTTTAAAATGAATTTTACCATAACTATAAAACTATGAATATAGTTTCATGTTCCCTCAGTATACTGAAGATTATTAGTTTCCATAATCCTAGTTACTTTAAAAATTACATTCATTAAATACAGGCAAAGTTTGTTTTCTAAAATGTAAATACCTGCCACAACATCAAACAAATCTTAGCTGTATTTTAAATCAAAATTGAATACATGGTCGAGATCCTTAACAATTTATTTAAAAACTTTAGGAGACTGCTCTCACTTCCAATGAAAAAATATTTTTAAGATTTCAGCCAAGTAGTACATTTTATTTATAAAAATATAGACAGGAAATTAGAGAAAACTCTAGTTTTGCCAACGGAAAATACATTTTGCATTAAATAAAAGTTACTTCAAATTGAATCTGTGCCTTTCACATGAAATGATTAAATTCTTGACAACATATTTTATGCCAATTTCCCCAAAGAATTAAGTGACTCACAGTATAAAAATACATAATTTAAAAATGAAAAAAAAATGTAGACAGTATTTAAATGGTCTATTTATAAAAACAAATATACAGATGTATTTTTAGTGTCATTCATATGGTTTTTTTTAAGTCCTCACCCAAGGATATATTTATTGATTTTAGAGAAAGAGGAAGGGAGAGAGGGAGAGAGGAGGAAACATCGACATGAGAGAGAGGTGTCGTCTGCTGCCTCCAGCGCGCGCCCTAATGGGGATCGAACCCACAGCCTTTCGGTGTACAGGACGGCACTCCAACCAACTGAGCCAGGGCAATTGTATGTTTATACGATTTGCTGCACAAATCTCCTTAAGTGCATTTTACGTTGTTATATCAGCAAAATATTGACATTATAAAAATGAAGAATATTTGGTAAGCGAATGGCCTAACGGATCTGAATTATAACTCTAAGCTTATTCATATAAATACTTTCCTTCCCTAACTTACTGATCCTTACTATTTGGAAAAAACCTGTCTGCTATTCAAGTCAGAAAGCTTGGACAACTTTACGAGCACGACTGTACGCTTATGGGTGGGACTAAAACAACTTCAAGTCACTTTCCAGTACTTCCCCAATACTGAGACTCAACAGCTTCAGAGTAGAATCCATAGGGGTTTGGCTACTCCAAATTACTAACTCCATTTTATAGTGTGTACACCTTTAAGTCATCTTTGCAACTAATAACTTTATTACTAATCTTTGGAAAGAATTTCCTTCTAGAAAAATGTTCATTGCTCACAGCAGACCTCCCTTTAATTTGTTTGTGAACTAAAATTTTAGAGAAATCTCATGAGACTTTTGCTCAAACAAAAAGAAGATCCAATCAGAACTGAAGACATTCATTTATTTGAAAGACTCAAGTCTACCAACATGACCAGTATTTTTCCTCTGTCACATCTCAAGATAAAACTTTGGGCGAGAGAAGTAAAGAAAACATCAAAACCTTATCGTCGTATTACTCTTTGTTTTACCTATGCTCCTCTTAAGATGGTTTTCAAGTACCTCCCCACCACCCCCAGACAGACATCCCCCCAACACCCAAAACAAGTGTAAGATCAGAGAGGGATGAGACATCTAATTGTTATTTCAAATCTTAATTAAATAATACTAGGGCATTTCAAGAGAACTGTAGCGTTTCAGTTGACCATCCAAAACTCAATCAAGGCAAGTCTCACAGAATTTTCACAAAAGAGAAATATTAGTAAAACTAGAATGATGCAAAAGTCAACGTATAAACTAGAAAATGGAGCTGAGTGCTAACGTGCCTTGGCCACTGGGCCCGTTCTATTCTCCTTCACAAAGCCCATGTCGTTCTGTTCTGGAGTGTCTGGAGGGTTTCAGAAAAACTTATGCAAGTTGATTTCCTTGAGAGCAGGGAAAAAGCAGCAGTATTGTGTGATGACTGAGGGTAGGCTCCAAGGTCAAAACCGCTTGGGTTTGTGGCCTGCCTCTATCACCTATTGGCTGGGTTACCCTGGGCAATTGATATACTCTTGCCTCAGTTTTCTTATCTATAGAACGGGGATAACAGTACCTAGCTCATGTGACTATTATCAAATCAAATGAGGTCACACATATGGTGAAACATGTAGAATAATGCCTGGCACAGGTAAGGACTCAGCAGACTGCAGCTATCAGATTATGCTGACCCTCGATCTCCATTACGAACCGCAGAGAGAGGAATGTCAGCCACTGTGGCAGGTACTAGTGACTGTACCATAAGAAAATAAAAAAGAAAAATTAAGGCAAGAATAGCCATAGTAGGAATTTCAGCCTAATGAGGACCTTTGTGAGAGAGCAGACAGGTCCCCTGTGTGGTAGGAAAGGCCTAACACCTAGCTACTTTGCAGGGTACTTAGGAATAAAAACATGGTTGCCTTACCCTCAGTAAGACTGAGCTATGACTTTAGAGCTGGTTTAGAGAAAGGCTGTTTATGTCAGTTATTCTTAATAGGTGAAATAAAGTTTATTCTAAAAATGATTTAGATCTGCCATACTCAATGGGAGGCCATCAATGCCTGGGACACTTGGCATCTCTGAAGCAGACTTTTAAAACTTGAGATTTTGGGTAATTCCAATGTTAGACACTACCTCGAAATTTAGTAGGTATCTATAAATAAACGTATCCTTGGATTTCAAGCCTGGCAGCGTAGAAAGACCAAATTTTCAGTCTAATGCTCACAAGACTCTATGAGTCATGATACGAGAGTACTAATTCTTCTGGCCTTATTCTTCTCAGGATTCCTATGGGTAACAATATAAGCACGCCAGTAAAAATTTCTGCAGTCATGATAATGTTTTAAATTACTTGGAAATCTGTACTAATGTAAATAATACTATTTTTATATACTTAATAGTAAGTTAAAGGTTATCACACCATAACAGGTCACAAGTGTTCAGTCTTTTATTTTAGGGTCTGTGAAAGATAACCAGGTAAGAAAAGACTGATTCTACTTACAGTGCCATGGCCCCACCCCTGCCTCTGAAAAAGCCACCTAAAAGTAAGCTCCGTTTCCAACTTTACCAGTGGGGTTAATAGTTATTAAGTTGTAATTCTATGGATAATTACAAGAAAAACTGAGGAATGAACTCAAAATTTAATCTAAATACAGACTCCCAAAATACTGATATAATTCCATAATCCTTTTTTTAACCACAAAATAATTACTTATAATGCATATCTTTATAAGCAAGTCAATTTAATCTCCCTGTTTCTTCACTTGTAAAATATAAATAATAACACCACTTACCTTATAAAACTGTTACAAATGAATTTATGTAAAGTAGACAGCATCGGGCATACAGTATTAAGTGCTAAATAAATATTAACTATTAAGATTTTTATTATTATTCTCCTGTTAAAATTTGCTTTAAAAAATTACAAAATATGAAATAGCAACAGTTAGAAACACCACTGGCAAAGCTGTTGGAACTGGGGAACTGGAGTCTGTTCATGAATGAAATGCAGGTCTACATAGCTGCTATACATTTTTCTTTTTTTAAGGAGATGGGCTCTTAAAGAAAAACAATGAACATGGAGAAAAAACTGATGCAACCCCATCCCCAACCCTTTTCTGAAAGTAAACTTCAGAAAATACATATACCGTTAAAGAATGTTAGAGGAATTTTAAATATATAAAATGGAATGAGGTAATGGAAAATGGGGATGTAATGTTGGCTGAAGAAAAACCTAGGCTAGCTGCCATTTGGTCAGAGCTCATTCTCAGGATTGAGAAGAAAATGCCTGACCTGCTTTACTGCTGTTTTCGAATGTAACATACAATCTAATGAGAAGAAAAAGGTAAAGTAAGCCATGGTGTACAGTATCTACAAATCAAAGCAACGGAAGGAAAATGGAATAAAACTCTTTAAATATTAAAAACCAATGACATTTTTAAACCATTAGGCATTTTGAGATCAGTCCAAAGCCTTTTATACATTTAATCAAGTACAATTCTACCAAAAGGGAAGGAAAGAAATCTCATTAGCCATACAGCAGCAGAAAGCTTTGGACTTTGTTGAGATTACCTGAATAAAAATGTGAATAAAAAACTATTATTTTTGAAAATATTTGTGCATAGGTTAACAGAAGCTTCTAAAACTAGTGAAAACTAAAGAACCGTATTTTACTGAGTGATCAAGATAGGTAAAAACTACTGAAAAATAAAAGGATCAGATAAAATCTGAAGATCCTTATAAGTTTAGCCAGGCTTTAAACATTTCATTAGTTGTGATGACATGGACACCACTAACAAGGCCTGGCAATGACATGTACTTCTTCCATGACACAGGAGCTAGGAGAGAGGATTCATAAGGCGATAATGTCGCCCTGGGCCTTGGCACTAAAGAGCTGTGAAGTTCCGAAAGTCAGGGACAAAGTCCATTTCATTCCCTGCTATGTGTCTGGCCCCAAGCATCCTGCTACGCAAATAACAGTTAGCCAGCCGATGCACGAAAAGAAAGCTGGAGGTGTGCAGGGAGGTGATGTCTATACAAATTTACTGCATTTAAAACAATTAAAGTTACTAGACAAATGGGAAAAGCCAGAAAAGGGTCATTTAATTAATTAATTTCCAACAAATATTACTAAGTGCCTATTTTGTTCTAGATGTTAAGGAGAAAGCCTTGAACCAAGTCGAAGAAGGGCTTACTTACTGCTGAGGGGGAGACAGATTAATGCAAACATCATAATGAAAATAAAATGGTGCTTTTCAGTGAATAGGGGACAGAGAGGGCACTATAGTACAGAAGGTTATGACAGAGACAGTTTTTCTCTTCTCAAAAAAAAAAGCCTATTATGAAAATCTAACATATTACATAAAAAATTAAGTGTGTGTGGGAGGGGGAGCGAAAAGTCACACCTAGATACATATAAACAGGACACTTACCGGAGGGCGGAAGCTTACAAGAACTTCTCTGCTCCTGCTCAACAGAAAGCAATCTATAGAACTGCAACAATTTACTTATCCCCCAGAGTTTTAGAAATACAGGGTGGGGCAAAGGTAGGTTCATAGTTGTGAGTACAGGAAACACAGTTTATTCTAGTATTATTTATTAATTACTGTATTATTTTCACAGGGACATAAACCTACTTTTGCCCCACCCTGTATGCTTTCTTTCCCAGAAAACATAAGCTGCTTGAGCTGCTGCATCTTCCCAAAATTATGTAAATAAAGTAGAACTGAGCCTAGAAAATGCACATGAAAGAATATCATGTTTCATAGGACTAAATTATTTTTGCACAATGTTCTGCTTTTCTTTCTCTCCAGCAAAGCAGAATGTTCCATGCCAAATTCTTCAATAAGCCCCTTAAGATTGTTCTCCAATGACAAGGACAAATGAGTCCTGTTAATGATTTTCAGATTTGAAGCAATAATTCTCATATAAAACAATTTTTTCCTTGAGATTTGCCAAACTATTCCTCTCCAGAAAAATTGTATTCTTATTCTAAGAATTTTTTGCTATATTGTCCAGGCTAATTTTTACGTTGAATGAGAACCAACAGAAGAGACAACTTTTCAAGGGATGATGAATTGAAAGCTAATAAAACATGTCTACTTCTTAGAATTTAATCCCCACTGAATTAGAGATAAATCTGGCAGTATCAAAATAAGCAGTTTTGTTGGCATATAAACTCCCACACCTCCATTTTTAGGCTTCACAAAGAATGGGTGGTTTTGATCATAATTTTTAGGGGCAAAAACACCATTAGTTTGGATCACATTCTAATGTTAAGACACATACGATGAGCCTTTTCCTTCTCTCTAGGAACTACAGATTCCTCTGGTTGGTATATTTTTTGCCGTAAGAACCTTTGCAGACATAATGGATAAAGGGTAGGATTATGCAAATTCTGTATGCTTGAAGAGGAATAGTTAAATAGAAGCTACCACTTTGCATAGTGAGTATTACCTTTCAAAAGTCTTCAGGTAAGTTCTGTCCTATCAAATGTACAGTATCTTGCAAATGTTGACATTTTTGGCAATTGTAGAAGGCTTAGTTTCTCATGAGTTGTAAAGGATTCTAAAATCAAGTTAAATGTAAAAACCACAATCCAAATTCATTTTAAATTAGAACAAAATATGAACAAAGTAAATATTAACAGGATATATGTGTCGAGGATTGTTAAATCTTCATTCTTCCAAACACTTTAGTGCTGAAGATCAGGAATAAAAAAAGAAAAAACCCTGCTGTCTATGATGCAAATAAATCAAATAGTCACAGCTGTGTAAGTTGAAAATGCTTCACATTTTCTTAAGCATGTATGTTTTGATAGATGGAATAATTTAATTTCAAGATTTTCTATAAAATAAAACCATCAATACATTAAAAAGATGATTTTCATGATGGAAACAAGCTAAACTGAGTCACAATAACTTATGTGACAAATGTTTCATCTTCCTTCACAAGTCTACCAAATATTTATGCCAAATGTTGCCCAATCATATCACACAGTCTCAGATGCTTCACAAACTAGTAGAGGGATGAATAATTGCACAAAGACTACCAATATATAAAGTCACATAGATACTAAAGTATGTATTTTCTAATTGAACTTAAGGTCTTTGCCATTTTTCCCCTTTTGGTTTCTAATTCTTGGGTAAACCTCAGAAACATGCATCTCATTTCAACAGAGAACATGGGTAGTAGAGGAGGAGGAGGAATTCGTGGAAACCCCGAGGTTTTCCGTGTGCGGAGAGGTGCAGGCCAGCAGCCCCCAGCCGTTTTGGCATCGGAGGCCAGTTCACTCACTCACCCGCCGTTCACCTCCTTTTGTGTGGCCTGGTTACTAACAGGCCAGGGACTGGGACTGGTCTGTGGCCCGGGGGGGCTGGGGGCCCCTGGTACAGACAGTGCTACACCAAGCTAGGAAATGAGATGGGGATCAGGGTTGGAAGAACGGAAAAGATGACGAACTTACTTCTGCACATGCTGAATCCGAGTTACCTACAGACACCTCCTGCAAACAGCGTCTGAGCACCTAAGATGTCACCAGGCCCCAGGAGTCACAGACAGGTGGATATACAGGCAAGTCCAGATTTGCGAGTGGTATACAGAAAAAGTCTGAGTAAGGCCACTTCAAATGAATGTAAAGAATAGGAAAAAATGTGGACTGAGATCTCTAAAAGAACAGAGGCAAGAGAAAGGCAGAGAGGAACCAATAAAACAAAAGCCTGAAGTGTAGAAAGTCAACCAAGGGGGACTGGTGCTACAGGTGGGGGATTTCAAGCAGCAGAAGTAACTTGTATCAACCTCAAAATTTAAGATGAGGCCTGAGAAATACTTATTAAATGCTTCAACTAGGAAGTCGGCAGTGACCTTACTGGGAAAATTTCTACAAGTGAAGAGGGAGACACGAGCATACTAAGCAAAATAAAACAGCAAGAAAAAGGAAAAGGAGGAACAGGGTATTTTTTTACTGGCTTAGGCAGGAAATAAGAATTACACGGCAAGGGTGAAAGAGAAGATTCTGGGTTATGAGAACTTGTAAGACTAAAGAAAACTGAAGAGAAGGAGTCAATGGAGACCAAACTGAAGATACAGGAGACAATGGTTTTAAGGTTTTCTCCGAAGTAACTTCTGCACCTCAATATTTGCCTCCTTCGGTTTAACCCACAGGAATAACGATGGTGCTCGTTTCAGGCACCAGGGCCGGGACAGAGCAGGTATGTTCCCTAATAGAAAACCTTTCCAGATCCCCTGGACTCCAACCGTGCTAGTGGTTTCCTCCCCTTCTCTCTCTGTACGCGCCGGAGAGTGCCTGTGCACGCAGACAACCTCAAATCCTGTGCAGGAGTCTCCACTGTGGAAAATGTGCAACAAAGGTCCCTGAATTAGACACCACAGCACAAGGATTTATATTGTTTTGCCATTTTCTCATTTTCAACAGAAAAGAATCCTGACCTCCTTTTCTGAAAGATACAAATTATGGAATTTGAGGAAAATATTTCAATGAGAAAAACATATAATCCTAGAATTAGCAATTTTAGAATAAGAACTTAGACGTGTAATTGGAAAGATGCTTGGTCAAGACTTCAGATCAAGGGTCTATCAGTAACTAGGTTTTAGGACTATGGGCCACGTCTTCCACCTCTGAACCTTGGTATTCTCAAATGTAAAATACACAAATTAGAAGGGATCACTGGGGTCCCATCCAGCTTTAAAAAGAACATGGTCCTAGAAATAGTTAAAGAGAACAAGGATCAGAGAAGACAATTCAGCCCTGTCTTGTGTAATTCAGGGGATTAAGTGCCTGCCTGTGAACTGAGAGGTCACCAGTTTGATTCCCAGTCAGGGCACCAAGCCTGAGTTGTAGGCCAGGTCCCCAGCTGGGGACGGGCGAGGAGCAATCAGTTAATGTTTCTTTCACACACTCATGTTTTCCTCCCTCTCTTTCTCCCTCCCTCCTCCACTTTCTAAAAACAAATAAATAAAATCTTTAAAAAAAGAAAAAGAGAGAAGACAAGTCAATGACTTGAAAAGTTAGTATGGCGGTGCCATCTGGGAATTGAAGGTTGCCGATTTTCAGTCTAATGCTCTTTATGCTATAAAAATTTTGAATATATTGATGATATTTTAAAAATCCTCTATTCCTCCTCTCCCTAAAATGACATTTTCAAGAACTGGCACAGCCAAAGCCATGGTGAACAGTGGACACATGCGGAAAGTCTCTTCTAACATCAAGCTCAGAGGCTCCCTGGTGCCGCCCGGCTCACTACGGCCTTGAGCTGTTTGCCAAAGAAACAGGACTGGTCCCACTAGGTTCTAACTGATGAGCTCAACTCTTCTCTGAAAAACTAAGGCTGATGCTCTATAGCAGCTGAAGACATCAAAGATGACAAGGTGGCATCTCCTGAATAAATAACAGGTTTTTTCAATTACTTTCAAAGCTAGCTATTGGAAAATCCAGTATGGGTAGTAGTTACATAAAAGTCAAAGTGGAGACAGGACAAAAAAGGATATTAGAAAGAAAGGAATGTTTATCATTTGATTACTGTCTATACAGGATCAAATCAACTTAATTTATGCCAGATACATACGATATAAAGTATTTTATGTATGTAAACTTACACACATATTTTAAAGGGGACAGTCTGAGACTTCTTTTCATTCAAATGCCTAACAAGCATTATTTATATTTTATTGAAAATAATCATAATTTTATTGCTTAAATACTTCTTAGAATTTATAAAGATTAAAATATACAGTAAGGAGATACATCTTTAGTCAAGTGATATGACATAGACTACAGATTTGTCTTAGCACTAAGCTAAATTTCCATAGCTAAACAACTCATCATTTTGTCCAGAAAAACAAGACAAACATTCATTGAGACTGCTTTTTCAAAAATATTTGCCAACTATATAAAATAGAAACTGATGATGTTAAATTTAATAAATCTCTTGATAATTTCTTTAGTTAACATCAAATATTTTCACAGCATTAAAGTTCACTGCAAACTACTGTTTTATTCTTTAAAAGCATTATTGAAATAGCTAGAATGTATTGTTTTACCATATGGTCCATCTTTAAGGAAAAAAATGACAGTCTATAAAAAAACCCTTAAGGGTAAAAGGCTAATATAAAAATACACTCCAAATAATAAGATAATATATTTCCTTTGGTCAGTTTTTCAGCTTAATAATCTCAGTCATTTCTTTAAAGGTTACAAACACTTTTAAAATATCTTGAATTTTATTTAAGTTACTGATTAAGCAGAGCAATAACTAGGCAAAATGAACACAGTGACATTAACTCACCTAAATAGGGAATGCAGGGTGTCATCTTTAAGCTACTTATATAGTCTCTGAGTCTTTTGTAGTTATCTTCTTTACTCATGACATATTCTAATTTTTCAAAGGTAGTTTTGTCTTTTCGACTTAATAACTAAAAAACAAACAGAAAAGCCTAAGTTATTTCCAAATCCCATTTTATTATAGCAAAGACTTGAAGCTGTGTTGTATTTACTGTAAATTTGAATTTAATTTCAAAATTATACCTTCTTTAATTATATTTGGTAATACATAAATTAAAAAATCAGACTCCGATTAGAATGATAAACCCAAACCTATTAACTATAAAATATAATCTCTTGTATGTACATAAAATTATTAAGTTACTTAGTAAATTATAATACATTATTTCTCATTTTTACTATTTTAACTGGTTAAGCAATTTCTGTTGACAAGTTTTTCTTGACAAATATAATCATGGCCACAATATTTGTAAACTGTGATTTACATTTTTGGATTTTGGACCTTTTCTCTTTGATCCCTTTGACCAGTGCTGTATCACACGTAGTTGAACAATCAACTGAAATTGTTTTAAGAGGCTTAAGGGTGGATTTGTTTTGAGAGCCCTCTGAAACCCATGGAGAAAATCAAGGAGAATAAAAGAAAAGCAAGGTCATTCACCCAGGTAACATTAACTAAAAGATTCGAAAAATATTTTTGAAGAATTCCAAGGACTCTGAGAAAAAAATACTTTTTCTTTAAACATATGAAGTTACTATTTCATTATGATGTAATAATATTTCACTTTATTTATATCATGAAATATTAGTGTCATTTTGTATCATGCAAAACACTTCCACCAGTAAAATTCTCATCTAATTCTCCAATGAGATTAACAGAAAAGTCTGCAAGTTAATTTAGAGATGAGGAGACTAAGAGTCAAAGACGATCACAGTATAGCAAGGAACACGACATGCTAACACTCTCAGTCAGCCCCTCACAAAGACCAGGCCCCTTCTTTTCGGGTCTGAAGCTGGTGCCAGAGATAAAGAGAATGCCGACACTTAGTGGGCTCTTCTTTCTAGTGTTCCAAGTGCAGAGTTGGGACTGATGTTGGAGTCTATTTTTTTTTACAGGCTCCAAGATGCAGGTTATCCTCAGACAATCTCTATTAGAATATCTGACCAGTACCCCTTCATCTTTATAACACAAGATTTCAGAGTCCTCTGCTGTAATGTTTTAGACAGATACCTCGTGATCTCAAACAGTGGTTTCCCAGGTTTTTCCCTGGCCCAGCTTCGACACACTTGATTAGCATTTTCAAGATTAGGTGCAAAGCTCTGCTCCCTGTAAGTCTAACCATCCCTTTCTCACCCACATAACATAGCATTTGGGTACATAAAATACTGTGATGTGACATAGAAGGGACAACAGTAACCAAAGCCAATCATTCAAAAGCTTTGGTGCAGTATCAGGAGAAGCAAAGTGCTTGGAACTGAACTGACTTGCCACATCTGAAACACAAAACTGGGCTGAAGAACAATATGGTCTAAATATATATAAAAATGACATGTTTTGCAATTTTCATAATCGATCAATAACCAGATTAAAGTGATTCAATGTGGTGTGGGGTAGCAGAGACTTGTTTCCAGAAGACTATTTAGAGGAAGAATATGGATAAAAGAATTAAGCAGATGTGAAAATAGGAATTTCCTCATAGTAGTACAGAAACACTCACCCACAGCCCATGTGCCCCAGCCATTGCTAAGAAGTCTTGATGTTCTTTTACTTCCTTTCAAATGTTTCTCTGATGTTCCCACTGTGATCCCTACAATGACCCTTCACTATATTCGTCCTTCCAAAAAGCGGAGGAGGAAACAAACCTCGTCACAAGATTCTAACTTTGCCTGTTTCAGGCGACATGCCGGCCAAGAGCATGACAGCTGGGGGCAAAGCTCTTCACAATCTCACTGGTGTGGGAACATGGGAACTTCCCATGTTCTTGATCAGATCATTACACCACCTGAATAAAACAATCTGCTTTGGGAAAATCTGGATGACTCCCTGCTCCTGTCAATCACTGTAAGGAATACAAGGTTCCCAGATCCACCCCCACCACCTTGATTGGTATCCTCACACAATATGTATAAACACGTGCACTTGCAGCAATAAATTACTTATTTACCTTGGACCACAGATGCAGACTGATTATAATCCTTTGTTTATGACACTCCCCCATCCTTGATCCCTGATGTGACTCTCTTATTAAACTGATGTATTTTAAAAATTTTATAACAAATACTTACGCATCTACCTTCCTAAGAACCGCATACCAGTAATACACATCTACGTTCCTTCCACATCTAATTCCCTTAATTATCTTTAAGATGTAATCAGTAGCCACTATCCTGAATTTTGTGTTTATCACTCTCTAAAATTTTATTTGATCTTTGACTAGAGTACCATACTGTTGTGTCTTTGGCAGTTGCTTTATTCACCTGACTTTTTAAAAACTGTCCTATTACTGTAGTCCCAATTTTCCCCTATTGCTCTCCTCTGCCACCCCTCCCCCCCACTCCATCCCTTAGTAGACTGAGTGCTGGCCTGTGAACTGAAAGGTCAATGGTTCAATTCCCAGTCAGGTCACATGTCTGGGTTGCAGGCCAGGTCCACAGTTGGGGGCGTGCGAGAGGCAACTGATCCATGTATCTCTCACACATTGATGTTTCTCTCCCTCCCTTCCCCACTCTGTAAAAGTAAATAAATAAAATCTTTAAAAAAAACCCCAAAATCTCCAACAACTCCCCCATCATCACTCTCAACTAACGACCTTGCTTCTTATGTCTTAAGAAACAAGGCATCAGAAGAACTACAAAATCCCACCACCAAATCCACCAACTTAGCTGCATCTGTAACCAAATACATCCCTTCTTTCCCATTAAAGTGGACCAACTGTTCCTGTTCTACTAGACTCCTGGGTCTAATTCCCTCTTGCCTAATCGAGGGCGTCACAGGAAAAACCTCTCGTTCTCCTACCATTCCCGCCTCTATTAGGTCACTGCCACCAGCATACAAACACACCACCACGGAGGCCATCTCTAAAACAAAACAGAATCCCACAAATCTTTGGTTTCACAATCCCCTCTAACTAAGGCCACATTTCTCTGCTACACACCTCATCCTAGCCCTTTACAGCAAAACTCCTCAAATACAGTCTCTCTATTTGCTGTCCCATTTTTCTCCACCGTTCCCTCCAAACGAATCAGTCTTTCGCCCCACCACTGCACCAAAACCAGTCTTCTTCAATTGCCAGATCCCATGGGTGCCCCGACGTTCTCACCTTATTCAACGTATTAACAGCATTGGACACAGGCAATCAATCACCCTTTCTTGAAAGAGTTTCTTTACCTGACTGGAAAACTTCTACACATGGTATTTCCTTTGGTGACTCCCCATTTTTCCAAAACTTGAATCTTGGATGGTTCCAGGGCTTCTCGTCAATGCTTGTGCCTCAGGTGATCCTATCCAACCCATGTTTTAAATACTGTCTTTATGCTGATAATCACAAAAATAGACCTAAAGTTCCAGCTGCTCTCTTAAACTTGTACACCTAACTCTGACCTCACAGTCTCACATAGATATTTATCAGTGAATTCTAGCTTATTATGTAGAAAATAGAACCTGCCCCCCAACCCCTGCCTACGCCTTCTCTATACCTCCATGGTAAACAGCATCTCCAGTATCTGACTCGATGCCACCTCTCTGTACTCATCTGCTACCACTGGCTACTCCCCTAGCTCACGCCACTGTCAACACTGACCACCCTGCTATTCTCTGAACGTTGTCAGAGCCTCTGCACTGGCTACTACCGCCGCTTGGGAATTCTCTTTGCCCAGATATCTACACGAAAGGTTCTCTAAATTCCTCCAGGTCTCTACCCAACTGTCACTTATTAGAGACTCTCTAGCAACATATTACGTGAAATATCTCTCTGCTTTCCTTTCTATCCCAGTTACTCTGCTTTATTTTTCTTCAGAGCATTCATCACTACTTATGATATATCATTTATTTATTTATAGTTGATCTTTTCCCAGTAGAATGTTAGCTATCTAAGAATGGGGCGTGGTCTGTATCACTCAGGGTTGTACGTCAAGCTGTCACGCTGCCTGGCACAGTATGGAATATTTTAAAATTTAATATAAACACCAAAAATTTTATTTATATTAATAATGGAGCTGTTATTAAATTAAAAAAATCATTTCCATGAAAATACATGAGAAAGACAATAATAGTATCTTCAAAGAAAATAAAAATTAACTTGAGGGAAATGTATCTCATTTCTAAACCACAATATAAATCAGAGTGTAATTCTTTTCCCCAAAACTTCAAAGATAGAATTCATAACTATATATTTATAATCATTTCCATTCCTCCATGAAATTCAAATTAAGAAGGGAATAAGGCCATCCTTATTAAAAATAAATTTTAAAGTAGGAAAACCCTCCACCCAGGTGTTTCTAAAATACAAATAAAATATAAAGAGGACTGTAGTCCTTCCATACGAATGTTTTTCCAATACAGAAATCTACCCTTGTTTCCATGAGAAACATCTGTCTCTGCCGACACTATGAAAAGTGAAAGCAACATTAGGCTAATTAAGAATAGTTGTATTTTAGTAATCCAAAAAAAAAAAAGAAACCGTTTGCATTCAGTCACATCTTTGTCACAGGACTCTAAGAATACACTAACCCTTTATACAAAATGTAATAAACAAAATCTGTCCTCTTTAACATTAAAGAACAGTATAAATGCAAACAGACTGAATTAAATGTAAAATATTACTTACATAAATCTAAACAAAAATAGCTAGAAAGCTTGAGGCCAGAATCATGTCACTCAAAAGATGAAAATACAAAAATTTGCATAAGTCAAAATTCACATCTTGACCTTGCTAAGGTAATGGACCCAAATACGATGAGCGGAACATCAGAACGTGCTGCGGCACCACAAAGAGCCACGCTTACTCTCAGGCTTTTGACTATTCCTAAGGAAAACCCCCAAACTGACTGACAAAATGTAATGCAACTCAAGTCAGTATACTTTATGAAACTTAAAATTTAGTTTCCTCAAACTTTCCAAAAGCATAATCTTTACATGATTAAATATAATTTTTGTATTTACACTTTCTCATCACTAAACATGAAGGGCTATATTGTCAGATGCTTAGAGAGGTTTGACCTTGGCTGGTGAGGCTCAGTGGATTGAGCACTCGCCTGTTAACTGAAAGGTTGCTGGTTCGATTCCTGGTCGGGGCACATGCCTGGGTTGCGGGCCAGGTCCCCACTTGGGGGTGTGCGAGGGGCAACGGATGAATGTCTCCCTCGCATACAGATGTTTCTCTCCCTCTCTTTTTCAATCCCTTTCCCTCTCTAAAAATTAAAAAGAGGTTTGGCACAACTGACTTCCTAAAGAGCAGAAACCAAGCACCAAGCTGTAATTTACCCAGAAACACTCTAGGAGAGAGAAAAATGTAGGTTTCAAAGCACAGTACAAAGTAATTCAAAAATCCTCATCTACTATCATGATACTAACCTTAGTTACTAAGCACTACAAAAGAAACTAATGTATCTTCACTTCCAACAGGAAAACTAATCTTTCATTAACTTGAGAAGCATTACTCACCGCCCATGTTTTCGTCAACCTAAAAATCGGGGCGCTCTGTAAGCCCGAAACCACTGCCATGAGAGCGTGGAGGTTATTCAGCTCGTACAATTTCTGAAGATTTAGGAAAAAGAGAAGAGATGAAAAATAAATAGCATGAATACAAGAAAACTTGAGATTAACAACAAGTAAAATCTAGGCAACTGGTAGTGTCCAGTGCTTCTCGCCCCCATTGTTGAGATTTGTCTTTGGAGCACCCACTGGCTTGCTTACATTAAGGGGTTTTTGGTCCACAACAGAATTCCATGTTCTAACCTGGTATTACCTTCAAGCTCTGGAAACCAATCTACCTCTAGTTGGGTAATATATTAAGAAAACCAAAGGTATGACTCATATCACCTTTCCTGGGTATGATCATGTACTCTGGTATCCAGCAAGCAGTCTTCTTCCTTGTGCTAAAATATTACTAAGCCTATGTCTTATGATCTAAGTTTCAAGAAAAGGGTCTGTGTCCAGGATCCCGATCTGGTGTCTTACTTAATATACCTCCACTATCCCAGGCCTGGGGTTCAAACCTGCTTTCTCTAGTCCTCCTCAATTTCCTGCTTCTCTGGCCCAAACCCCCAGATTCTGTGTTCCTCGTTCATGCTCCAACATCCACCTGCCTCCTAGCACGAGACTTTGCTTTTGACAGTCTCCTTGCAGAAAACTTGTATCCACCAAGAGGTTCTGTCAGTTTGCCAAGGCACCTACTTGACATTTATTGCTCATTTTCCAGAGTTCTTCACACCATGACATGTGTACATCCCAATGGCCCTATCTAAAATAAGTCTTTAAAACTGGCCTTACTCGTTCCCAAGAGACTCCAAGGCAGAAAGCCTGTTCTGACTATCAGAACTGAGAAAAGGGAAGGGGGTCTTTTTCTGGAGAACTCAGACTAGTAACCACCTCAACTCGGGTCTCAAAGAATTCCCAGAAAGTTTCAAGAAATATGAACTCAAGTAAAAAGGAAGGAAAATGAAGACACACAAGGATATATAGGAATTCACGAATGGAGAACATCAGGTGTGGCCCTCAAATAAATGAATATTAAATATGAAGGCACTACCCAGAATGCAACAGAAAAGCCAAAGAGTTTAAAAAATGTAAAACAAAAGACATGAATGGTGCAGCAAAAAGACCATTATCTAATTTAAGTTAGGAGACAGTAAAAAATAATGGGGCCAAAACAATATTTGAGAGATAATGGCAGGTTATTTCCCCAAATTACTGAAAGACACTAATTCCTAAGGCCAGGAACTCAAGGAATCTCAAGCAGAGTAAAACAAAAACAAAGAAAAAACCTGTAAGTCTGAAATAGCATTTTTTAAGAACGCGTGTGACATAAAGATGCTTCCAGATAAAATAAAATAGAGCTTTAAGAAAGATTTTTAAGAATGCTGCCAGAATGATTATTCAGAAAATTATGAACTGAAATCCATAATTCATATATATATTAAATTTACTCTAGACAGATTAAATACTGAAGTACAAAATCAAAGTTATAAAACTTTTAAAGGCTAATATAAGAAAATATTTCTGATATTCTCAGAGATTAGAGTAAGCTTTCTTAAATGAGATATCCTTAAATAAGACAATAAAAATTAAAGATGAATAAGTTTTATTACTAAACTAATAACATCTATATCAAAAGATAACATGAAAAGAGTAATGATAAGACATGCCATAAAGAGGAAGATATATGTGATGTATATAACAGAGAACTAGAAATTTTATATGTATATATGCACACACACACAAACTCCAATAAAAATCAAGAAAAGACCAGTATCATAATAGAAAATTGTTCAAAGATCTTGAATAAGCATTTCAGGAAAGAAAATCTAAATGGCCAAAATAGAAAAGAATGTTCATTCTTATCAGATTCAATGGAATTTATGGGCCTAACTGTCATTCGTTGAAGGTAATTTGTCTTTTCTCTCTGTACTTCTAGGGCTTCACCTTCACACGAGGACCAAGAGACTCACACAGGAATGCTTTACAGCCGTGGTGTTTAGAACAGCAAAAACCTGGAAACTGTCCGAGGCTAGAACATACTGAACAGTCTGTGGTGTAAGAAAACAACAGACCACAACAGGGAGACACCCGAAACCATGCAGTGACACTGCTGAGTGTAAAACAAAACAAACGAACCACCATCAGGTTAGGGAAGCATAAAAGTATTGTGTAATAACTCAATTTAAGCAAAGTTCAAAACCATATACAGCAAAGTGTTATTCAGGGAAACACACATATATAGTACAACTATTAAAAAAAGCAAACAAAATTTAGGTTAGGCCAGGGGACTGCATGTGAAAAGGCAAATGGGAATTCGGAGGGGGCAGTGGCTACAAGGTTACCTACACTCTCATTCTTTTGATACCTAAAGTATATTTTATAAATACTCTTTTGTATCTATTGATAATTAGTTTTAGGCTATAGTACCCAGCTATTTAATCAAACAGTAATCTAGGTGTTGCTATGAAAATATTTTGTAGATATAGTTAACTTCTACACTGAGCTCATTTTAACTAAAAGACTATACTCTACAGTCAGGTAGGCTGCATCTAATCCATTAAACCACCTTAAGAGGGAAAACTGAGGTTCCCTACAGAAGAGTTTCTGCCTCTAGACTGCAGCCTCGACTCCTGCGTCGGGTTTGAGGCTACCGTCCTGCCCGACAGATACCGGACTTGCCAGCCCCCACATCCCCGACCCCAGGGGCCAATTCTTTAAGTCAGTTTATACATTATGCATTTATATCTATATTTTTCTGTTTCCAGAGAACCCTAACTGATAGAATCCACTGAAAGACGAGAAAGGTCTGCCAGCTTTATAACAAACTGAATACAGAAGGCAGAGAGTCAGAATAGAAGAATTTAAAAAATAGAGATGAGACAGAAAGTTATGACTTTAGGGCTTGGGATAAAAGCAAGTGCACTGCCGAATATAACTCAAAGTTTAAGAGTCTGAACTGGAATTAAATGATTATTTGATGAGAAGGATAATGGCCGGTTTGATGGACAAAATTCGGTGGTTTTGAGTGGAATATACAAGCACATAAAAAACTAACAATAGTACCAGAAAACAATAATGCAAATTCATAATCTATGGCAAAAAGTCATGAATTTCTATTAGCTAAAGTCTAATATTTATCTAACTTACCACAAAGAATGTTTTCAGAAAATTTTATGACACTTCTGCAAAATATCAAATTTTAGAAGGCTAGCTCTGCCCTCTAGCGCCACAGAATCTTAGAATGCAATTGCTCTGCACATTCGAGAAGCAGCAAGAGGTGTGACTTACAATAACTGCAACTTTACAACAGTGACAATACTTACAGTTGGTAAAATGGCATCCTCATTTTAGTCCGTCACCTTTCACTCACAGGTGAGCTAAGTTATATGCTTATTGCAAGGATAATATAGAATGTGGCTACAAATACACCACTTTTTAGTGACCTTAACATAAATTTGGAATTGTTATAAATTTTAATAAAATCTTGGTATTCTCTCGTGGACTGTCCTGTTCCATCCTCCTCTCTAAATTCTGCCTATCCTCGAAACCCATGTTCCATTTCTCTTGCTGATTTATTACCTTCCCCGACAATAACTATGCAATTAACATACCTGGTTAACATCCTGATTTATACTATTCTTTAAAAAAAAAATCTGATCATTCCCCACATGGCTGGCACAGTTCTCTATTTCAAAAGTAAACAATTGATATATATTCTACTCAATTCTACAAGGCTTTTTCAATCACCTGCAGAAAAGTCTAATTATTTAAACACTGGACTTCACCATAATCTGACCTCTACTTATTCAATCAAATAAATCACACAATTCAGTGATCCCAAGAAATAGGGAAAGATACAAAAGGGGAGGAAGAAAGAGAAATTAAGGAAAAGGCAGCCCTGGCTAGCATGGCTCAGTGGATGGAGTGCTGGCCTGTGAACCAAAGGGTTGCCAGTTCCATTCCCAGTCAGCGCACAAGCCTGGGTTGTGGGCCAGGTCCCCAGTAGAGGACGCACACAAGAGGCAACCACACACTGATGTTCAAAAAAAAGAAAGAGAGGCAAAGAAAACAAGCATCAGTTTAAAAATTGACTCGTACCAATAAATGGGTCTTACTTTCTATCATTAGAAAATAATAAATGAAGTATCACAGGCAAATATTCACAAAGATTGCTGAGTAGTTGAACTCATAAATAAAATCATAAGTTTTTCTTACCTTAGCAGTTTTAATATAGTGGCTCAAAACTTCTGCTCTAATTTTTAACGTTTGGGCATGAAGAATCTCTCTCACAACCCAAAAGCTTACCTGCAAACAAAAATTAAAAATAGTTGAATGGCAAGATTCTTTACACACTAGGATCAAATTAGTGACAAGAGCTACTGGAAGAGCCACCTAGAGCTGTTTGAAAACGACACTTTCTCCTTCCTTTGATTCACCACCAGGACATAACCAATCTTCAAATGCTGCATACATGTCACATATATAGACAGACAGACATAGATGTGTGTATGTGAGTGTACACCCAACATAAAAAATCACTACTATTTTTAATTTGTAAAAGTTAATATAAATTTTGAAGGAAAAGAGCTAAGGAGAATATGCAATAAAACCAGGGTAATGCAACGTGAACACTATAAAAACACAACTTTTTTTTTTGCTGTACGTTGAAACACTGGCAGAGTCGGGTAAGCTCCAAGAACAGACACTGGAAAATATGTTACTTATAGCATGTCTGTCTTTCTGTGGATGCACAATCCCACGCTGCCATTTATTTACATTAAGCAGAATCCTAAGTGTGAAAAATCCCGAGTATGGTTTTCTTGGTATGAATAAAAAAATATCATAATGAAAAATGAATACAAGTCACTCAGAAATTAAGATATTTTTAAAATTATGCAGTGCTTTCTAGTTCAATGAAACCACATTCATAATTTCTTTTAAAGAACATTAAAAATCACTCATCAGAAGGTGGACTAGATCTATAACATTACTAGATGTTTTATGCTGGTGAAAATGGTTTGTTTATCACATAAATAACATGTATGTAACATTTTAATTCATGTGCCACAAAAATAAAATCAAAGCACTATCTGTTGGCTCAAATTTATACAAATCTAAAAACAGAATGTAGTTAGAAATCTTAATGCAAAAGATGATGCTACTAACTCATATTTCTTCACCTATTTTTTGTGAGAAATGTCAGGTTTTACTTGTAATTTTCATTAGTCAACTGTCAAAATGTATATATTTTACAAATGTCTATGTGAAAGTAAAATGCATATATTTTATGAAACCATCTTCATATCTGTTACTATATTTAAGCTATTAATGGCAATAACTATTTCTGATTCTCATTAACTTTATTTCTAAAATATATCAAAGGTTTTATTTTAGATATTTTAACAACCTTAGCCAATTATCTGTGAATGCAATCTCAACTACATGATCATTAACTTAATTAAATTTAATGTCAGTGATTTTAAAACATGACCACAGCCCTGGCTGGTGTGGCTCAGTGGATTGAGCACCAGCCTGCGAACCAAAAGGTGGCTGGCTGGATCCCAGCCAGGGCACATGCCTGGGTTGCAGGTCATGTTCCCCAGTTGGGGGCGCTCGAGAGGCAACCAACCAATGCATCTCTTGCACATTGATGCATATTGATGTTTCTCTCCCTCTCTTTCATCTCTCCCTCTCTTTCATCATTCCCTGTCCTTCTCTAAAAAGTAAATAAAATCTTTAAAAAACAAAAAAACCCCGCATGACCACGAATTCTTTGTCATTCTTCTCATCGAAAGCTGGGGGGGGGGATGCCACCTCTCACTGACCCTGGAAAGGGTCCCGAGTGCTTCGATGAATGGAGGATTAAAGAACTTGATGCTGACTTCCAGGACAAGGTCATGCTGGGCCATTCTCTCCGGGTCCCTAGGCTCCCATGTACAAAGCCCAGCTCTGCTGAGACCACATTGGAAAGGCTTAAGTGTAGGTGCTTTCCAGTAGACAGTCCCGGCTAAAGCCAACGCCAGCTAAGAATACTGACCCAGAAGGACCAATGCCAAGACATTGTTTAATAAAATTACTGGACTTAAAAGAAACAACTCTTTTAGCCATTGAGACAAAAAGAGAAAGTGATTTTTACGGAAAAGAAAATTTTCAAAAGCAATACTCTGTCAGAAAAAAATGGAGTACGATATCAAATATGATTTTTAAAAAGGGAAATTTTATACAGAAAAGAGGCAAACTTGTCAAGATGTTAAGAATTCAGGAATTATTGTTCCAATGAGTCCTTCCTAAGTAATCTACTTGAGAATGAGCTTCAGACAACCAAAATAACTACTGAAATACCAACATAAGGATGGTTATATTAAATACACACTTATTCATTGAACCAAGACTAAAATAAATAAGGATTAGAAGAGAGTGAATGCATTATACAACACCTATATGCTCACATAATATACAGTACCATTATTTAAAAAAACCCTGCAAAACATATACTTGCTTACGGTAATATCATTGGTATCGTTCTGAGACAGTTACACAGGAGAAATCACACAAGTGAATTACAGGGTACTGCATCATGCCCCGCGTTCCTATGGAAACTCTGTGAACCACCACTGCATCTTTTCAAAGTCTCAATTGAAAGGCAGAGATTGTCAGTCTGGATTTAAAAAAGGAAGGCTCGACTATATATGCTGGCTACAAGGTACAAGAGACGCATTTTAAAAATAAAGACGCAGGTCTTCGAGACGCCGCCGCCTCGGATCTTCCTGCGCCAAGCTATGGTCAACCCCACCATGTTCTTCGACGTCACTGCCAAGGGCGAGCCCTTGGGCCGCATCTCCTTCAAGCTGTTTGCAGACAAAATTCCAAAGACAGCAGAAAACTCCGTGCTCTGAGCACTGGGGAGAAAGGATTTGGTTATAAAAGTTCCTGCTTTCATAGGTTTATTCCGGGATTTATGTGCCACGGGGGTGACTTCGCATGCCACAATGGCACAGGTAGCAAGTCCACCTACAGGCAGAAATCTGATGACGAGAATTTCACCCTGAAGCACACAGGTCCTGGCATTTTGTCCATGGTAAGAGCTGGACCCAACACAAACGGTTCCCAGTTTTTCATCCGCACCGCCAAGACCGAGTGGTTGGAGGGTAAGCATGTGGTCTCCGGCCAGGTGAAAGACAGCGTGGACGTTGTGACAGCCACGGAGTGCTTTGGGTCTAGGAATGGCAAGGTCAGCGAGAAGATCACCACTGCCGACTGTGGACAACTGTCATAAATTTGACTTATGTTTTGTCCTAACCACCAGGCCATTCCTTCCGTGGCTCAGGAGAGCACTCCTTCACCCTCACTGGCCAGGAACGTTCTCTAACCTTCAGGCTCCCGCCGCAGTTCACTGGACTCCGTATTCTCTTTACCCTTTCCAGGTCTAGCTGGATTGCAGAGTTAAGTTTATGATTATGAACTAAAAACTAAACAGCAAAAAATTTTAAAAAAAAATAAAGATGCAGACAGATTCCCTCTAAAAGACTCTAATTTGCTTCTTCAGATCTCCTGTGACCTATGAGGAGATTAAATAGAGCAATGGAGTAACTAAGTAATGAAGCTTATATTGGATCAATTGTGACCTGGAATGAGGATAAAAGCTTTCCGTACATTGTGATATATTTGACTCAACAACATTTTGGCTTACCTAAGAATAATATGAGTGCTTACAATATAGAGTCAAATTTGTGGGTATTGTAACATAATGTATTTTATGGCAAAGAAAAAACTTTTACTGTGATGATAAATTCTAACCGTCTCAGAAAATTTTTGAAAACTGCTATATAGCTTAAATATGGAATTCAGTAGGAAGACATGTTTGCCTTACGCCCCTATTAATGATTTAATCTAAGTTTTAAAAACCTGAACCCATTTCCATTTGGGGGCATATAGTGAACCAAGGAACCTAAGAAATTACTGGTTATAAACACGTAGAAATGCTGGGTTAAAGATAACTGACTATTTTGCTAAAGAAATGTATAGCTAGCTTGCAAGGATAATAAAGGATTTACCTAAAGGCCAAAAACAAAGGAGGAAATAAAGGCAAAACAGTGGTTAAAAGAAAGGATTTCCTCTCAGTGACGGGGTCTTAGAATTCGGGACTCCCTCACAAACATAATACAATACTCCCAGCTCTACCCTTCCCCCTGTTTGTGTCTAAGGGGTCTCGGGGGGCACCACTCTTGGTGGCAGGTGCGCCAAAACAACTCACCTACTGGCAGAGGGAGGAGAAGAGTAAGGCTTTCATAAGAATTTGTAACCTGCTCTTAGTTGGATTTCGAGTTTAAATTTTCACTACAGGGAAGTGCAGATGTTCCCAAACCAAAACATTTAACATAAAGAACAGTCCTAGGTCTATGAAAGCCCTGGGTGCCAGTGAAAGCAAACAAAAGCCCCTCAGAAGGGGTGCACCTTCAACCCAGGCAGTGGTAAAATCCCCACAGGTGAGGCTTAGAGAGACTGAAAGCGCAATCCAAAATTACAAAGTGCTTAGGAAAACACACCACTGTGAATAAAGATCAGCAGAAATAACAGATTCAGTGCCCCAAAGACTTTGAATAATAATATAGAAATTATAAAATAAAATGTCAAAAATAATTTAAGAAATTTTTAAAAATGGCACTAGTGTAAAAGCATACAGATATTAAAAAATAAGACATTTCTGAGAAGAAGTAGTGAACTAAAACACAGATCTGAGAAAATCACACAGAATGAGCACAAAGGGATAAGACGTAACATAAGGTTAAGACAAGTAGGAGAAAAATGTGAAGTTCTAACAAATTCCCAAAACAAATTACAGAAGTAAAAAGGGAATATTCAGAAACAATATTTGTAGAGAGCTTGAAAATGTTCCAGAACTTCTATCTTTATGAAAAGTTATATACTGAGGCATTTTATTTCAGAAACTAAACATCAAAATTTTATAAGCAACTGCCCCCGCTGATGTGGCTCAGTGGATTGAGTGCCAACCTGCAAACTGAAAGGTCGCCAGTTCAATTCCTGGTCAGGGTACATGCCTGAGCCAGGTCCCCAGCTGGGGCTGTGCAAGAGGCAACCAACTGATGTTTCTCTCCCTCTCTCTTCCCCTCCCTTCCACTCTCTCTGAAAATAGATAAAACCTTCAAAAAAACTTTTATAAGCAACTCACATGATTAAATCTTCTTGTGAAGGCAACTGCATTTGGTGCAGAACTGTATTTTTCTTTTTTATTCCATCCACAACTTGAAAGCTCCTGGAAAATTAAGTTGAAAATTAAATATATATTCAAGAAACAGTCAGATTTTCTTGTCATATTAAGGGTCTCGAAACATGGAAAAGAGTTGTGTCCCTTCCTAGAACTGTCTTATTCAATAGGAATTTATCTAATATTACAACCACTCAGTTAAATCACAAAAGCAAATTTTATTAGCAGAAAATACTAGGACAAAATTACTTGTCTATGAGAACACAGATTACCAGACTCCTACTCCACAGGCAAACTGACTGATCTTTCTCTGGAGGGGTCTGAATCCTTAGAGGAAAGAGGCACAGATCACGAAAGCTGAGCATCACGCAACCCAAAGTGAAGCTAGGTGTCAAGACCCATTCGATCACTGGGAGCTCCCCACAGCTCTCCAGCACCTCACTGAGAGCTGATGGCCAATGCCCTAGCTAGCTGGAGAAACCTCGAACAAAAGGGGCTCTTGGTCCCCCACAGGGTCTGTCAACAGGATTCAAAGGGCTCAAGAACGGGGATGTAAAAAATGAAATTTGTGTTCTACACTAACCTCTAACTGAAATGACACTCCTTTTCATTACAAATGTAGGCTACAGATTCCAGCAGAATGAGCAATATGTGTGACTTTGTCACTAATAAAAATCATATATTTTCATATCACATTACAAGATAAGTCAAAAACATCTACATTCATCATTACTTTAAAATTATGACCTTTCACTTCTAGATCTTATTTAATATATTAATAAAAACGCATCTTGCTATATAACAGTTTAAAAATATTTTGACCAGTATATTTTAATAGAACTTCTTTCCTTTCATTTAAAAAAAGGGTTCACAACCTTATGGGAAAATACATTTGCCAATGATACCTCAGACAAGGGTTTGAGCTCCAAAATATATAAAGAACTCTCACAACTCCACTCCAGGAAGACAAACAATCCAATTTAAAAAATGGGCAAAGGACCTGAACAGACACTTCTCCAAGAAGGACATACAGAGGGCCCAGAGACATATGAAAGGATGCTCAGCATCACTAGCCATCAGAGAGATGCAAATTAAAACCACAGTGAGACACCTCTTCACACCAGTCAGAATGGCTATCACAAACAAATCAACAAACAACAAGTGCTGGGGAGGATGTACAGAAAAGGAAACCCTAGTGCACTGTTGGTGGGAATGCAGACTGGTGCAGCCACTGCAGAAAACAGTTTGGAATTTCCTCAAAAAACTAAAAATGCAATTGCCTTTTGACTCAGCAATTCCACTGTTGGGATTATACTCTAAGAATCCTAAAACACCAATTCAAAAGAACCTATGCACTCCAATATTCACAGCAGCACAATTTACAATAGCCAAGAATTGGAAGCAACCTAAGTGTCCAAACTTTCAAATTTGGAATTACGGAAGGAAAAAATAAAATGACAGAAGCAACGGTGATGTAGAAGCAACAGTAAAAAAAAAAAATTGTTTGGTACTCAGCCTAAATACATGCTCAATTCACATTATCTCTTGGTACAGCCAAAAAAATATTTGGTGATAAATATTACATTAACATAAAAATGACATTATATGATAACTATATTAAAAACATCAATATGCTAGAAAGCATTTTTATTCTTCCTAAAAATTGCAACATATTTATATAATTACATAAAATGCCATATTTTAGGACAAAATTCCTGAATTAAATCCATAAATACTCAATTTTTAACCAATACAATTTCCAAATTTATATTAATGCTATAATCAAAGTGTCTCTACCAAATTGCTGTTAAACTTATCAAACCATTCAATATAGCCATCTGAAATGGAGTTCAAACTCAATTACAGAGTTTTACACAGAAGAGGAATTTCATTTTCCTGCCATAAGGCTACGGTAGAAATAATGAATATTCTTGTACCTTTTCCAACATTTCTGATCATCTTCTGCAAGTGAAATCACTAGGTCAAAGAGTACGAACTTTTTCAAGACTTTGAGATATAACTGTCCTTCAGACACTGAGTTACTTACATCACCACTACACAACAGTTTTATCAAAACTGGGTGCATTTAATTCCTCATATATATTAGCATTTTAATTTCCTAGCTATGAGAATAATTATGTTTGTTAAATGTATTTGTTAAAAAGAGAGAAAATGGGGAGTGGGGGCTGTGAATCACCTATAAACCCACAGCCTAAAGAAACCTACACAAACATCTTCCCAATCTTCCGGAAGTACCTATGGGGGCCTGGTTTTAGTTTGTTTCTTTAAAGTAGCCAATACACCTGGATCTTTTCTGTGTGATTTAATCTACTGATTTTGTGCTTAAAAAGTCCTTGTCATCATAAAAACGGATGTCTTTAACAGTAGCAATAAGAATAATGGTTAACACCAATTTAAAGGTCATTATGTGCCAGGCACTATTCTAAGAGCTTTATACACACCAAGTCATTTGATCCTGTCTTCCTCATTATAATTTGTTATGATAAATAGGAATCCAGACAAATGTGCTGGTGACTTACAGCTTTGTTTTATGTTAAATGATTTTTTAAAAGTTTTTGTGATGCCTCAAAAAATGCTAATTCTTGAAACATTTCAACACCATTAACTTAATGGAAAAATGCTTTGCCCCTTTAAAAAATTTTTATTGGAAGTGGGTGGAGGGGAATGAATGAATCTGCAGTCACATAACTTGGAAGCAAACTGATGAAATTCAATTGGAGCCCTCTATTCAAAAGAAATGTATAATTAGAAAATACAAAGAAACAAGGTTGCTTTATTTTTCAACTACTTAGGACAGCTTCTGTTTCAGAAAATATTTCCTCTGAGACAATGTTATATTACTAGCCCCTCTAACACAACAAACCACCAGAACCGTAAAGATGGAGAACACCCTGGTGGTTGCCAGGAGTCAAGGGTGCTGGGGAGGGGGCTGGAGGGGGCTGGGTGTGGCTTAAGGGGGTGGGTAGCATAAAGGGGAGATCTCTGTGGTGAGACACTGAGGGGTGATGGAAGAGTTCTGCATCTTGATGGAGGTGGTGGTGAGATAAATCATATCTACCCATGTGATAAAATGTCACAGAACTATATTGACATATATTGACCTATACCTCTGTTAAGATGTAACTCTAGGAAAAACTGGGTAAAAGGTAAATGGGATTTTTCTGCACTACTTTTTGCAACTTCCTATGAATCTATAATTATCTCAAAATAAAAGTTAAACAACAAGAACCCCTTTAATGGATTATGAAGCTGAAATCAAATGGACTCCAGGAACTCCCCCACCCCCCTTCCTTCTTAAACCATGACACACACCTAGGGTTAGCTGGTCTGGGAATTGTGTCCCACCCTACCTCCACCTCTCAACAGCCACTAAATTTCTCTGTGGAAAAAAACCCAGCTTTTTCCTTTGTCTCTATCTCTTTTTGCCTCAGACTCTAGGATCTTCTTCCAAGTGACATGAGGATACAATCTAAGAAATAAATTCTACCAGTGTCATCTTGTACCCTGGTCGAAGGTTCTTCTATACTAAAACATCTCCTAGGGACACCAAAAAAGGTGAAGTAAACTTAGTGACTTAAGGGTTTTTAAGGGTCTGACTTAAGAACAGGAGTGATTTGAGTACACTATGTAAATAAGCCTCCATTTTAGCAAAGGTTCAATGAAATATAGCAGCCTGGATGCCTCTTAAAATTTGTTCAAATGGGAGCTAACTACAACTTTTAAATCAGGCAGTGAAGAGAAATCCTCCGATAGTAACTCACATATAGAAAGGCAATTTCTTAGTGGTCATTAAAAGTGTAATGGAAAGAACATTCATGGGCTCACTTTGAGCCATGAAACTGTTCCGCCCAATTTTCAGCTGCGTTTACTTTGGGAGCACGTGGGAAGGCAAACAGCACACCCGAGGACCACCTACCCTGTGAAAGAATTACTGAGTTTCACAGGAGCCGCAGCTTCTCTTATGTCTTGTAGGTTTGTTCTGTAAAGTCAAATTCTTGATCTAACTTTCATCTTGTAGGTTCCAACACTCTTAAAAGGACTGCTCTAAGGGTGATGTTGGAAGGATACCTATAGATAGAAGAAGAGAAAAGGCCAATATAGACCAGCATGTAGACAGAGACTGAGGAAGAACAGAAAAAGCGAGGAGTTTGTAAAAGGCTGCAGGGGGTGGGGGAGTTCCTCACAAGATAATAACTGTGGCCGAGGTATTCTTGCTCAAAAGTGAGAAGCTTTAAAGGGATACAGTAGATCCATTAGCATTCAGCCTACATGGCCATTTGGGAGGGAGTCTCAGGCTCACATGAAGTCTTCACTATGATTCCTGTTATTTTTAATCAACAGAAGAAGCTTTGAAACCAGCATTCTTCCTCAAACTGTGTTAACTCCAATGTAGTATGTTAAATCAAAATCATCACTTCTCTTTTCTAATGTATTCACATTCTCTCCCTCCCCTTCCTCCCATTGCCTTAACGCTGCCTCTGTCGTGAGATCAGAGATAAAGGCAAAAATTTCGAATATACACCCACCCTTCTGATCAACAGTTTTCTTCTGTAACTTTTCTAGTTCTAACCCAAGCCTGACTTTGCTGTGCATCAAGGAAGTACGCGGTGATGAAGAGCAATGGTGTGGAATGACAACACATCAGCAAGCAGAACAATCAGTTTATCCCAGGCTCCAAGAAAAACTTCAAGTCTGTGTATCTTTTGCTTTCTTCAGACTTCTATCTATATTCATGAAATGATTACATTTCAACTTTGATGCAAATGATCATCTTCACTGCACAAGATACTCCTGATGTTGGAACTTTGGATGGTACCAAGGTTACAACCTCTTGGCATACACAGGACAGTTTGTGGAAAGCTTTTTATTCATACTGTCAGAAATACCTCAATGGAATGCCTTAATAAGATTCAGAATTCCCCATAATGTACTTTCTTTCCCTCATTTAACCAGCATTCCTCCTCGATCTCTAGTGCATCCTGGTTAACAGGAGGGCCTTATCGATCCTTTGTACTTAATGTCTGTTTACTGACATCATCTATATAACTCACTGTATTGACCTACTAGAAAAAAGAAAGTATGGATTTCTTCTTTGAATGGAATGCAAGTCAGAGGCCCTTCAGTCAGAGCCTGTGATTTTACGAACACCTGAGAGCCCCTAACGAGAGGCAAACATTACGCGATGGGATGACTAATGTCCGGCTCCCCCTTGACTTACGACTCACACTCACGCAAACACTGCAGAATGGCTACCAAAGAGGAACCCTGACTGCGGGCAGGGTTCTCGTAACTCTTCCTGGAGTGAGTAATGAACACTCACACGGAAGGGAGACCCCGCTGTTGTAATAAACATGGCAATGCCTTCAGAAGACATACAAGTTTTACGGAGCCTCAGAGAAGTCATAATCGACAAAAAAACAAAACCTGTGAAATGTAATAAACATGGAAAAACCTTCAGAATGGAGAAACTGCTTCCCCAACACAGAAGGACTCACACTGCAGGGAAGCCCTCTGCAAGAAAACAAACCTTCCTGACCAAGAGAGAAATCATACTGGGGAAATCTACACATATAACAAATGTGGGGAAATCTGAACAAGAGCTGAGCTTCAGCTAAATACAGAAAGTTCATACTAAAAAGTAATGTGTACAGAACCACTGAGTTTTGCCCTTGAAGAATTCATACAAGGAAGAAACCTGAAAAATGTTCTGAATTGTGGCAGGAAAAAATAAAAAAACATCCTGTTTCCGTAGAAAGCATATTTTCTTATAAAAATCACATTCTTGGTCTGGGTAACAGATTTTTGCAGAAATGATTCCAAACATGATAAAAGATGGGAGATGATATGCCTGCATGCTACACAGTACAAAGCTTTGGAGTGGTCACTTACCAAACTCAAATATCAAATAGGTATTATTCTAGTCACTAGAGATACATCAGTGAAAAGAGTGGACAAAACTTTCTGTTCTTGTGCAATGTCCCATTCTAGTGAAAGGACAGCAGACCTCCAATGCGTAACTGCTTGACTCATGAACATTCACCAGCCCATATCAACTCCTTAAGGTTCCTGTAGTTTTGGTCAAAACAATATTGACAATAAGAATAATAATCATATTTACTACTGATTGAGAACTACACTTAAGTGCAGCTCTTACTCTGAAGTCACCCCTGCAAATTACTTCCAGGAATTTCTCAAAGATCTCGACAGCATTCTAAAGATCAAGTAGTCCCAAATCCCTTACTCTATAGATTTAATAATAAAAGGTCAAAGATCTTATATAGACTGTATTAGTGGCATAATGTATAAATGGCAAAGCTGAAACAAAGATACAAGTCTTCTGGCTCCTTGCTTTTAAGTTTTGCCACTAAAAAATATCTTTTGGAATAAATTTTAAAATAAGTAAAATTAATTCTGATTTTTGAGCACCCATTCAGAGAGCTCTAAATGTTAGACACTGATTTAAAAAGAAAAAGTGAGAAGCAGCAAAATACATGGCAATTAGCCCTCAAAACTGGTTTAAACTAAAGAAAAAAAAAGAATGAGTAACTCGATGGAGGTAGGAGTTAGAAGGACACATTAATAGTGCTTGAGTGTCGATTACAGAACTACTAATTTTCTTCCTTCTCTGTAATGACTATAATTACAGTTTCAGCAACCATATTACTGGGTTTCCTCCCCGTCACTCAGAGATGGCTACTTATTGTGTGAAAGGAATGACTATCCACAGAAGCTTCCAAAGCTGGCTATGCTTGCTTAGGTCAGTGGGCAAGTGAAGTTTCTTAGGGTTTCTGCAGCACCAGCTGTGGGAACAGCAGGGCAGTGTTCAGAGGGAGAGAGATCCATCGGTACGCAGGTGACTCACTGAGCTGTCCCAGGCCCAACAGCCGTGCAGAGACACTGAGGGATGCTCATATTTCCTGAGACAACGAGTGGAAGCCTTATAAAAACATTGTACTCTTTTATAAACATCCTTCCCAGTTGATAGCGAAAGAGAAGGGGAAACAAGTTATTTAGGAGGTAAAATCAGTTGACAATATTGGTGAACAAGGGAAAGAGGATAAAGGAAGAAGGGGAAAGAATGACTTGGAGGCTTCTGATTGGTATCAAAAATGGGGAGATGGTAAAAATCACTCAGGGAACATTAAAAAAAAAACACCAAACATTTTTTCTATGTAATTATATTCCTACTAAGGATTTTTATAAATTACCGGTGAACTTTCCTTTAATATTAAATTCTTTTCATTGGTAAACATGCTTTTCCATTCTTCTCTACCATGAAACAAAAAATTAAACAGCCTAATATTAAAAATTTCTTTTGTCTTCTTTCCATCTGACATAATTTCAGGAGTGATAAAGGGTTGCAGAGAAACCCAGATTAGCATTATGTTCGATTCAGATCTGCTCTTAAATGCCTGATTTTGTTTGGCCAGTATCCTTTCAATGACTAAGGGTAGTTCCTATGCAATTAAAAATAATTTTCCACATTTGAGATAAGGCAGATAGTTTCTACAGTGAAATAAAAGGTTTGGTATTTTTCTTTTTTCTTTTTCCACGAGCAATTCTGAGGTAGATGGCACAACAGACATTGTAAGTAGGCGGCTTTACTGAGACGACGACTGCACTTCCTGTAGCTGCTCCTCTCTTCCTACAAGTCAAGAACAAGTTTAGGTGGGACAAGTCTATCTAAGTTCTGCTTGACACAAAAGACTCAGGAATACAGACGGAGATTCCACAGACTGATAGCAATTACAGGGTCCTACTTAGGGAACTGAATTAACAATAGGAGATATATTTTTAATAAATTCCAGGGGACTCGGAAATTGCTTCTAGTATACAAAACTGCCAGTAAAATCACTAAATCACACAGTTGTATTCAGACTCTAATCTCAAAGTTCAAATTTAGTACACTTTTTTTAATTTCAGAAAATGTGAGTAAATGTGAATAAACCTAAAATAAAGTTATATATGGATATATACATGTAGTGAGCTTTGATTTAAATAATTTTGGTGTAATTTTAAAGACCTTATGGTTTTGTAAAATATATACACACACACACAGGGGTGGGGAAAAGTAGGTTTGCAGTTGTGAGTACATGAAACATAGCTTCTTCTTGTATTTTATTAATTATTGTTTTATTTACCATGTGAACTGTAAATCTACTTTTGCCCAAACCTATACACACAACACAGATGCACATAGCTTTTTAAGTTTTTGTTTGTTTTTTATATATATAGACTTGAATCTTGGTATAGTGTACAAAAACACAAAGATAAATTTACTAGATTCAGTGATAACCACTATTTTTTCATAATATTTTGTTAAATTTTAACAAAAACACTCCTTCAAAAAAAAATCCCTTCAGACTTTCATGAAGCTAATATTCTAGCTACATAATGAGGCAGACACCATTTTATGCTAATAAGTAAGACTAATTCATTAGACTGCCTAACATTCATGGTTTAACCAATCTTCTGCTGAATTTTTCAATAGTGAGAGCTCTGACATAATAACCGCTGCCTGTACAAACATTTTGGAAAACATTTGAAGATGTTCATGCTCTACAGCTCAGTAACTAATGAACTTGAGTGCATATATCAACATGAATGTTAGCCAACAATGTTGAATATAAGAAGCATGCTAAAGAAAACAAAAAATAGGATACCATTTACATAAAAAAATGTAAAACCTGCAATAGCACATATTGCTGAGGGACAGAAATACTTGTAGAAAAATGTACTGGGTGCAGGGGAGTGACACAGATCCTTCCCAGATGGCAGCTGCCTTGGTGGGAGGGAGGAAGAGAGTAGGCGAATGGGGGAGAATGCAGAGCAGTGTGGCCAGCGCTGGTCAGGTGGGAACACAGGGGTTCGTCTTCTTCTTTATGTCTTATAGTAAATATTTCACGATAAACTAGAAAACCTTTTCCTGCCAGAAGACAAATTCTGTTTATGCTGCCAGATGTAAAGTAATCTTGCTGATTATACGAGTAATAGTTTTCAAGGTGGCAAACCACCTGGCCCTCATGTGGCCTCTCACCTCCTGCTCCGTGCCCGCTAGAAACTCGCGTAGCTCACTGGCCCTAGCCCTGGGTTTCAGAGCTCGCTCCCATCATCTTTCCCTTATGTGAGCATAAAAAGTGGCTCAGTGTGGGCAGATGCATAATCAATGTTTGTCTCCTTCTTTAAAAAAAACAAAAAAACAAAAATGCCTTCCTCGATTCTTAAGATTTCTTCTCTCCAAAATGTAAACACACGGTCATATTATAAAGTCATAAAATAAAGGTAAAAGGAAAAAGACGACTAGACTAAGTTGTGAAACCCAGTGTCTTATTTCCATTCTCCCATTTAAAAAGCCTCAAAGCCTTGGGTAAATCATTCAACCTCTTGAAGTCTATTTCCCCCTTCACTACAGTGATGAAGTCAAATCAACCAAAATGATTCATATAGGCCTGCTTATGACTCAGTGGTATATAGCTATGAAAGTCACATGAGTTTCTGAAGCCTGAATAATATACAGACAAGTTAGCTCTGGCTGGGTAGCTCAACTGGTTAGGGTATCGCCCCCACCTGCCAAAGTTGTGGGTTCACTCCTCACTTACAGCACATACAAGAATCAACCAATGAATGCATAAATAACTGCAATGACAAATCAATGTCTCTCTCTCTCTCTCTCTCTCTCTCATCAAGATATACACTTATACATACAGGCAAGTCACATTAAGAGCTTTAAGCACTTAAAATTTAGGAAGCATAATTTGACAATTCTAAAACTTAGTTTAGGATACTGTAATTGCCTATTTGTATATTTAGAAGTTCTTAAAGCTACTCACATCTGGCTGAATGGCTTTAAATACTGGGACATCCATTAGAGTTATCTGACCCTGAAATAAAAAGTGAAAAAATGAAAATTTCTTCTTTGGAATTCCATGATATGACATGTATTCTAAATTAAAATGATACTCCATACTAAAATATATTGAATAATCAAATCTTTACTAGAAAAATCTCAATTTATACAGGCTTAAGAAATTGAAAATTTAGCCCAATACCATTAAATATAAGTACTTTTTAAAAAAATTGAGTCTATTGGGGTGACATTGATTAACAAAATTACATAGGTTTCAGGTGTACAATTCTATAATACATCATCTATATACTGTATTGTGTGTTCTTCACCTTAAGTTAAGTCTCTTACCATGAGCATTTATCCCCACTTTATCCTCTTATACCTTTGCTATCCCCAAATGTAAGTATTTCTAATTATCTCACACCTATTCTTATTTTCTTGAGATCAACGAGGCAAAGTTAGAAAATAAAAATAATTTTGAAAATCTGAGCATGGTTATACATTAAATCAAATCAAAACCAAAAATAAGATTTACTGGTTCATGGAGAAGTATCATGACCTATCTGTCTTAATGACTAAATGCAACAATATCTTTATGTACGCAGTGACCAAACACAGTTTGTTCCTGGATTGTAAAAGTGGTTCAATATGCCCTGACTGGTGTGGCTCAGTGGGTTGGGCATAGACCCACAAACCAAAAGGTCACCGGTTCGAGTCCCAGTCAGGGCACATGCCTGTGTGGTAGGCCAGGTCCCCTGCTGGGAGCATGCGAAAAGCAACTGAGCAATGTTTCTCTTGCACATGGATGTCTCTCTCTCTCTCTTTCCTTCTATTCCGTTCTCTCTAAAAATAAATAAAATGTTAAAAAAGAAAAAAAAGAGTGGTTCAATATCAGGAAATCAATTTATTCTGTTAAGAAGTTAAAAGAGAGCCCTGGCTGGTGTGGCTCAGTGGATTGAGTGTCAGCCTGTGAACCAAAGGGTCTCCGGTTCATTCCCCAGCCTGGGCATCGCGGGCCAGGTCCCCAGTAGGGGGTGTGTAAGAGGCAACCACACACTGATGTTTCTCTCCCTTTCTCCTTCCCTTCCCTCTAAAAATAAACACAAAAAACTTTAATTAAAAAAAATAATAAAAGAGAAAAAACATAAATAAACATTTATGTCAGTTAAGAAAAAAGTCTTTCTGGATAACTTCCATGATATTGCAAATAATGCCTTCAACTTTCATTTTTCAATTTTTTAATTTACAAAAAAGTACAAATGCTTCTAACATGTCAATAAACTACAGTTGGCTTGGGGAGGTGGTATAGGTAGGGACTATGAAAGCAATCACCGTGAAGGTAAATACTTATTACTTACCAAGCTGAAAGTGAAACTTACGAAGCTGCTCTAAAAATATCTGCCGCTCTTCTACCTTCCCGGTTTCATCCCTCTGCTTGCTCCATCACTAGGCTACTCCCCCTATTGATTCCCACGCCCAGCTAGCTTTCTTCTCTCTCTCTCCTTCCTTCTCCCTTTAGCTATTTATTTATTTTTACCATCTCCTCTGCTGATCCTACAAATTTTAACTCGACAGCACCAATACATAAATTATGTGCAAAAAACACTGAGAAGGGAGGGCGCTTACCGCATATTCTTCTGGTGTAACCTTAAGAACATCAAATACCACGGCATCAAAGCTTTTCTTCAATTCAGAACCCTTGTCACTTAATGATTCAGAACTGCTACTTTTCTGTTAAATTAAAAGAAAATGCAGCCATTTTAATACTGTCTCAAGTCAGTGTCACAGAAACTAGACTGACATTAAAAATTGAGGAAAGAGTGCGGTGGGTTAACAGACTGTAGGGAAGCTGGGCAGAAAGCACTGCTTATCTGGAAAAGCATTAGATAAAGGATAAGGCAACTTGAAGTCTAACCACAACTTTAGATTTTTAGGTTCTTTAGTTAGGTCATCGTCTTGTCTGTCAGTTTCCTACAATCCTATCATTTCCTATAGAAATAAAATATTTAACAAGTTCAATGAATTTTAAATGGGGTAAAGAGAAGTTAGGGGAAGGGAAGAAGGATACACATATTTATAATTTTTAAACTAATTTTTACTAAGGAAAAGACAAATTATTTTCATAACATACACTATAAAAAACATTCAGAACTCTATTATTAAATAACCCAGTCTTATTTGTGAAGTGAATGTCTGTCTGTGATAGTATAATGGATACTATTCTTCCTAACATTATTACAAATGTAAGTGTTTTCTGCTTTAAGCTTATTGTTTTAAGTCTGAATTTGCTATTGCTTCATGTAGGCCAAAAACGGTGGCTTTTGGCTCTGAAAATCTTATTTCTATTCAATTTCCACTTCTCTGCCCCGTGAGATAAAAATGTATTCTGCGTCATCTGGCTGAAATCAGAGCATCATCACTGGAACAATATTTAGATCATGCTCTTCTAAACAGTGGCAGGAAATCAGGCTACAGTTAATGACACAAAGAAATTAACCAAAGTTTCAATTACCACGGTATAATGTATGTCAACCTACCAGCTGCTTTTATACATCACTTTTGAGCACTTGTCACTATTCCTCATTTTTACTTTTTCCCTCCCTTTCAGGAGCAGCTAATTATCAAAATTGTTACAAAGAAAGAGATGTGTCATTAATTTTGGGAAGTTCTCAACCATTATTACTTCAAATATTTCTTCTGCTCCCCTTTCTCCTTCTGGTAGTCCCATTTCCCATATGTTACACCTTCTGTCACTGTCCCACAGTTCTTAGATATTCTATTTCATGTCTTTCATTCCATTTTCTCTTTGCATTTTAGTTTGGGAAGTTCTCACTGACATATCTTCAGGCTCACTAACTCTTTCAACTCCCTAACTGGTGAGCCGATCAAAATCATTCTTCATTTTTGTCACAGTGTTTTTGATCCTAGCATTTCCTTTTGATTCTTAAGAGTTTCAATATCCCTGCTCGTATTAGCCATCCTTTCTGGCACACTGTCCTTTTTTCCATTAGAGTCCTTAGCACTGTCGATCATTGTGAATTCCCAGTCTGATAATTCCAAAGTCTCTGCCATATCTGAGTCTGGTTTTGTTGCTTGTTGTCTCTTCAGACTGTTTTTTCTTACCATTCATCATGCGCCACAATTTGTTGAAGCTCAGACATTTTTGTTGAAAGCCAGGCACGATGTATGGAGTAACAGGAAGGTAAAAAGGCTCACAGGGTGTAAGGGTTTATGTTTATCTAAGTAGGAGTTATGCTCTGTTTACTCTGTTGTTCCTAGAGGTATCCAAGAGTTCAGTTTCCCCTAGTGCCCTTGCTTCTCTCTCTCTCTCCCCCACTGTCTTTGGATTTCTCTAGAAACTCCTCCTTAGCTAGAATGTGTGCTGGCAGTTCTTTCAGATGCAGTCCTCGGTCACACGGCGCCCTGCTGCTGTGGTGCTGCTGTGTGGGGCGGGAAACCCTCTTCAGCCCTAGAGTCAGGTCCTTCTAAGCTTAGCCTGTGCTCTTGGGCTGTGACCTCCTCAGTTGCTTCTAAGTGCCTGTACTCCCCTCGGAAAGTGAGACGGGGAGGTTAGGGGGGCTGGAGGTGGGTGGTTCTCCTGCCCCAAGTAGGTTAGGCTCTGGTAGTTTCCCTTGAGGTCAGAGAGAATAGAATGTGCTGGGCATACTTCAAAATTATTGCGTCTCCTGGGCATATTTCCAAGTGGCTGCTTTCCCCTCCCCTTGCTGAGAGAAGCAGGGGATTTTTCTCTGATCTTCACTGTGAGAACCTGGTGGGGGTCCCAGAGGTAAAACTCACAAAGCAGGGGTGGGAGCCCAAGACTGGGCCCCCCAGGTGTTTGTAATAGTCTGCAGGCCACCTCCAGCAGTTGGGCAACTATGAATTAAGTTTTCCTACCCCTTCCGGGCTCCAGTGACTTCTGCGCTTGGTAGGCTGTGATTCTCTGTGTTGGTCCCTCTCTCTAGTTTTTCAGGCATTGCTCTCAGTTCGGTCTGTGACATCAGTTCTCTGACAGAACTAAAAAGAGCTATTGCTTTTCAGTTTGTTCAGTTTTTTCATGTTGCAAGGACAGGAATGATGAATTCCAAGGTCTTTACATGTCCAAGAAGAAATCCAAAGTCCCATAAACGGATTTTATACCTATTGTTTTATTTCATGTTTAATCTCTATAACTATGACAAGCTTACAGTATGTCAACAATATTATTTTATGTTCTAAGACTAATAGAACTTTATTCATAATGTTAAGCATTCAAATAGACATCAATTTAGCAGTATACACTAATCCAGTAACTGCCCAACTAACTAACTAACTACATTCTGTCATGTAATAACCTGATAATTAACATAACTTTGTAATTTCCTCCAAGTTTTTAACTCATTCCAGACAAGTTAGCAAAACACATCGGTAATATCACTGCTCATGAAACTGAGCAGTCACTCTCCTTCGGTCCTTACGAGGGCCATGCTTCTATCTGCTCCTCCGACACCAGCAACTACGGGGGTAATTACGAGAACCTAGGCAGTGCTTAAGCATAATGTCCACTAAGAGAACAGTTAATAATTCTTCATTCAACACAAAACTACATACTTCTAAGTCTGAAAGGAAGTTCACTGCAACTCAGAAGCTTCAAGCACAGGTTAAAAGTAAAGGTGCTAAGACGGCAGGAGCCAATCACCCAGAGAAACCCCCCGATGAAAACATATTTACTTTTACAAAAGTCAACAGAAAATTTTTATATAAATGAAATGATCTATTTTATTTAACAAATAATTGTGTACAGCTTCCAATAATACTAGACAAATGTTTCAAGATCCACAGTTAAAAATATACTACACAGACGCACATATATTTTATCATATTCAAGTAATATAGTTACAAATATACCAAGTCAACACAAATTGTTAAGAAAGTTTTTTTTTTTAAGTGACAGTTTCAAAAACAGAAAAGCTCCCATCTGCTTCAGGGATCAGGAGGCAACTTTCCTCAAAGTTTCGCAACTGAAACAGGTTTTGAAAGACATACAAAACAGATTTTTTGTGCAGTCAGAAGGAAGGCCACATCAGAGTAAGAAGAAAAACTCCAGTTAAAAAACTGACATAGGCAGGTCTAACAGAAGTAGGAAAAATTAAGGTTTATACAAACCCCAGCAAGATGTAGTATTCTTTCATAAGATTGTAAATTTCAAGTAGAGGAATAGTAGCAGTTAAATCCATTAGAAAAAAAATTTAGGACCATTTTGAGAAAAGTCTTGAATGCAAGTCTAAGGGTTATTTGTATTGTATAGTAGGCAATGGGGAACCATGAACAGTTTGGGGGTACGATAAAGTTTAGCAGTATTGTAAGAATACTAAAACTGAACTGCAGTCAAATAGACCAAACAGAGTTGAAAATAGAAGTGCAAAATCAAACTAAAAGGCTGCTGCAATAATCTAGACAAGATATAATAAATGATCAAATGAAGACAGCAATAGTAGAAATAAGAAGGAAAGGGCTAGATCTTGAGATAAAGTGTGGGGGACAGGCTCTAAGGTGGCTGCCACAGATCTCTGTTTCTTTGCAGTCAGGCCCTTGTGTAATCCTCTCGACTTGAGTCTGGACAAGACCTGTGACAGAAGAAGCAGAGTCGATGGGATGGCACTTCCAGGGTTAAGTTACAGACGACAGTTAACTTCTCTTTCGCAGGCTGACCCTCCCAGGTTGTGGGGAGCGAAAGACTGTGGTGGGTAAAAGGGGAGCATGTCAGTGAGAAACCTACAGATTCAAACTTAGCTGCCTGGGGAGATGGTGATGCCATTAACAGAAGTCACGGGCAGGAGCTGGGCTATTTTCCTTCCATGCTGTGCAGCAGCAACTTGGCTTTGTTCATACTGTAGGTACAATGGTCCATCAGAAACCCTTTGTAACATTTACAAGGGAAGCCAGAGCTAGTGATAGCAATATGGAAATCATCTGCGTAAGAAAAATAATCAAAGCCACAGACTTACACTAATTTCAATGATAGCAGGGCCCAAGTAGCCAGCTGGGGCAAAATGGAGCTGAAGTTACTAAAGAAATTTGAGGTGAAGGTGTTAAGAGGGTCATTATTCTCAAGTTAGAGGAAAATAAAGGAAAAACACAGAAGCTAGAGGCTAAAAGTTATTACGGGAAGCAGGTAAGTACCCTAGATTTACAGACAACACAAAACAGGAAAAAAGGTGACGCACAAATAAAATCAAGAGACATTAACTAGAGAGGTGCGACTCGGGTTCCGCCTTCATCGCCGTCTCTGACACTCTAGGCTGCGCCGCCGGAGTGGCCCGCCCAGCACCCCAGCCCAGTGGGTCTTTATTCTCTTCCAGTGGGTCTGGGATCAAGGGATCTAGACAGAGTCCAAAATTATGTGATTCCAAATAAAAGAATCAATCTTCGCTTCACTTTTAGTATTGTCCTCAAGGTTCATGTAATGTAAAAACACACATAAAGGAAATTCTAAGTATGCTTTAAAACTAAACCCAAGAAAGGATTTTAAGTAATCATTTTCTGTCAAGCATCTTAAGTGGAGAGGGTTAGCTGTTTCTAAGGTGCTCAGTGAACACCTGAATGGTACAATTAAAACTTTTTTTAAAAAACTAAAAAATCTGTAGTCCTTTTCTAAGTTCTGATTTAAATCTGTGACCAGTCATCAAGCTTGGAAAGTTAGAATGTCAGGTAAGGAACTTTACAACGAACCTCCTTTGACGTCTCACCTCAGAAGCAGTCGCAGCAACATTGACACTGCTGGCCTGCCCGTTCGTCAGGTCCATGCTTCCCACAACATCGGTCCCTGACACTAGGTCACCAGCGCAGAAGGCGGACGGACTGCTTCACGTCCAAGGCCATAAATACATTATTATTCCTGTAAAGAACCAACAGAAAATTTTAAATGTGTGTTTAAATTATTATAGGATGTTTAATGAAACAAATCCATGCCTGTCACCATGTCAAGAAATAAAATTTTTCCACTATCCTGAACTCTTTCTTATTCCAGTTAAATCACTAAAGCCAGTCTGAGGACAATCCTGTAGGCAATTTTCAAATGATCAGAAACAGCAAATGAACAGTGTTCAATGCATGCTGTTATGTTCTTCATCATCAAAGCAAAAGCATAAATTCAAAACCTTTTTTAGTTTTAGGTAAAGAAGGTGTAAAAGAACCATGCAGCAGAATAAAACATGGTATAACAATAAATTTCAGATCTAAATGACAACTCTCAATTAACAATACTGAGTGAGTTTACCATTGCTGATAATCTAGTTTACAAAGACATTACAAATAATTAAAAATGCGGCATGTGTAATAAAAATACCACAATATATATTTGTGTGTGTAGGATTTTAAAGTCCACTGAATATCTTCGGTCCAGTATCTCACTTATCTTTGCAACTACCAGTAAGACTAATTAAGGAAGATGTCACATAACAAAGAAACAGAGCCTCTGGGGACACAGGCTGGTAAGTGAGGAGCCGAGAATAAAATTCAAGCCGTCTAAAATTCTGCTCACATAGTGTTTTCACAACACTGGATTTCTTTCCACTTTACTGGAAGTCGGAATATTTACCTGGGTTCTACTCTCTTCCCACAAGCAGCCCTACCTTCCTAGGGCAGAATTCTTTCCTCTTTGTAAAACGACAGAAGCAAATGGACCTTATGCTCTGCAACTTTACATTTCTATGATGTTTTCCTCTTTTTTTTTAATTTTACTTTTCAATTATAGTTTACATTCAATACACTATCGTGTACTGTTTCAGGTGCACAGCAGAGTGGTTGGACAATCACGTACTCTACAGGGTGGCACAACTGACATTATCAGCGCCCACCTGGCACCGTACACAGTTATTACATTACTGACCATGTTCCCTGTGCTTTTCTTTACATCCCCATGACTATCTTGTAACTACCAATTTGTACTTCTTAATTCTTTTACCTTTTTCTTCAAGTTCCCCGATCCCATTCCCCTCGGACAATCATCAGTGTGTCTGTTCTCTCATCTGAGTGTTTCAGTTTTGTTTTTTCACTTATTTTGTTCTTAAGATTTCACATATAAGTGAAAGCAAATGTCATTTGTCTTTCTCTGACTGACTTATTTTACTTAGGGTAATACCCTCTAGGCCCACCCATGCTGTCACAAATGGTAAGATTTCATTCTTTTTTATGGCGGAGTAATATTCCATTGTATAAATGTGCCACAGCTTTTTTAGCCACTTGTTTATTGATGGGCACTTGGGTTGCTTCCATATCTTGGCTATTGTAAATGCTGCAATGAAAAAAGGAGTGCATATGTTCTTTCGAGTTAGTGTTTCAGTTTCCTTCAGATATATTCCCAGAGGCGGAACTGCTGGGTCATAATGCAGTTCCATTTTCAATTTTTTGAGGTAACTCCATACTGCCTTCCATAGTGGCTGCACCAATTTGCATTCCCACCAACAGTGCACAAAGATTCCCTTTCCCCCACGTCCTCGCTTGCACTTGCTTGTTGATTTACCAATGATAGCCATCCTGACAGGTGTGAGGTGATACCACATTGTGGTTTTAATTTGCACTTCTCTGATGATTAGTGACAATGAACAGCTTTTCATGTCTATTGGCCATCTGCATGCCCTCTTTAGAGAAGTCTCTTATTAAGGACCTCTGCCCATTTTTCAATTAGATTGTTTGGATTTTTTGGTGTTGGGTTGTATGATTTTCTCATAAATTTTGGATATTAACCCCTTATCAGATGTATCCTGGCAAATACATTCTCCCATTCAGTTCTATGATGTTTTTCATAATAGAAATGCTAAGTGTCTATAAATTAGGTATTTTAAACTATACCCACTTTAAAAACTGAGTTTGAAATATCATTAATAATTCTCTTGATGCTAAGTTTCCTCTCTCTGGAGAACACTATATGACAGTGTTCTAGAAGCACATATTAGAACGAGGTGGCCTAAATGTGAGCCCAGCAGCTGTTTGGCTCTGTGCTCACTCTCCTTCCTTATCTATAAAACGGAGCTTACCTCAGAGCTGCGGTGAGAAGAAACGATTTAATAGATGCCAAGCACCTAACACAGTGCGGACACACAGTAAGTGTGCCATTGTGATGACGCGGACTTCATCCACTATCTACTTAATCCACACAAAGCTTAGAATCAATGGAGTTTTCTAATTAAAGACGACGAAAACCTTGAAAATACACCTCTGGCAAAATACATGTTGGTGGGTGTCACCGAAACCCTAACTGCAAACATCTGGATGAGAAAGCCTCAGCTCTGTTTCCTAGATGCATCAAAACACGCTTGTGGTTTTCAAATGCTTAAAATTATCACTAATGACAGCTGAAAATACATCTTTAATTTATCTTAATTTCTTTAGATATATCCTCAGTGCCAGCTAAGAGCAAAACATTGTGCTAGAGTTCTTCAAATAAAATGTATTAGAAATAATGGTTTTAAAAAGATTTTAACTCCATTTAGAAAAATCAGTGTGAAAATGACTACACATAGGAATACTTTAACTTCCTTTGATCCACAGTATTTCATTTTATAAGCTTCATTAGCCTGCTGACACTATTAAGATCAATTTATATTTACACTGCTATACAAAATGAGCTTGAAAATCCAAATTCTCTCTGAAAGCAACACTCAGTTAGCAATGAAATGTTTTAAAATAATTTCATTTCATTCCACATTCTATGCATACATGGACATAGATTCCTAAATCAAGAGTGCCCCCTAGTGTTATGAAAAAGATTTTAATTAAATTGTTAAAGGAAATGTATCCTTCATCTACCTTCTATATCAAATACATAAATTTTATTACTATTACTTACTGAAAAACAGGTAATACAGACCAGGATTAAACATTAATACATTTGTAAACTACAAAAGGATAGATTCAATCTTCCTCAGCCTGCTTAAATTAAAATGTCATTCATATTAGTCCATGAAAATGAAGGTCATATTAAAATCAATTACATTTTCAGTATAAAAAAAAAAAGTAGAGCAAAGCCTTTAAAAAATCCTACTCATAACTAGTGGGTTTGCCAAAAATTCCATTCAGTCTTTTCCATAAAATAAAAAGACACATTTTTTCATTTTCACCAATAACTATATAGATTTGGATATTGTGATTATGTCGGCTCTCTCCCACATGGTATAACATTGATTGTTCTCAATTAATGTCTTGATCTGACTGCTATCAACTCCAACTGGTCTACACGACCGTGGAGCACCATCTAGTGAGAAAGTTCTAGCATAAAACGTCACAAACCACTTTTGACATGCTCCATCAGTCACAGCACCTTCTCCATACACTGCACAAATCTTTTTTTGCATTTCAGTTGTTTTTATCTTTCTTGAAATAATAAAGCATAATACGTCAATAACGTATATTTTCTTGCATCTTCAATATTAAAATGGCTACACAAAAGTTCGCCAATTTTGGTAAGTTTTTTTAATGTACACTGATATGACAGCTGTCGCAATACAACCTAACAAAATTGTTTTGAATGAAGTTTAACTAGAGCCACAGAGCGATCTTACAGAAAAAAACAAGTGAGCTTTTTGGTCAACCCAATATTTACAAATGTACTACATGTCATCAGTATTTAACGCTCTGTAAGGACAACAAAGCCTCATATGATACCATAAAAACACTGTAGGTCCTGAAAGACAATTTATTTTTGAGTTTACACTTCAAGACCTTTCTATGCTTTGCACACAGAAAAGTTCAAATTAAACAATACAAATAAGTGCTTTAATATCGCTTACTTTTCCTCGCGCTATGAAGGGCACAGCCATTCGTGACCACCAACACTGCCACAGCTCTTAAGTAAATTCATTATTTCTTTCTTATTCCCTTCTGAAACTTATGAAGACTAACTTTTGGGTTTAAATCCCAAAACAGTCATGCATATTACTTCTTTCCAAGTAATAGAATTTCCAAATAGGAAATCTGAAATGTGTAGATATAGTTCCTTAACTGAGGTTGTAGGATGAGATTATTAAGTTGCAGGTACATTTAGCCTCCTAACCCCCGACCTGTTCAATGTATTCCCACTAAGAAACCTATGCTTTTTAAATACATGAACAAGGGGGTTAAAGTGACAATTTCTCACTAATTAAAATTCAATCTCATTTCAGAGTACCAGTTACATATTCTTTTATATAATAATTTATGCTATCATCATTAGAAATACTATGCTAGACACAACAGTTTTGCAAAACACTCCAGAAGAGTGAAGCAACAATAAGGAAAATGGTAGTGAAAAGCAATTAATTAGTGCAATTTCTTTGGAAACATTAAGACAATACAGAATTGATATGATTCATGTACTTTGGCTTAAATTTTCAGCCCTGGAAATTCATCTTATCAAAGCTGGAGAAAAAGAAAAAAACTATATAAAGCTATTCAATTAAACACTATTTACAACAGTGTGAACCAGAAGCAACTTTAATACCTTTGTACATAATCACATTAAAAAATTTCAAGTCGACAATTATATAAACATGAAAATAGAAGTGACAGTTTCAACAGAAACTAAAACTTCTTGTTATTCTTATAAGTTGTGTGGGGAAAAAAGCAATAGGGTAAGATGAAAACATTGTCATTGTAATTCAGTATGTGTATAAAAGTTATTTAAATATTAATAATACATTTTCTATGGCACTCACGGAAGGCCCAAGATTTAAACGGCCTCTGTATCATAGCACTAAGGCGAGCTCACTTCGGCATGTGGAACAGCTAAACTTGCGCGCCTCCTTGATGTTGTTAATCTAAGAAAATTGGAGATTAGTCCCAAATTCCCTAGTACTTTGTTTCCAATAATTACAGCCATCACTGATGAGCAACAAAGAAGATTTTGTTTGCAACATAACTGATATTTGGCCATTCTGAGAAAAGTTTAATGAAAACATATAGTTGCCTCTTAAAACCATTTCCGGTATAGTATTAAGCAAGATTATCTCTCTGCTTTGCCATCCTGAAAAAGTTCAAGCTGGTACAAAGGAAAAAGAAAGGAGTTCTAATGCATCCCAGGGATACAGAGTCCCCAGTGCCTCCCACGGAGAGTTCACTAGTCTCCTGCCATTGTTTGTCCTTTCACTGCTCGTCAATATTCTATTACTATATTTTTGCACCGATTTATTTATGTATGTCTCCTTAATGAACTTTGAGTTCCCTAATGTTAAAGGCCCATATTTATAACAAGACACAAGAGAAAAAGCACTATTATTTTTCATTCAGGCACATACACACAATACTTTACCTCAAATTGCCATTACCTATTTAATAATTATCTGTTGAATGAGTGAATGACTGGGCAAGGCAGTCATTACATGAACTCCCAATTAACAATAAAGCTATGGAGAGAATGGCAATCAGATAATCAATACATACAACACTATGCACACTTAATGAGTAAAGTAGTAATGAGGATTTCTATTTCCAGCAACGTGGCTGACAAAACAATGTAAAACTCTTTGTACACAAGAAAGTTGGAAACGGGGGCTTGAATTTTGATACCAGTAGGACAGAAAAGACAACCAAGAGAAGAGAATGGAATTGAGACCCACACGCAATCCTTCCTACCCCACCCCATCCCCACACCTTTATCGACAACAACGCCAGAGAGACTGTCAGTCTAGTCCCTTCAGTGATAATATAGTCTATTTTTAAAAAATGTATACGGGTATAGGAAGGTATGGAAACTTATCCATCTTGGCTTAGGCTTAACATACAGGACGGAGGAGGATGTCTACAAATTTGGCTACAAAATGAAAATGCGTAACATGACATGCTTCAGCACAGACACGGAATTTGAATTTATACTACCAGCCTGGTTCAAAACCCTCAAGACAGGAATTCATATTAAATTTGTTCACTAGCCAGTGGGACTCCCAAAACCCAAGGCAGATGAAGGGAACAAAAATTTGGAGGGGGAACATTCTTTTAACCCAGGCACTGTGGAGTTCCCACAGATAAAGCCCTACTGGCAAGATCAAAATAAAAATTTACCAACTCTATAAACAAATAACCCACTACAAATAAAAGTAGGAAACAGAACTATTATCACTTGAGAACTTTAGGTGAAAAATAATCAGATACAAGGCTGTCAAACAGGAAACATTAAAATCAGCAGCCTTAAAGGAAGAAACTGAAAACACAACAAGGTATTATGAAAAAGCAAGACAACCATTTGTAAGAGAACCAAGTATGAAAATTTTTTAAAGAAAAAATGTATCTAGTCATTGGAGAATTTAGCATCAGGTTAAACACAACTGAAGAGAGAATTTGTGAAAAACAGAAAAATAAAATTATGCAAAAATTCTGCACAAAGAATTAACGAATGGAAAAATGTGAAGAGAGAATAAGAGAAATGAAAACTAGAATAATATAATACAGCTTAAGACCAGTTCCAGAGGAAGAGATAATAAAAGGCACCCTGTAAAGAGATAAAGGTTGAGAAATTTCCAGAACACCAGAAAGACATCTATCTTTATACTCGGGAATCACAAGCCTTGAGCAGGATAAATAAATAAAAGGAGTCATATTCTATACACATTACTTTGTTTAAAAGGCAAGTGGGATAAGGTACTTTGCTTACATAGGAACAAAGTTAAACGGAAAGCTTCTCAACAGTGCCTACAGACACAAAAGAAAAGGAAATATCTTCGAAGTGCCAAGAGAAAATGACAGTTAACCTAGAATTCCACACCCAGCTAAATTCTCATTCAAAAGAAGGTAAAATAAAGACATTTTTAGACAAAGAAAGAATTCGCCACAATATCAGTCCTTGGGGATAAGCTGGAAGGGAGGGAGAAAACTAGGAGAGGTGAACAGAAAAACCAGACAGGACAGATGGAGAAACTGATGGAAGAACAAACAAGAAAAAAACCAGGACAGAACGGAGGTGGGGAAGCAAAAAGAGGAGGGGAGAGCAGGGAGGCTGGGGGGAGGAGGAGATAAAAAAGGAGGGAAACAGAAAAGGGAGCCTAAAAGGCTGTTCGCTTACTCTGTTCAAGTCTGTAACATAGTCAGAAGGGAGAGAGCAGGGAAGAATGAACTGGAGAATACCACAACTCGTTAGCCTGTGATTCGGCTTCAGCGGTCTCACGGTTTCTACAGGAGGAAATGATGTCTGGGTTTATAAAGAAAGGTAAGTTGAAGGGCAGGAAGAAAGGTGAAGTAAAACAGCATCAACAAGGCACCCATTTAAAGTAAAGATGGCCCAAAGGAGGAGCAAGTGGAGCACTGGCCGGCTTGCTGGCGAGAACCTTACGGATGCGCTCGGGCAAGGTTCAAAGAAGTGACAGGACCTGATTGCGGAGGGTTTCGGCTGTCAAACAGGAATTTAGATGGGAGGGAACTGGCACTAGGACTCATTAAAGGCGTGTGAGCAAGGCAATGTAGGAAATGAAAACCAGTTTTTCAAGATTTAACATGCCGGTGGTAAGTCACTATGCTTTAGAGAAGATGAGCAGTAAAGAAGATGCTCCCACCAGCAAGAGCAGAGTAACTGAAGTGGTATGAAAGCCCCTTCCCACCGAGCCTCTCGGGTCCTGCGGGTGTACAAAGCCTCCCACGGTCACATTCTACCTCCTCAACTTCAACCAGCTCAGACTATTCCACCACCGGTTTCCAATTCAGAATCGCTCATTCCGTAGAAAGGGCAATCCCGGTTAGATGTTATTTAAATGAAAAACAAAACAAAACAAAACAAAAAACAGAATTCACAGAATTCATGAATAACCCCCAGTCTCCCCTCCCCGACCCCCACCCTGGCCAAGGGGCGGAGGAAGTAGTTCAGTGGGGGAAGCATGAGAGAGAAAATACTCCTTTTAGGACTTTAACCATGTGTGTTATGCTGGGTAAATTATTTAATCTCTGAACTTTGGTTTCTTCATTTATAAACAAGAGATGATAAAGTAAACCCGAGAGATAGTTTGTGAGAATTAAATGACATCATACAGAAAAAAAAAATTCAATGCATCTAGAGATGGTATGCTATGGTAAGAACACAGATTTGGGAGTCACGAAGTCCTGGGTCCGAATCCTAGCCTAGGCACGAGGAGCCAGCTGTAAGGCCTTGGGCAAGGAACTTTGCTCATATTTTAGCAGAGGCTCAGAGTCCACCTATCAGTGATGTGGCTTAAAAAGAAAGGCAAAAGGAAAGGGGAAAGCAAACCTCCAAGTGTTCTTCTACTTCTAAGTTCCAGAAGCACGTGAAATTTTCAATATAAATTAATGGATTAAAAAAGTAAGTAAACTATTCCTCTAAATTAAGCATTTTGAAAGCATATTTAAAGTACACTGAAAATTTACTAAATGATCCAAAAAAATTTACTTTAAAAAATATTCATTTCTTAAAAGGAAGTTCTAAACAAGTAAACATGTCAACTACTACCGACTGTGCTCTCAGGACGAGAGGCCTCCCAATAGTCTGCGGTTCTAGATCCCTGGATTTAACGACAAGAGGTCCCCTGAGATGCTACTTTACATGCCGACTAATTTCTAAGCGTAGATTAAACATAAATGTTATAAATTATTTTATGAACATATTCAAAAGTACCCAACTTGAAATTATTCCATGTATCCTCAGAAGTACAGTATAAATGAATAAAAAATTCTAAGCAACACTTAACTCTTAATCAAAAGATAGCAAGCATCTTTCAAACAGCACCAATTCACACCCTGAAACTACAAAGACAAGCTCTGGGGAATCTCCATCACTATATGCCAAGTACCAGGGCGGGATCAGCAATTTCGCATACCACCCCGGCTGCTGAAGAAAAGAAAATTGATGATGTCTAAACCAATCTACACATTTAGAAGTCTCATGTCCAAAGAACTAAATAAATTATATTCCAGTAAGAATGTTTACTGAATCACTTACCAAGTTATAGTTTAAAGTTAAACATCTATAAACAGATTCCAGACATATATTTTATTTCTAAATATTTTAGGTACACATTCAAGATGTGTGAGAGAAAGATGATTTACAAAACAAAGTAAACTAAGACCTTAACTTAGTAGAAAAAAGACAAAGCAGAAATTTTTCACATCTAACATGCCACCTTATTAACCCTACCTGAAGCAGAATGTATACATTAAGGGTAATGAAAAGAAACTGGTCCATTTAAAATGTTCCTCACCATCTATAAAAGAGTAGACATTATTTCTCCAAGTAAAGCTTTCAAATAGTGACACTACTTTAAAAAATTAACTTGGATTCAAACTGTTTTACATTAATCAATGAAGAGAGGCTCTACACACAAGTCTTTCAGATATAATCTTCTTGTTTTTATACCAAATTCCAGAAGTAATGGGATGATCCATTTATACACGGGCCCACATCTACAGAGACAGCTTATATTTCCATTGCACCTAAATGGCCTAAAACTAAATGCGGCGGAAGAGAGACTTTCAAGTTACTAAATACTAAATGGGGGGATATCCATTAAATACTGCCTGCAAAGGTATACTCCATCTGCAGCACAGGTTTGCTGAAGATAATTTGCCACAAGATTTTAACATATGAGAGGTCTGAGATGTCCTATGTGACCTGGCCCAAAATATAAATGTAGGTTAACTCGAGATTCAGATAACAGAGAGGGAGTTCCAAGCAAGGAGAGAAACTGCACTGCAAATGTTTGTTTTGTTTTGTGTGTTTTGTTTTGGGTGGTGTGTGTGCATTTGGGCCAGATGTTCCACTCAGAACACAAACCCATTTGAGTGTTCATTTAGCTCATAACACTATATATTTGAAATTAAAAAAAGAAACACAACCTAAACATACTGTACAATATTAGCAGTTAAAACATGAAAATGATCCGGGAGAATCACAAAGAGATCTATACAGTTAGTGAAAGTGTGCTGCTGCAGGCGCAGGACTGGTCAGAGACAGGAACTCGGCCTATGGGTACCAAACAGCGGATGGAAAACAGCATGGTCAGTCTGCGCCGGTGGGGGCAGGACCAGTGTCCGGGCTCCGAGATCCGAGCCAAGGTTTCAGGGTTTCATAAGGGGAGGCAGCAGCACAGCGCAGTACCTCCCTCAAAGCTGCAAGAGAACAGAAAGGGCCTAGAGAGAAGGGCAGTGGAGCAGCCCGGCCACCCACCCAAGGGGTTCCTGCATCTGAAATGTGAGTCTACACTGAACATCCCATAATAGCCCATAGGCAAAGGCTTTTACACAACAGAACACTAGGCAACCACTAAAATATAGCAGAAGAAAACTCAGTGACACGTGGGAAAATAGTCACGATGTACTGCTACATGAATAAAGCAATTTTCCAAACAGTATTTACGGTATGATACTTTTTGGCTGCATTACCGTTATTACAGCATATCACTGCTACGTTATAGCATAGCACATCAGAGCACTTAACTGGCATACACTGAAATGTGACTCTCTCCAAGTTGACAAGTCAGTGTTTTCCTAGATTTTGGCTTACATATATATTTTTAAGTTTTCTACAAAAACACTTTAATTAGAAAAAAGTAAAAAAGTGTTTTCCCACAGACTGCTTATTAGTTGCAAGAGGGAAAATAAGGAACCGCACTGCACGGATCGAAATTACCATCACCAGTGAGGAGCAGACAGACGGACACCTTGTGCCTCCGGAGCGATGCTCTGGGAAAGACACGACATCACTTATGGTCATGTCACAGAGCTGGGACTGCATACCCTGAATCTAACCCCAAGGAAATGGACACACCTACCCCAAGGAACCTTCCATAAGTGCATTCGTTTAAAAATGTCAGTGTTACGAGGCACAAAGACAGTCATTACGCATTACGGAAAAAGAGACGTGCCAACTAAAGGTCCTACATTAGAGGACAATAAATACTATACAAGATATATATTATTGGGACGATTCACAAAACTGGAATACAGACTGTAGATGAAAGTGCTGTTACCAGTTTCCTGAATCTGATAACTGCATTGTGGTTACAGAAAAGAATAATTTTGTTCCTAAGAACTACAGCTGAAGTACAAGGCAAAGGGGTATGAGGTATGCAAACTAATCTCAAATACTGCAGAAAAAAACAGCATGTACATGAATGAGAGAGAGAAATAAGTGATGAGGAAGCAAACGGGGCAAGATGTTAACAACTGGAGAATTTGCACAGAGGGTATGCTACTTCATTGTCTTTACTACTCTTGTACCTTACCTGTTGCTTGACATTATTTAGAGAGAAAAAGGGAGGGGGGGCTGTAAATTCTCCTGAATTACACAGAACCTTCTCAACTTAAAAACCTGCAACTTGCGAAGTTCCATGGGAACTAAGAAAGCTATGGATCCAGTCAAGAATACAACTCTTCCCACCAACAGATGGCCTCAGTAGGTGCTTGTTTAGTGTCACTTTTGTCCTCAGAGCCCAAATGGTTTCATGGAACAGCCTTCTGGAACTAAGCTGCAGAGAACCTCAAATACATGTGCCTCATGCTAATACAACGAATAATACAAATGAATATTACTTAAGAGGTGGAAAGTACTTTGGACATGTCAGCTTGGAGTACATTTCAAATCCCCAAGTCTCCCCTTATTTTGGTATCTGCCCCTCATCCCTGGGCATGCCCTACACCCCCACTATCCAAGGAGAATAATGGCTGTAGTAATTTACTATAAAGTGATGGGGAAGTGTTCTTCACATGTGCGAGAAAGAAAGAAAGCGAGGGAAGAAAAAACGGGGAGGGAAAGGAAGTTTATTTACTTACTACTTTATTCCAATCTCCTGGTTTTACAGAGACAACAATCCAAGGGGAGGTCACGTGATGCAGCCAAGCTCACATTATCAGTTAATGGCAGAGGTAGGCCTTAAGCAAGTCTTCTGTTTGCTAATCCTCAGCACTTTCTACAAAGCCTAATTACCCTCTCCCTACCAACGCTTAATTACATGTTTAAATACTGGGGAAATGCAGGCGGTGGCAGGGGTGAAATATCTAGTTTCCCTCTTCACTTGTAATAAAATTCCTTCATGAACAAGATGACAAAGGAAAGAGCATGTACAAAAGCTAGAATGGTACAATCTTTTGTCCCTGCCATTCAGGGACGTGCCGATAGTTTAGCATGGTATAATTAGAGAGCAAAATGTAAATGAGACAGGAAGCATCAGGGACTTGTCTAGAGAAGTAGGTATAAAAAAAGGGCAAAGTTTGACACAGTTAAAAAAAAAAAAAAAAAAAAAGGCTGGACTTTAACCTGCATGCAATCCAAAGGCAGAGGCCTTATAAATGGACTATTAAATTACATGATCTTACATGTTTCATTCAGAAGGTGATACACACTTCGAGACTATATTATTCATTTCTATTGAATTCAAGTCTCAACAAATGAATACCTACCTATGTGACCACTTCAAGTACAACAAATCTTCAATGTGGATTAGGGATTTGTCCCAAAACATCTTGAAAAATCCTCAAATTTGAGAACACTACTATGACATATAACACATTAAAGTATAACTACATTATTTTACTCCTACAGGCCTTTTAATGATTCTAAAAATACTGAAATAATTTGTACTTATTTACATTATCATACAAATTGCAGAACAGACTAATTTACATCATGAATTCAAGGCACCACCAGGTCTTACATTACACTTTTTAATTTACCCGAAATTCCTCTCCCTAGACCTATTTTCACTTCTCGTTAGCACTATCAGCACTAGGAGTTGGCTCCAGCAGCGGAGAGGGTGCTGGCATAAACAGAAGTCTGCATGAAAGAGCACAGGATAACAGGTGGCACTGAAGTGCGCCCATGGGTGATGGGCTGAGGTCAAAGCTGTGTGTGCTCAGCAAATCACAGATCCTCGTATGTCGCTCACCCTGCGAGTCATTCATGGAACAATGAGAATGGCAAGGGTTAATTTGTGAAAGACAGAGGTCTCTCCTATCAGCAACGGACTAGTCAAAAAAACATCACGTCCTCTAACAGTGAAGATTCCACTGGTCTTCTAAAAGTGACAATGCCTATAACAACAAAAATATTTGCATAGCAAGTCACCACTTACACACACAGCTTAAAAATAATTTCTGCGGAAGAGTTTCAAGAAAGGTTGTTTTGGTAAACTTACAACCTAGTTTTCCATTAGAACATTTCATGAAGAACCAAGAGTGCTGGGTGACTGAAGATGTTTACTACTGCACGAGGTCTTGGGGCCACCCAATGACCAGACAAAAAGAATTTCCTGTATAAACACTGAGGTGTCGTGGAGATTACAACACTGTTCTTCATTTATTTTAGCAGCTCCCTAAGATAAAAATTACTGCATTCTACTTAGGGAACTGAGGCTCAAAGAGGTTAAGAAAAGGGATATCTCTTAAGAGCAAAGAATCTTTCATAGAAGTTCCTCCTTCCATCCTCTTCTCCAACGCAGCCCCCCAAACGGAAGGCTTCCCTATGTGTTGCATTTGCTACTGCTGGCAATCAAATGTCTATTTACTTATGTCTGCCAAAGAGGAAATGCCAGGAAAGTCTTCACAGAGATCTGATATTTGAGATGAGTCTTAATGCGTAGAAACTGGACAGATGGAAGGGAAATGGTAAGGACATCCCTGGCAAGATGAATAAATACTTACAAAGATGTACGAATGGAAGAAGTCGGCAGGACAGGAGAATATTAGCTAATTCTTTGCAAAGAAAGCACAAGTGTGTGTGAGAGTGTGCATGTGTGGGTGAACATGGGCGATAAGCTGCAAAGACAGGCTGGAGCCAGATCAGGAAGCATTTACAACAGCATAGGAGAAACATGCACTTTATTCTCTGAATCAATACTTCTTAACTAAGAGACCATGAAGTAAACCCTAGAGTCATGATCTCCCCCAAAGTATGAGAGCTATATAATCAACACAAAAAATTTAATTTTCCTGGATCTACATCTGTCAAATGGTTTTCAAAGGGACTCAGGAATAAAAGTTTTTAAGAGCCACTATTGTGGATGACTGGGAATCACATGTAATTACAGGTCAGCGATGTGTGCCGTAACACTTTTATTTTAGAAAAGAAATTGGCAACACCTATGGCAGTTGATGGTCAGAGAGAGAACCTCAAAAGCAGAGAGAGCAATAAGTAGGTTATTACCCTACACCCACCAGGGGATTTTAAGTACATTTTAAAAACCTAATTTCAGAAACTTTTCAAAGGTAAGCTTGCTATTATTTATTGGCCATCTACACTGGGCTGTAAGCAAGAAAGGAACTAAGCCTTATCATTGCTTCCCATTTAAAGTCCATGGCATTCACTTATTCCACACCATCATCAGTAAAAGCCAGTCATACAACGGAGCAGCTGCAAGTGAAAGGAAACCACTCTATTCCGTGTGCAACCAACCAGCCGCCAGTGGGAAAGCGACCAGTAAATGTCAAAAGTCCCAAAAAAGAAATGCTGATGGTCTAGAACAGGGGCTGGCAAACTAGGGCCCACAAGCTGAATCCTGCCGTTTTTGTGAATTAAGCCACACCCATTCATTTATACTGTCCGTGGTTACTTTGCTACACAGAGGCTGACCTGAATAGATGCAACAGCGGCTTTACAGCTTGGAGGGGAAAAAAAAAAAGCCTAGAGTATTTACTATCTGGGCCTTTCCAGAAAGTTTGCCAACTTCAGGTCTAGAATGAAAACAGGGACACAAAGTCTACTCCAGAAAGTGCTCTGTAAGTAGAAGAGGTGGGAGTACCATGCAGGAAAGGCTGTATGGGACCAAATTCAGCCATGGATCGTCAGTGTCCTGGGGGCGGCTGTAGATATATTTGTGATAGCAGCAAACTACTCCTGATCAAATTGAAAACACAGAATTCCAAGCATTACTCTATTTGGAAAAACATAGCTCCTCACAAGCAACATTCTAAGGGCCAGTGCTCTCAACCCAATCCAAATCCTTGTCCTTCTCCCTCATTCTTCCACTCGAGTCTACCTTTTCTCTCTCCCAGGCTCCCTTTTAAAATGGAAAAAGAAGACAATTCAAAGATCTAAGTGTCACTACTTAAAACCACTGACATAGCTGCTCTGAGAACCAGGGTCTTGGCCTATTCGTGGAACAATGGTAAAAAGGCAGCTAGACAGGCATTTTAAATTAATGACTTTAACTCTGAATTTCAGATTGCAAATAGCACTACTTGTTTCAAAAGCAAATAAAAAATAAATTTTAGTCCATCAATTATCATTAAGCTCCACTGATGGCCTCTTTCAGACGAGGTCGGGAAAAATTATGTGTACAGTGATGGTGATGTTTTACATTTTTTTTCCCAAATGATACAAAAACAAATACTGTAATATATTCAAATAGATCAGGTAGCTATACAAAAATAATTATTTCAAAAATGAAAGTCTCATAAACATATCATCCAGACAGTCCCAAAAGTCTGAGACATTTTCTCCAAAGATTTTTGTACAGTAACTTGTTTTGTCAATAGGTTCAACACAGGATCCAAACAATAAGCACTTAAACTGACTTTAGATACTCTAACTTGGGGTTTCTCAACCTTGGCACTCTTGTCATTTGGGACCACATAATTAATTCTTTGTTGAGAGGGACTTTGCTGCTCATTGAAGGCTGTTCGGTAGTATCTGTGGCCTCTATCCGCTAGACACCATCAACAGCTTTGGCAATCCAACATCTCCAGACACTGCCAAGTATCCCTGGGAGGGCAAAATCACCCCAGTTGAGAACTACTGCTCCAAAATTTAAATTTCTTAATGATTTCTGAGAAAAATACTTCAATAGATTTTGTTTGCCTTGTGAATATTTAAAGTAATTATGTGAAAGGTACAGTAACGATGCACGTTATAGTAGCAGTTTTTCACAAATCCTTTATCAACTCATATCTATATTAGGATCTTCACTGTATCACTCTTTAAAAAATAGCTTTAGCCCTGACCAGAATGGCTCAGTTGGCTGAGCATCGTCCCACAAAGCGAAAGGTTGCCGGTTTGATTCCCAGTCAGGGCACATGCCTGGGTTGCCAGTTGCAGCCCTGATTGGGGTCATGCAAGACGATGTTTCTCTCCTCTTTCTTCTCCCTCCCTTGCCCTCTTCTGAGGTCTGTCCAGAAAGTATCCACCCATGTGATATGAAAAATAGAGACATTTATTGAAGAAGATACAAGATACAAGAAACACTGCACATAGGACAATGATGCCTCAGTCCCTTTCAAAGTAGGCACTCTGGGACCTCACACAGCTCTCCCAGTTGCCATCAGCTGCCCCGTCATATCTTTCTGAATCTCATCAACAGTGTGAAATCTCTTCCCTTTCAAAGGTGGTTTTAGTTTTGGGAAAAGCCGGAAGCTGTGAGGTGCCAAATCTGGGCTACAGCGGGGCTAAGTTACCTGGGTCATTTGATGTTTTCGTCAAAAAACTCTGCACCAGGTGAGATGTGTGAGCAGGCACGTTGTTGTGATGAAGCTGACAATCACCAGTTGCCCACAGCTGTGGCCTTCTGAATCATCTGAATAGTTTCCACAGAGGAATGTTCAAGCTTAATGCAAAATCTGATGCAGATTCATTGCTCTACTCGCTCATTTTGAATGGGATGGCCATATAGTACACATGCTCACTCAACAGCATCTACTGCCCACAGACTAGTACAGTGAGGTCATCATTGTTCACGCATGCGCATTCCAGTCCACTCTCCTTGGCTGCCAGGTTCCGCCAATGTCACGCAAACTGCTCTTGTTATATTAACAATGGCTGGACTTTTCCTGGATAGACTTCATATATCCATGAATGAGCTTCCACCATCAGGATAGCTGAACTTATTCTGTTGCTCTCAAGTGTCTGGCTCCTTTCATTTGGCGTGCTGTATTTATTTTGAGATTCATTGTGTTGTTGTATGTATCAATAAATAGTTCATGTGTTTTTATTGCCAAGTAGCGTGGATATATCATAATTTGTTTATCGATTCATCTATTAATGGGCATTTGGGTTTTAGTGGTTCTTAACAATAATGCTGCTGTGAATATTAGAGTACAAGTCTTTTCAATAAATGTCTAGGTATGCAATAGCTGGTAGGTCTATATTTAATATTTTAAGAAACAACCAAACCACTAAAAAGTGGCTGCAGTATTTTACAGTCCCAATAGCAAAGTACAGAGTTCCAGCTCTTTCACACCCTTACCAACAGCAGGTAAGGCTAGTCTTTTTTCTTTTCTTAGCCATTCTGGATTACATAAACGAATATACAAACATTACAGTGTTTGAGAGTTCTGTACATATCCTAGATACAAATCCTTAATCAGATATTTGATTGGCAAATATTTTCTGCACCTCGTCTTTTGATTCTCTTAACAGTATCTTTCAAAGAGCAAACATTTTGAATTTGCTAAAGTTCATTTTATCAATGTGTTATTTTATGAATTGTGCTTTTTGTGTCATACCTGAAAAATATTTGCCTAACTCAAGATGACAAAAATGTTCTCCTGTTTTAGTCTAAAAGTTCTTTAACTTTAGATTTTACATCTAGGTCTATGGTTCATTTTGATTCACGTTTTCTATACAGTGCAAGATACAGAATGAAACTCATTTGCTTGTACATGGCTATCCAATTGTGCCAGCATCACTGAACCAACCACCCTTCCTTCACTGAAACTGCCTTCACACTTCATCAACACTGCAATGCTTTGTTTGCTTTAGTTTTAGAAAGAATTGTGATATCAGGTAGTGTTAGCTCTCCAACTTTGTTGTTCTTTTGCAAAGCTGTTTTTGCCATCATAGGGCTTTTCAATTTCGACATGAGTTTTAGAATTGGCCTGTCACTTTCTACAAAAAAGCCTGTCAAAATTTTGATTAGGACTGCACTGAATCAACAGGTCAATTTGGGGAGAACTGTCACCTTAGCAACAATGAATCCTCCAACCCATGAACAAGGAATACCTCTCCACTTATCTTAAGTGTTATTTTTTAATTTTGTTCAGCAATGCTGTGTAACTTACAGTATTTCATACACGTAGCTACTGTCAATGGCACTGGTTTTATTAAATTCAACTTCTGATTGTTCACTGCTAGCATAAAGAAGTACACTGATATTTATATACTGGTCATGTACCCCACAACTCTACTAAACTCTACTATTAGTTCTAGTAGTTTTACAGGTTCCATCAGATTTTCTACAGTCAATGTCATCTTCGAAAAAAGGTACTTTTACTTACTCATTTCCATTCTAGACTCCTTTTCTTTCTTTTTCTTGCTTGCCCACACTGGCTAAAACTTCCAGTACACTCTGATCCAGAGGTGGTGAGAACAGATGACCTTGTCTTATTCCTGATCTTAGGAAGAAAGTATTTGGTCGTCTACTATTTAAACGACATTATCTGTAGCTTTTTTCAGAAATGTCCTTTTATTGGGTTGAAGTTCATTTCTGATCCTAATTTGCTCGATGAAGGTAAAATTGTCAAACGCTTTCTTCTTCTTGCAGTTATTGAGATGAACATATGGTTTCTCTTTTTTAGTTGGATAACAGAGTGAATTACATTGAATGCTTTTTAAATGTTAAACTAACCTTGCATTCCTGGAATAAACCCCACTTGGTCATTATGTATTATTGTTTGAAATAAATTGTCATATTCAATTTGCTATAATGTGAGTAGAATTTTTGCATTTATGCTCATGTGAGATATTTCTGTGTAGTCTTTTCTCATAATGTCTTTGTCTAGTTTGAATATAAGGATAATACTGGCCCCACAAAGTTAATAAGCATTCCGCCCTCTGCAATTTTCTGAAAGTGTGTAAAATTGGTATAACTCATTCATTAAATATTTAGTAGAATTCACTTGTAAACTCACCTGGGGCCTGGAGTTTTGTTGTCATTTTTGTTGTTGTTGTTTTTGGTGGAAATATTTTAATCACAAATTTAATATCTTTAAAAGATACGGGGCTATCAAGCTGTCCATTCTTGAGTGAAGTTCGGTTAACACCTTTTGAAGAATTTGTCCATTTCACTTCTGCTGTAAAATTTATAGGTATAGAGTTGTTCATAATATTCTCGTTACCCTTTTATTATCTGTAGAATCTGTACTGATATCACCTCTCATCCCTGATACTAACCAGTCTGGTTAGAGCGTTATCAATTTTCCTGATCTTCCCCAAGAACCAGCTTTTGTGGTTTCACTGATTTTGCCTATTGTGTTTGTTTTCTACACACTGATTTCCACATTGATCTTTACCATTTCCCTTCTTTGGGTTACTTTGCTTTCATTTAACTTTTTCTCACGTCTTAAGGAGGAATTAGTGATCATTGGGATCTTTTTTTCTTTTCTAATATAGACATTCAGTGCTATAAATTCCCCCTAAGTAGTGCTTTTGTGGCATCTTAGAAAGTCCAGTATGTTGTGTTTCCATTTTCATTCACTACAGAATACTTTTTAATATCCCTTTGATCTCTCCTTTGACCGATAGGTTAGTTAGAATTGTATTAGTTTCCAACTATTAGTAAATTTTCCATATACTATGGAATACTCACTACTCAGTCATAAGAAAAGATGAAATATTGCCATTTTCAACAACATGGATGGACCCTAAAAATATTATTCTAAGCGAAATAGTCAGAAAAAGCTAAGAACCATGTGATTTCATGCAAATGTGGGATATAAAATTGAAACTCACAGACACAGACAATAGCATGGTAGTTACCAGAGAGAACAGGGACGGGGTTAGTAAAGGGTAAAGGAGGCCAAATACATGGTGATGGAAGATGGTTTTACTTTGGGCGGTGAGCACACAAAGCAACATAGAGATCATGTATCATATAAATGTGCACTTGAAACCTATATGATTTTATTAACCAATTTCACCCCAATAAATTTAAATTTTCTGTTAATTTCTCATTTAATTCCACTGTAATCAGATAATATACAGGATCTCAATCCTTTTAAATGACATGTTTTATGGCCCAAATTATGGTCCATTGTGGAAACTGTTCTTTGTGCACTTAATAAAGAGGACGATTCTGCTGCTGCTAAGTGGATTATTCTATAAACATTAATTACGTAGATCAACTTGGTTAACAGTATTGTTCAAGCCCACTGTATCTTTGTGATTTTCAATACCCAGAAGAGTATTGAAATCTCTAACTAAAACTGAGGATATGACCATTTCTCCTTGGACTTCTATCAGTTTTTGTTTCGTGTATTCTTGAAATTCTATTATTAGGGGCACATATGTTCAGAACTATTTGTCCTCTCAATTAACCAACATCTTTATTATTAGGCAATGACATCCTTTATCCTTGGAAATATTCTTTGCTTTGAATGAAGTCCACTCTGGTATTAATACGGTCACTCCATCTTTCTTTCGACTATTGTAAATACGGCATTTCCTTTTCCATCCTTTACTTTTAATCTATTTGCATCTTTATATTTAAAGAATGCTTCTTATAGGCAAGGACATAGTTGAGCCTTGCTTTTTTATATAATCTGACAATCTCTGCCTTCTAGCTGGTGTTTAGGCCATTTATATTTGACGGGATTATTGATATGGTTAGGTTTTTAAGTTTATTATCTTGCTATTTGTCCCATTTTTTTCCTTATTATGCTTTCTTTTGAATTAGATGAGTATATTTTCTGATTCCATTTTATCTCTTTTGTTGGCATATTATGTGTAACCTTTTTAAAAACAGGATTGCTTTAGGGTTTACTGTATACATCTTTTAACTTACCATGGTCTACCTTCAAGTAATACTATACCACTTCACGTAGAGTATAAGAAACTCACAACAGTATACTACCTTATAGCATATCTTACCCACCTAAGTCTCTGTACCTGAGCTACGCTCTTTATTAAAATGGAAGAGAAGCATTAGAAAACTGTAAAAGGAACAATAGCACCAAATGGAGACATTCTTCCTAGTTTCATTTAAAAAGGAAAATTAGAACTGAAAATAGGTGTTTAAAATTAAAAGTCTACGACCACTCCACCTGGGTTCAAATCCTAGCTCTACCACTTACATATTGCATAACCTCAGGGAAGATGATTAGCTTCCCTGTTTCTCAGTTTTTACAGTATCTCTTTAAGATGAAGATAACAGCAGTACCTACTTCACCAGGTTATTATGACTATCCAATGAGTTAAATAGGTAAAATGAATAGCACCAAGCATCTATTAAATGCTTAATAAACAGCAACTCCTATTGTTCACACTGAATAAGGCAGTATTTTTAAATTCCCTATGCTCTACCTAAAATAATCTTGCCTATCCAGTCCACATACTGGGTTCCACTGCTCTAAGGGAATCTGCAAGCAAATTAACTCCTTGGGCATTAAGTTGCAAGAAATTTATTCAAATTACCCCAAATAGTATTATATATGAAGCAATTCACTGAATATTTGTTTCATGCTTAGAGTTGTTCTAAAAGCTTTAGAATGAGATAGGTCATCTCATTTCATCCTCACATCAACCCTATGAAGAAAGGTATTGTTATGATGTTCATTTTCCAGAGGACTGACTGAGAAGTTAAACAGCCTGCCCCAGGTTACACAGCTAGTAGAAGATGGAGCCGGAATCCGACTGCCGCCAGTCGGACTCTTTCCTGGGAAACATCGGATGTGGGCTCAGGAAGGGCAGGAGCCACAGCAGTGCTCGCGTAATGGAAGAAGGCTGTCTACAGAGCCAGAAACCAGAATCTTCAGTCTCAGGCTCTGGGCCTGTTCTCTCTCAGATCGCAGGGTTTCTCTCTCAGAATTCTGTGCTTCTCTGGGCACAGAGGCCCTGTTCTTTTCTAGTTACCAATTGGCTTCTTCATCTCCTGTATCATTTCTGTTAACTCACAGCTTCTGCTTATACTGTACTTGCCTTCTGCCTCAAACTTTAGTTTTACAGGCCTTTACGCTAATGCGTCTTACAGCTTCAGCTCCCATGGCTTAATGGCAAATTAACTCTATGCGTCCTATAAATGGCTATCATTTTCCCCACTAGGCAATCCTAGATGGTTAACTGGTTTACAAATTAGTAGCCACTGGCTAAAATACCCACTCCTGGGCCAGTCAGTTGCAGTATTGTTCTACATGGTAAAAAACAAAATTAAAAAAACACAGCCATTGAGAGTTCCTCTGCAATGTACTGTAGGAAAAGCAGATTTCCTCTGAGGGAACTGTGGGCAGACCAGAATTACAGAACATATGTCTAGGGCACTGAGTCAGCCAAGTCACCACTAATCCAAGGCTCAAAAGTCTTGTCAGTATTACTATTTAGTTATGATAGTTAGGCAGTTATAAATACAAATTCTGGTTCTTATTAAGGAGATCATACAATGGACAGTGTCATACAAGTACAATAGGAGTCACAGGTCCAGCTACTATTAAAGACTGCCACACCATGTCAACAGTACCACCGCTGAGAGAAGGAAAACCCACTGTCATCTATCTTTTTCAATTCTGCTCAGAGAGAAGTGGTAAACATCGATGGCCTATTCATTCCAACAGCCGTAGCCACTGGGCCACTTGGCACTGAAGCAGATGAGGGGCTAGATGAGCTGACATTGTTCCTACAGCCCGTTCAGAGCTGCCCACCTGTTTAGACATTCAGACGAGCACAGCACAGAAGGCTTCAGCAGCAGCACCGGTTCCCTTGCTCAAAGCTCCAAGTGAGATCTCTAAAAACCTTTTCACAGAGAGGTTCCGTCCTACACCTTTGGTTCTTAATGGCAGAGGAAGGCTTTGAATTTAAAACTTTCTGCTACATAATTAGCTGAAACCAAGTAATAGGGACAGAAAGGAAAAAGTAAACATAATATTTACTACTGTGACTTCCCTATCAATGTTGTTTTAAGCCTTTATGTTGGGAAGATTACCTAATACATAAAAAGCTAGAAGGTTTTAAAAAAAGAAAAAAAAGATGATGATGAGCACTGGCTGGTGTGGCTCAGTGGACTGAGTGGAAGACTCCGAAGCAAAGGGTCGCTGGTTCAATTCCCTGTCAGGGTACATGCCTGGGTTGTGGGTCAGGTCCCCAGTCGGGGGCATGTGAGAGGCAACCACACATTGATGTTTCTCTCCTCTCTCCCTCCCTTCCCTTCTCTCTAAAAATAAGTAAATAAAATATTTAAAAAATAAAATAAAATAAATTTAAAAAGATGATGACAATGACAGGTTCTAAACTGTCTGGATTTTTCCTCCAATCTTCATTTACAAATTTTAAACCTATGGCCTCAAGAAGAAAGAAAATAGTGAGAAGCTAGAAGTTAATAACAGTATGTACTATCATTTTAATTCCAATCTGCTTTATGTCTAAGCAGAAATAAACCTCTGGTCTAAGGGTTGAATAATCCGGTCCCACCTTGTCAAAGGTAACTATCTTGCATTCCATCCCCAATAAACCCTTCAATCTAGAGCCCGCCAGAGAGACTAATGCTTGCAGCTACATCTTCAGTCAATGCTTACCTGTACTTTACCCTGAATGGAACACATTCCCTGAGGACCATTCCGGCCCTCGCTGAGCCTCCTCTCCTGGGAGCCGCACTTCCCTCTGACATATAACTACATGAGGTTTTATGTTATTTTCTGTGGTTTCACAGGTAAGATTTTGTCTCTCGCCTAGAATATGTAAGTGCGTTTGAAGCCTAAGACTTATACAATACTTCTGTAACATTTACAAGTACTGTGCTCACAGAAAACATTAAAAAAATACTGCTGATGAAAAGAAGCAAGTCAAAAGCACAGTTTTTTATCCGTAAGATACCCTCAAAACACTTCTCTTCTTGTAGACTTACCCCGTCCCTCCAGCTTTTAAGAGATATGATCTAAACCACATAAGTCTATAAAAATTTTTGATATCCTCAAATAAAAACTAAAAGCACAAGAGGTTATCCTAGCAACAACTTACAGAATAAAAACTGTATCGATCAAATCTAGAATACATATTAATCAGCCTCCTACAAAACTCTAAAATCTATAAAGATTTCGGCACATTCAGAAGAGTAGCTCAAGAACAACAGAAAACATACAGATCTGTCATGTAGGCTAATGCCAGAAGCCAGGGACATTCTGGGCAAATCCTGGGAATCTACATCAGCATTGGAAGTGGTCTAAAGAATTTACTCCGGTGACCCCAGAGATCCAGAGTAGCCCCAGATACCGAAGAAGCCAAGGCTGTGAGTACACTTGCTCTTCATGGTCCTAAACAGGGAAGAGCAAAGGACTAGTGCAGCTAAGCATGTTGCTTATTACACTTCTCATTTAATCTTTACAATGATCCTATGAGAAGACACTCTCATGCCAACTTTACAAATAAGGGAGGTTGAATAATAAAAAAATTAATACAGGATTAAAAACCACTCTCTTTGTCACACAAAAAAACTTACTTAAATTTTAAATTATTTGATAGGCTTCAGGAATACTCAGGTGCATTATTAGAAATTTAAGGCAACATGAAATTGTAGTTTTGACATTCACATTCCTTTCAATGTAAATTAAACTATAGGTTTAAACACTTAATAGAACATGCAACTGGTAATTTTAAGACTAGACCCAACTAAAGTTAATGTTTCTCAAGCAAGCACATTTGTGTATATCACTCCTTGTTCAAAACACCATTAACTTTATGACAGTTAGATAACCATTTGGATAAAAAGATAAAAATTAGGTCTTACTAAAATAAGATGAATTAAGATGGAAAACTTTTAACCCGTAAAAATACTAAAACTAAACATGGGTAAATGGTTGTTCCTGTCGTTTGTCCAATTGTTTTAAAATTGGGCTGCCTGTACTATTTTAACATATATTTTCTAAATACTAAGTTTAAGTCTTCTGTCAGATTTAGGTACTACTGGCACTTTTTCTAGTGTGTCACTTGCCTTCTCACTCTGTCAACAGTATCCTTTAATGAACAGAAGTACTTCTTTAATGAAGAATAATGTATCAGTCTTCTCTTTTCTGGTTAGTGCTTTTTGTGTCTTGTTAAAAAAAAAAAAAAAATCTTTGCCTGCCATAATGTCATGCAGATATTCTTCTGTTCTTCCTGAAACTGTAATTTTCACCATCCACATTACATCTACAGTTTCCTGAAGGAGCACATGATCCCTAGGTTACCAAACTTTGAGAAAACAGGAAAAAAGGGAAAGCTTTGTAACTCCTTTTATATAGCTGGCATAACTCTGAGGCTATAATACATACATATAAACCTCTGGTAAATTTATTTACTGATAAATGTAGTTCTTTAAAAACTGTAAACAATGGCAAATCAAGTTCAGCAGTATGAGAGGAAAAATCAAATGCAACACAGGTAAGTAACGCTGGATGCATAATACAAACATGAGACAACCTGTGAAAGTAATACACCTATTAGCAGATCAATGGAGGGAATGCATATGCTCGCCTCTGCCAACACAGAAAAAGTGCTCAGTAGAATTCAATACTTAGGATATTTTTAAAAATCTTACAAAACTAAGACTAGAAAGTATTTCTTAATCTTTTACAGTTATCTATCAAAACCATACAGCAAGTTTAGGGAAACAGGGAGAGGCTGGTAAAAAGGTACAAATTTTCAGTTAAGAGATGAGTAAGGTCTGAGGATCTAATGTATAATGTGGTGACTATAGGTGATGACATGGTTTTGTATGACTGAAATTTGCTAAAAAAGTGGAACTTTCTAAGATTAATAAAACAACCCTACCTGATTTAAATAACCTCTAGTGAGATATCACCCTTGATGAGATTTTAGAGGTACTTCTATTAACGTCAGAAACATGAAATTCAGAATCATCTATCTCAAGTGAGCCCTTAATGTTGCCTGGCAATTACACTATATTTCTCTATTCTACTCTATTTTATTCACTTTTCCACTCTTGCATAGATGATTATGTCATATACGTTTCCTTCTTCTCAAACCTCAAATACACGCTCCCATTCTTCCCTACTCTCAGCGAATGACCTTGCTTCCCATTCACGAAGGTGACAGATAGCCTCAGGTGGGGACTTCCTCAAGCCACCACCATCAGGCCTCTGCCAACACACTGTCTTCGCTCCCTACCCCTACCCCTACCCTCCACCTGGGTATAGATCAGGGCTCAGCAAACCACAGCCCAAGCTGCCTACGGCTGCTTTCCTGCTGCAGAAGGAAAGCTGAGCAGTAGTAACAGAGGCTGTGCTGCCCATAAAGCCTAAATCCTACTATCCAGCCCTTTAAAGAAAAAACATGCTGCGCCCTGCACTCCATCACCTCTCCGCTCATCTATAATGGACACTCCTGCTTGAAAGGGCCCACTCAGTGCCATGCGCAAGAAATGAGGCAAGATCCACGTGAGACATGTACAACACCAGGCATCACACAAACCGAAGACACAGACTGGAGGATGTAAGGCTTTTTTTTCAACAACCACCTGAAGCTAGAAAATTACAGTGGAATCCCTTACATTTTGAGGGGGAAATATTTCGCCTTGGAATTCTATACCCAGACCAGCCAAATAATCAACCAGGTGTCGGCAGAAGAAAGATACTTTCAGCAACACAAACATTTCCAAAGTTTTACCTCCTCATACACTCTTTCTTGACAGTTGCCGAGGTATGCATTTCACCAAAACAAAGGTGTAAATCCAGAAAGAGGAAGGCATGGATCCAGAGACTACCGCCTTGACACCGGGCAAAGGCAGGGGAATTCTCAGAATCCCGGAGAAGGGCAATCACAGCTAATGCTGCGCAGAAGTGGAAGCCACAGTGCAAATCTGAGCAAGAGGATTAAAAGCCCTTGGACTGTACCAATTAAAAAAAAACAAAAAAATGAACCAGCAATTACTTGAAGTGTTTGAACTTATGGGGATGGTTTCTAGAAAAAAATAGAGACAAATAGGAAACCAAACAAAAAACAAAAATTAAGGAAAAATTTTAACTCCAAGAAATTTAATCCTAGTACACCGCAAGGTTCCACAGTGAACATATTCACAAAGTTGTAATAATGTAAACAATTAACAATGATTCAACCAAAAGCATGCTGTAACTATTGGGAGATAGAGGGAGAGGAAGTTCAAGGTAGCGTAAGAATCCCAAAGCAGACTCATCTTCCATGGTAGAAAGCAAACAGATAATATCTAAAATTGAAAAATAAATATTTTAAAATAGGAGAGTAAACATTAGAAGAAACAGCTAAAAGTAATGAAAATGGTTGTTCTGCGAGCAGGACTTGGGAGGGAAAGTTATACAACGGTGAGGCAAGGGACTGATACTTTTCATTTTAAGTCTTGTAATACAATTGTCCTTTTAACTGCACAGGTGTACTATTTAAAGTCAAAAACAAAAGTGCTATTTATTAAAAAAGAAAAAAAGTGGTTTTCATATCATTTAATACAAATTCTCTCTCTCACCCCACAAATACCTGGGTATTGACTATGGTGCCAGGTACTTTCCCGTGTGCTAGGAATACAACAGCGAATAAAATTCAGTCCTTCCCTCCATGAAGCTTACATCCAGAGAAATGCAGATAATAAATTAATGTATGCTATAATGTCAAATAAATTAATGTTGTAAAAATAATACATGTAAGGGTAAAGTTGGTGGGGATGCTATTTCGGTACGGTTTTCAGAAAACAGCTCTCCAAGAATCAGCAAAAAGGAAAATTCAACATAAAAAGGAAAATCTGTTTTGAGAAAAGGTTATGTAAGTAAAATAACAGAAGGTTGTCAATTAAATTCAATGTGAGAGCTTCTTTTTAAGCCTCTCATACTCCAAAGCAATGTATCATTCAAGAGCCAGTACCACAGGTTCTCCATAATGGCAGACATAAATTGCCAGGTGCCTGCAACCTAAGTTAAATGAACAGTGATTTACACTCTTCCTATATCCCTGACTAGCCATTACTTACTAATGCAACTGGGTAAATTTATACTCAAGCTTTTCCCTTTCCACAGACTAGGGAGATGTCACACTTTTCAAATTCTCGTGTTTTATTCCTAAGTTTTCCTAAATCAAAGGTTCAAGATATTAATCAAGAAAGATTCCAGATTAATTCCAAGTAACCAAAATTTATCACACTGAATCTTCATTCTCTCACTAAAAGAAGGACCCTAAATCAATGGGGATAACACATATTTAAAGAAACAATTCATAGAGTAGTGCGACACATTCACTTTACTCTCTAAGGGCCCTCACTCAAGCTGAGGTACAGTTTCAAACTATTTGAATGATCTTTTCATTGAAAATTAAATAACTTAAAAAATGTATTCAGGCTGAAGCAACGATTTTATGCCAAAGACAGCCACTGCACAAGAAAAGCCTCATATTCAAAAAGTAGAATTAATTCTAACACATCTTATTCTCGAAACACTTATACCATTAGAAGTAAATTCAAACTATCATTTTTATATAGCAAAAAGGCAGTACGTTTAGATTTAAGTAGGTGTGAAAGTTTAAATCACAAAAAGAAAAATTCAATGGACTAAATTTCAATTAATAGTTGAGTTTAAAGCTGAAAAGTTACTTAGAAACTTCTGGAAGAGCAGCCCAGTAGCTATGCTGCATGCTGTACTGCTCTTTCCCCCCATGCACATGCCAGGGGTGGGGCACCGTAACACAGCAGGAGCGAAGACTCAGGCCTGGGCTCTCTGCTTGCTTATCAGCCACCAGTGTGCTCCCCAGCCTCCAACCCCATTTCCTCATCGAAAGTGGAAATGATAATGCCTACATAGAGCCCTGTCAACGGGAAGTGCCAAAATACTCGTGTCAATAATAAATGAAAAAACTCTGTAATCTGTAAAAACCACCACCAATAGTTGTCATATTTTAATCAAAAGGAAGCCAATCGCTTTCAGTCAAACTTTTCTGATTTTTGCTACTAATGGTGGTTACCAGACTCTAAGGAAGAACAGTAGGACACTGGTCCACTCACACACATAGCCAGAAGATATTTCAAAAATTTAGACTTAAAAAAAAAAATTAAACTCCCTTATAAACACACACCAAGAGAAAATATTTTTAGCAAACATTTCATTTAAATAAGCCAAAAGAATAAAGCTGTTTAACCACATGTAAACTCTGTATCACCTGACTTCAGGTAGAATGTTTACTTTGATTTAGTTGGGAACCAGACGCCCAATGTACATAAACATCAGCATATTTTTAAAACAACTGTCTTACTGCTTTTGTTCACTCAGTAATAGTCCCCACTATACTTAGAACAAAAAAACACAAATAATATCCTTAATCAAACAAACTCATCAGTGTCCTGGCCAGTGTGGCTCAGTTGGTTGAAGCGCCATCCTGCAACCGAAAGGTTGTAGGTTCGATTCCCAGTCAGAGCACCTATTTAGGTAGCGGGCACTGATTCCCAGTCCAGGCCCATAGTAGACTACATTGATGCTTCTCTCTCGCATCGATGAGTCTTTCTCTCCATTCCTCTGTCCTTTCCTCTCTCTCTAAAAGCAATGAAAAAAAATGTCATTGGGTGAGAATCAAAAATTAAAAAATAAAAACTCACCAGAGATTTTACATCTTGAACTAACATTAAAGAGTATTATCTGACCATGAACTATTAGACTACTTGCCCACTTACACTTTAAACTCCATCAGGACACAGGCCAGTCTTTTTTTTGTATCCCAAATATCTAGGCACCAATTAGGTACTCAATAAATATGTGTTGAGTGAATGAATGAATAAACCAATGCATGAACGAATGAATGAATGATGAATGAAGAAACGAACCAATGAAGGGACTGGGCCTCTGGACAAAAGCTTAAATGTCTGAAGTTGCAACAGAACAATTTCACTTATATCTCCATCATTCACTACAAACAACTACACTCTCAACTGTAGTGACATAATAAACTGACACAGGGCTATGCTAGATATTTAAACACACAAATGCATTAATCACATGTGCAACAGAAGTACACAAAAGATTCACAAAGCCAGTTCTTTATTTATATTTTCTCTCAGAAAATCTTGATATGTTCTTTCTGATAGTAAAGCATGTTGCAATTTTGATAACGCGAGCACCACCTTTAAAGTTGTTGCAATCCTGAATAATTGAGGCAAAGTGAACAATATTTCTGGAGTCCCATCAGAGTATTTTGAAAAGTCAAACTCCTTAATTCAAAGAAAGGTGGAATAAAATGGGGACAAAAAGGCAGATCTTACTATTTCAAAATTATACTGATATTTTAAAAGAAGAAAATAAACTGCTTAAAATAATTATATTGAAATTATTTTTAAAAACCACTTAAGGTCTTTATATTTGATCTTTAAGCTAACGAGACAAGTTATTTTCCAAATCTTCGAAGCTAGATGATAAACTTTATGCCTACAAACCTTGAGTTAAAGGTTATTTTTTATTAAAATAATACTGTTTGGGAAGTTCCTCCATAATCTTAAAGTCTACAGTAAGATATTCATCAGTAACAGTAATAAGCATTAAGGGCATGATTCTACAGCACTTGTAGAAGCATAATGACCCGGGTGGAAGAGGCTTTTATGAAGAGCAAGGTATGACCTGTGACTGCAATACTATGTCTGCACGAATCAAAAAGTTTACCAAATCCTGATGGTCATCTTCAAAGAGACTTGAACAAGAGTCAATCTAAGGGTGAACGCAGAAAAACACCAAAGTCAACTCATAAAAACACTGGTTCGTAAACAAGGACTCTTTATAGCAAATGACAGCGTCGCAATTTAAAAATCCAGGGCACATGAAAGATAAAGCTCAATTAACTACTGCCTGGGTTTCCTACTTTATGTCTTAAACACTGGGTATCAGGCACTTCTTTTTAGCGCTTTCTTGAGCAGAAATTTCGCGTTTCCATCGCCCCTCCTCCACAGCGAACATCAGTGCCCTCTCTTCCTCCTCCCTCACCCCTCCCAGTTCAAACAAATTAACATTTGTACAAGGTGCCTCCTATCAGCTCGCAGCTTCTTCCCAAACACGCCCACGTACACTGAAACTGGCCTGCGTCTACTCAACACACGGCTACAGGAAAAGAGTCGAGGGGGGCTGCTGGGGAGATAATTCAGCTCCGCACAGGTTTACGGCTCTTTTCCAGACAGGAGCTCGTCACCCGGGGCTCGGGTTGCTCCCCAATCACCTCTAGAGCACGGTGTTTATGCGCCTACCTAATCCGATACTGCAATGGCATTCCGGATATTTGCAGACAGATAGCCCGGCTTTGCAAGCGTTTGATCAGAGCCGTCCGGAATCTCCTCCTTTCCACCCGCCCGCTCCGAGCAGTGCAGCCACCCGACCTCCGGCAGCGCCCCCAGCCCCGCACCCCACACCCCGCCGCGCGCCCGGCCAGAGGCCAGCGCAGCGCCAGCCGCTCCGGGTCCGAGGCTGCCGGGCGACTCGGGCTGCGGGCCGCTCCGCAACAGGTCACCCTGACGGCCAGTGTGCGCTTCGCAGGCGGCCGGCTCAGCGGCGGGGCTTTGGGGACGCAGTGGCCAGGGCCGGGGAGGGGGTGTGGCCCGCTCCGCGGTCCCCGCGCCGGCTCACCTGGAGGGAGGCGGAGGCGCTGCCGGACGCCCGGCAGCGCGGGCGGGGTACAGGGGCTTCAGCCGCCCAGGGGGGAGAACCAGGCAAGACGAGCTCGGGAGGGGTGGGGGGGCTGCCGCGCCCCCGGCCCCGGGACAGAGAACCGGCGTGGGGACCCCACAGCCGCCCCCTGACTCCGAGAGCGAGCCTCCGAGGGAGGTGGGGCCCCGGGGGCCCCCAGCTCCTTCCTCCCTCAGCCGGAGCCCCGCCGCCCCCTCCCCGCGCCGAGGCCGAGCAGCCCCGGGCCGCAGCCGGGAGTTCAACACGCGCAGCCGCCGCCATTCACCGCGCCGCCGCCGCCGCTACGGCTCAAGTCCGCCGTGGGGGCGCCGCGCACCCACCTTCCCTCCCCCCGCACCGCCCGCCGAGGCTCCGCACCGGGCCCGCGGCCGAAGCACCGACCTGTGCAGCCGCAGCCGTTGCCTCAGAGGATGGAAGGACCCGCCGGCCTCACGCTCCGCCGCCACCGCCGCCTAGGCTAGCGCCCGGCGAGCCGAGCAGTCGGCGTCTCTCATTTAGCGCCTGCCGCCGCCGCGGCACTCGGGGGAGGGGAGTGAGCTGGATCCACCCCGTCCGCCCGGGGCTGGGGGAGGAGAGCCGACCTGGCGGGGACGCGCGCCGAGCGGGCGGGGCCGAGCCGCGCTCGCACACCAACGGAGCGCGCTCGCGCCGGCCCCGCGAGTCGCGGCCGGCGGGGTCTTTCCCGCGCGCGCCCCCGCCAGCCGCGCCGCTGCCCCGCGGAGCCCAACGGCCGCCGGGTGCCGGTGGCCTTGGCGCGCGCCTCAGCCCCTCGGCCAGCGCCCACTGGTGGGAGGCGCCGCTAGCCGCCAAAGTTGGAGGCGCGGAGCGGGTCGGAGGGCAGGCAGGTGGGGTCCCCCTCCCCGCACTGGCCCTCCACAGTGCAATCCACGGTGCCGCCTGTCGGCTTCAGTTCCTGCACCTCACCTTCAAGGCCAGAGACCAAAGTCTAGACACCCTCCGCCCCCGCATCCAGTGTCCTACCCGCGCAAGCGGGTTTTTAGAAGTCGCTGCGGCCCAGTGAGGGGCCTCAGAGAGTGACGAGCCACCCCACTGCCGTAGGATCATAAATTATGGTGATCAATGCTCTCACACCCCGAGATTCGGAAAGTGCTAGAAGCAGGCCTTTGTAAGTGTTGTGCAGGCTACCGCCCTGGGCTTAATGAGCAACTGACAGAAATATGGCAACACCTGGGTCTCAGATTGATGAGTTGCAGGTGAACAGTATTTTCACTTCAATGCACGAACGGGATTCTGAACTACTAAATATTTCCTGCGAATGAAAAAGGAATGGATTTTGGTATAAATGGTTGCTTCGGAAGGAGCACTATATGGGATGGCCTACTTAAAATTAGCACCATTCGATGCCGTGTGACTATAAAGGGGTAGTTTTAAGTGAGCCCCCTTTGTATGTGCTGTCATTAGACCATTTGTTAATGGACGATTTGATGACCTGCAGCTCTTTAGGGAGTATGCAGTAGAATGTAGAAGGAATACCTTGTACTAGCACTGGGTATAAAACATGAAAGGACCAAAATTGTTCCCACTTGGCTTCTTTCCTCTCTTTAATAACCACTAAACAGAACTGATTAATCTTGTATATTGAAGAATGCTATTACGTCCTCTTTTGACTGCTTTGTGTCATAGCCCTTCAGTTAGGGAAGCTGGAATATCTTTCAACCCCCTTCTCTTGAATAGGGTTACTTCTTTAAAGCCCCCACCCATCTAAGAGAAGTTAAAAAAGAAAAAGCATGGATAGGCAAAGTTCATGGTTTTTTAATTTTTATTCCATTTTATTTTTAAAGAAAGTCTTTAAAAGAATCATGATGAAATCACTGGGAAAAGTAGAGAAACAAAAAGAAGAAAAAAACATCTTTCAAATGAGAATAGTCTGCAAAAACAAGAAAAAGGAAAACAGACAATTGGTTAAGAAAAAAAAAGGGGGGGGATGGATGTATTATGTATACAGACATTTTCCATAGATGTTAATGCCTCAAGTCCTGAAGAAACAATGAGCAAACAAAATTAGTACTTAGAGGAAAAACTAGTTATCAAGTTGGGTAAATGATTAGGGTTTTTTTTAAGTGCTAGTAAGAGATTAAGGAAAAGGAGATTGGCTATGTGCCAACAATAATACAACAATTATACATTTATATTTATATATAATTATAATGGACTGTTTCTTGAGTATATCTCATTATTGCTACTCTTAAAAAATAGGAAAACTGAGGAACAACAGAGAATTCTATTTTGTATAAATGTCTTAGAGTTACTTTACACTTGTTTTGGGGTTTCATAGAAGCAAATGAGTTTGTGTTCCTACATCTGCCAATAATTTTCACAGTTTACTGTAAGAGCAGTGAAGTTTCATTTGGACTTTGAAGAGAAAAAGCCATGTGACTCATGAAGGTTGGCCATGGATATACTAAATTCTTATACATACTGAATTTCTGAATTTGGAATAATTACTCAAAATCTGTTTTCCATGTTGATGACCTGTAAAATAATACTTTTACTTTAGCATTGTGTTAAGTTCAAATTTCTAAACTTGGTGAAATTAAGAATTTTGTGTTAAAAATACAGGAAAAAGCTCATTCTCGGTGTCTTTTTTTCGTCATAGCTTGGGAATTATTTTAGAAAGTCAATGCCCCTTCCCATTCATTGATATGCAAATAAAACAGTAACTTTTTATAATTAAAGAGGACCGGCAGCAATTTTCCCTTATCAGAGCATCTTTTTTTACAGCTAAATTCTGTAAGTTGCTTTATGTATTTCATTTGCTTTTGCCAAAAGACAAAAAATATGCAAAGTCTCAGTATAACAAAAAGCACTAATGTATAAAATAGAAATGCCATTATATAAAATAGAATCAATAAGAATTCAATATGCTTAAAAGTCATTTCTGAGGAATCACCATATGTAGCAGTTTTATTACTATCCATCAAAATTATTTCCAAAGAGTAAGCCAAGGAACTAATTTAGATAGAGAACAAGCAGTTTCGAAATCAAGAGACCACCACTGCAAAGACCAACTCATCCCCTTTTAGCTGTCAAAACAAAATCAAACTGGCATGATAAGGAAGAGCATTATTTCCGGAACACCTAATTAATTCTATTACAACTGACAAAATTTCAGTAATAACATATACTTCTATTATTCCTCTAACCTTTCTTTTTTCAAATACATACACGTACATTGGCTAGGCATTTTGAGAACATTTCTCGGTTATGTTCTGATTTAAAATGCAGGCAAAATAGCATAGTCAAAATCCACTAATACCCCAGAAGTGTCTTAAAAACAAAAGCTGTGATACCAAGACGTCCACAGGAGCTTGGAAGTACCTAGTACCCTCCCCGCTACATTCCCCAGAGTCTAGCTGATCCGGATGAGACCGATCCTCGACCTTCCTGCTGTCCCTTCGTGTTGCTGTCCCACTGCCACAGCCCTGCCTGCACGCACACACACCTCCCTTCGAATTGTCTTAGCACATTAGCCTGGGGAACCAAGTAGCTGATATTTTTAAATGTATGTATATATGTAGAAAATAAGAGTAAAGAACCTCAGGAAATGCTAAAAACAACTCTGAGATGTATGGCATTTACTTTGTATTAAAGCCATTCGCCTAGTTTCCTCTGTATTTTGAATAATCGAATTTACCAGGTAAGTGAATTCCCTTTGCATCCTACTTCCCTTATAAAAATTTTAGGCATTGCTTTTCATGCTTAATGGAAGGTCAGGATCTTTTTCAGTAATGCTCATCAAAGTAGTTTCCTTACATATTCTGCATTCAAAATAAGGTTGGAATTTTTATTTTTTTAAAATTTTTTAAAGGTTAGGATTTTTTAAAAAAACAATTCATAAATCCATACCAATAATAAGTGTAATAGATAAAACAAACAGAGAAGAAGGAAGTACTCTTGCTTATGGTAGCATGTCAAACGCCAACAGGTAAATATGCAAGTTGTGCTGGAGTTGGACAATCATCGTTCTGCAACCACCGTGGCACAGATTGGGTAAGACAAGAACCATCAGTGGATGCTCAAGGTAGAGAGAGGTTTTGATGAGGAACAGGATATTTGCACCATCTGACTTCCTCCCATAGACGTCTGATTGGTTGTAAGGAAGGAAAAACTGCATTTATACATAGGAGAAACTGGATAAAACCTTTACCAGGTAATCGAAACTGACATCACGAAGGAGGAACAGATGGGCACTGTTTGCCTCAAGATGTGATTCCCAGAGAAATCAACACCTAATGAGGAAATGAGAAAATCTAATGAGGAATCTAATGTTGAAATATCCAATAAATCCCAAGTTAGGAATTTTTTGCTGTTGTTTTCTTTAAAAGATAAAGCCTGTGAAAATATTCCAGCTAAAGAGCCATGATGACTAGAGGCAACATGGGAGACTAAACTGGGTCCTTTACTGGTGGGGCGGGGCAGATTCTATAAAGCACACTATTGGAAAACGGATAGAAAAAGTATTGCATCAGGGTGAAAATTACTGAAATTTGTCATTGTACTGTGGTTATGTAGCTAAATACTGCAGTATTTAGAGTAAAGGACTAAGATGTATATATGGTTGAGGAAAAATTGTGTGTATGTATCTATATAAAGACAGAGTTGGGGGGAGAAGAAAAGAGAAAACAAAAAGTAATGAAACACATAAAATGTTAATAATAGGGTACTCTGGGTAAGGGGTATTTGGTCACTTCTCTGTACATTTGAAATTATTCCCCCCAAAAGCTTTTTTTTAAATGTTAGACTTTCTAAACAGCAGCAGCAGCAGCAGGACGTAATCCACAGACGATAACATCATAATTACTTTAAATGACCGCCCTATTGCCAAAGCCCACGTGCTTCCTAAAATTGTTGACTACTCCCATGAAACTGTCTCATGTCTTGGGTTAAAATTACAGAGACATTGAGTTTTATAATTTAAGAGTCGTCTTTTCCAACCTTTCATTTTATGAATGAGGAAACTGAGGCTCAGAGATTCAAGATTGACCCAAAATCCCGTGACCGGTTAGCGCGACAGAGCACAATCTTGATTCTACTTCTATCCCTACAACTGCTGAGCTTCTATCACTTTCCTTTTTCTCCTTCTGAACTCTGAGTTTCCTTTTTGTGATCATATGGGGAACTTACATGGCCTTCCATTCTCAACTATCACTGCTCCACTGTAACTCTCACCTAGACTTCTGTGTCACGTGTCTGACTGCCTCCACAACATCTGTATGAGGACATTCGATCATCTGCTCAACCTTTACAAGTTCAATGCTGAAATAACCACAGGAGGAAAAATTAAAAAGGCTAGTAAAACCTATGAAAATCTGTCCATCCTTACTGATCATCAAAGAAAGACAACTTAAAACAAGATATGTTTTGCACAATAGATTCTCCAGTTAATAAGGTTTCTAACATCCAGGGTCAGCCAAGATGTGGGCAACAGACTCATACACTGATGATGGGAGTGTGAATGAGTGTGCCTCTTCGGTGGACAATTTGTCAAAAGCAAGGAAAAATTGCAATTTCACACACAGATACTTGTCTTGCAAAAACAGCGTGACAATATTCAAGGAGATATAGAGGACTGCTCATTAAGTATGCTTGCAATAGCAAAAGTTGGAGTATGTAATGTCTATCAATATATGAAGGGGTAAATATAATTATAGTATTCCCTTACAGGGGAAAAATAGTTCTATCTGGAAAAAAACAAGGAGAAATATGCACACTAGTGTTCCATTTCTTCTTCTTTTAATTCAGTAAGCACTTAGAAGCCAGCCTGGGAAGCTGTGCAAACTGTCATAGTGGTTACCCCAAGAGAAGGGAATTTTCTTTTCCGTTTTTTAAAAAAAAAAATTATTGATTGATTTTAGGCAGAGAGAGAGGATGGGGGGAGGGGAGAGAAACATCACTTTGTCGTTCCACTTATTTATGCATTCATTGGCTATTTCTTGTATGTGCCCTGGCCAGGGATTGAACCTGCAACCCTAGTGTATTGGGAAGACGTTCCAACCAACTGAGCTAGCCGGCCAGGGCAAGAGAAGGGAAGTTTCATTTTTCTACTTTGTATGCTTAAATTGTTTGCTTTTGCTGTTGTTATTGTTTTCTTTACCAGAAGCATGTATATCATTTTGTGAAAGCAAAGACAACAACAAAAAAGGTATTGCTTTCTTTTTAACCTGAAAACTTTTCTTTCCTTGTCACCCTCTCTGACATCCCGGCTCCCATCATTTCTTCCTCTCCCAAGCTTTAGAATCACTGTTAACTCTTCTGTTTTTTATTCTTTACTGTTTATCCATTTAGTCCTGATCCTTATCATATTTTTGCAATTTTTGAGGGTAATTATTAGCCCAAACTACCTACATAGAAAGGTACTCCTAACTGATCTCTCACTCTCCACACACTTTTTTAAAAACATACCTTTCCCTGCACTATTTTCACTGTGCCACTTAGCTTCCCAACCCCTATCACCCCTAAGTTCAAAAATTCCCAGCTGTTCCTTGTCATTTACCAGGGTTGTATCCAAGGACCTCCATAACCCCAGCCTACCCTACTGACACATCTCATCTCCACTCCACACACCAGTCAGGCCAGGCCATGCTTTATTTATTTAAGAAACAATAAATTACTTCTCCTCATAAGCCCCCAGTTTGACCTACTCCTATCATTCCATTTCCACACACCTTTTCCTGTTCTTCTTGTCTGTCTGTTCCATAATTTTCTTTAGGGTCTGACTTAAGGCCCATCTCTGTTCCTTCCATGCGGACATGCCAATCGATCAATATGTCCATTTCACACTAACATCTCCCTTCTTCAAAACCCTGCTGAGGTTATCGGTATCACTCTCCTTGACAATTTATTATGTAATGACTTGCAGTTTTACCCATGTGCGTGTTTCCTATATCACCTAATAGATTTTAAGCTCCTGGAAAGCACAGTACAATCTCCCTCTCTCCCTCTCTCTCTCTCTAGCACAATACAATCAATCTCCCCCTCAATTCGTGTTCATTGAGCATTTACAACAGACAAGCAACACAGTAAATGCCAAGCCTGTGTACCCTCATTTTTTTCTCTCACGACAACCTTGAAAGGTAGTTAGTTTTACCACATTTTGAACATGAGGCCTAGAGAAGTTCAATGACTTGCCCAAGGTCAACCTGCTAGGTGCTAGAGCAAAGCTAGGAATCACAGCCCGGCAGCCTGGCCCACAGTCCCCGTGCCACTGTGTGTGGCCTCCCTATAAACGGTGCTCCTCGTGTGTTCTTGTCCAGTTAACAGCTCAGTGTCGAGTACATCAGTGAAGCTTGGAAAATACTTACTGAATATAGCGTGCTCTACTCTAACGATGAACCACTTGACGTGGGACACCCAAAACATGTTTAATTTAAAAACAGTCATTTCTACACTGTTGTAAACCTGAAACTAATATAAAATACTGTATGTGAACTATAATTTAAAATAAATTTAAAATATTATTTTCTAAATTTAGTTTGGTTATAGAAGCTTACTCAAGAGTTCCAGGGTAAAAGTGCTTTCAGAAATCTAAATACTTTTAGAATAATGGAAAAAATAAATGGGGAAAAAAATGGCATTAGGTCCGATTCCCGCTTTTGTTCAGTGTATTAAAAAATATATTGCAGGAGATAATGTCTACCATAGTAGTGCAGTGATAAAGTTGGTTATCGCATTACAAACGGGAAAATCTAGTGCATACACACTGAGTCCATTTCCCTGGAGAGATGCAATTCTGTCTGTGGTTTCATATTACAGAAAGAAATATTCTCATTCCTTCTGGAAATTAGTAACATAGGCATTTTAAAATACTTTTGTTAGATCGACCAATACATTGTATGTAATTTTTTACTGTATTTAATTGAGACTTCACTCAGCAACAGAGACTTTCTTAACTATGACTTAATCCTGTATATGAAGATTTGAAACTCATTGTTGAATACTGACAATTATATTTATCCTTAAATCCACAATATTTTATTTTATTTTTTAAAGTTTTATTTATTCATTTTTAGACAGAGGGGAAGGGAAGGAGAAAGAGAGGGAGATGGTGTACAGAGATGCCCATTCGACCAACCATATAAAATCTGTTATATAATTAGGCAAACAGAAGTCAAATCTAAAAATAGTATTCAAGATTTAGGACAAGAGATGGAGACAAAAAGTCAGAAAGAAGATGACATTTTCAGGTAAAGAAATAATTCAACTATTATGCTGGTATTTGTTTTCGACAGACAACTTTCCATCACGACCCATCCGATAGTGAGATTTAGAACACACTGATAAGAAACTCATTTTCCTCCCTCAATGTCATTAGGATGAAACTTAAAAAATGTAGCCTATGTGAAATGAGCTATACACTTAGTAATTATAACATGCTAAAAATTTTTGTTCAAATGAAAAAGGAATGTGTTATTATAGAAAAATATAGAAAGTCTAGAAAAGTAATTGTCCAGATGCAAAAGTGTAGTTAAAACAGAAATATTCTCTGAGTGGAAAATGTCAATCTATCTGACTCACACCGATCGCTCTCTTGATCTATAATTTATTCCCAAAACAAATCTATCTAGCAGGAGTAATGGGGGTGGGGAGGGGGTGGAGAGAGAAGAATCAGAGGCTGTACACGTGATCAGTCCTGTTGCCTAGCTAGGAGATTTCCTAAATTCTCATTCTGATTTATCTCACCCATTTAGCAGGGTCTCCTCAGTTCTGGATAGCCTGATTAAATTTCTCACCCACAAAGCCCAAGGAAAACTAGTTCCAATACCTGTTGTACCCTTGGAGTCCTTTCCAAAAAAACAAGATCTCTCTCGTGTTAATTAGGCATGTGGGCTTCTTTGAGTACTAAAAAGACTAACCCATTTTTTAAAAATGTGGTTAGTAGAATTTCTGGAAACCATCGTGTTGCCACCTGGTGATGCCTTTTCCATGGTACTTTCTGCCTTGTGTTTTGTTAGAATATGACTTCTTATAGCAGACCTCCAGCTCCTTGAGGTTAAGAGCTCCTTCAAATTTGTGGTCCTTCATTATCACTGTCCCAGAAAAAAAAAAAAACCCCAACAAACTAAGTTTCTTGCACAGAGAAGATTTTCATTAAATATATAATGAATCAAGATTAACAATATTGATAATGCACAAGTCACTTTTCCAAAGACCTTGAATTAAAATGTTTGTAGTGGGAAACCAAGTTTTTCAAAATTCAGATCATAGCTCACTTCCTCTTTTCTTTCCTTAATTCTTATTTACTTAATTTTTATTAATAATACAACACTATGTACCTTGATGAAAGAAGATGTGTTTACGTTGTACCTGGTCCTAAGATATATCATAAGCAGATGCTTTCTCTTCCCAGCTAGTTTCTAAGTTCCTCGAAAGTGGGGACCACACCTTCAATCTCATCACGCCATTCATTTAGTATTCTGCACATGGTATTATTTACTAATATGCACCATGTGCTTGCTAAGCTCTTAATATCTTTAATCATTTAACCCTCATGACAGCCCTATGGGGTCGGTACTAAACATAAGTAACTAGTTCAAGGTCACGCACGAGGAAGGGCCAGCATCAGGACTTGACCTGAGGCAGTCTTGCTCCAGACGCATGGTCTTAACCACTCTACTTAGTGCCTCCTAGACAGAAGATATTATAGTAGCTTTCTGAATAACTGGATTAATCTAAATACTTATTAAAGGCATGCTTTTTGGTAAACAATGATTTGTAAAACTAGGCAATGTAGACTAACAGAATCTTGGATTTGGAGGAGACTCCCCATTTTCTTCCCTTCTTCCACATCCTCAAAAAACAATGGCAGGTGGTCATCTAGCATCTGCTAGAAATGTAGAGACCTGGAGAAGTGGGCTCTAGTTCCAACTGTGTTACTAGTCAGATAATTCAACCACTGTAAGCTCCAGTTTCTTCTATTGTGAAACACTGGCTCTCTATCTGACCTACCCAGCTGCATCCCACCCCTGCCACCCACCCCAGGAAACAGGCAGGCCCCAACTTACAAATGGATCCTGTTCCAAAAGATCACTGAAGCCTGTTATTTGAACTCAGAAAATATTTCCTGTTGCAACAGTGCAAATGATGGTTGGGGCCTCAGGTTTGTCCACAGCACGTTCTTTCATTGGTAATGTAGTTAAATTATGATACTAGTCCAAGAGTGAGAGGGAGTAAGAAGGATTCCTTCCTTTCTCTGGATGCAAGTCAACACTACACGCGGCTTTGAAATGTGTGCTATTTACTTTAGCGCCCCTCTCGCTCCCTTTTTCCTCTCTTCTGTCTTCTGATATCCTTTGTTCTAGGAGCCCAAAGACTCCAGCTGTGGCATCCCGTCCAGGCGGACTTCACTGCAGAATCCTTAACTTTCCTTAGCCTCCCCATCCCACCCACAACCCCCATCTGCATCTCCTCTGGACCCCAACTCCCCACCTTGTCCTCCCATCAAACTTCCACTCCCTCAGCAAAGCAGTTCTCAGCTAGATTCGGGAGGAGAAAGTCTGGTTGAAATGAAGCATGAACACCTAGGCACAACATCTTCCTGTGGGGTCTACTCTCTTCTAAGCGGGCAGCAACTCCTTAGGTCCTCAATGATTCTGGGAGGGAGCTGCTCTTATCATTTGCATTCCACAAATGAGGAAACTGAGGCACAGAGGGGTTAAGTAACTTGCCCAAGGTCACTATGCCAGAGTCAGTGATGGAGCTGGCCTTGGAGCCCAAACCTCTGATACTGAAGCCTGCACTCTCATGCTAACCTTCCCAGGGGACTTGTATCGTTAGTATGGAATACTTCCTAACCCAAACAAATCTCCACCTTTCAGGCAGCATAACAGACAAATGAATCTATTCGAGTAGTGTTGGAGAAGGTGTTCTGTGACGAGCAGTCACCAAGCCAGGGTGGCAAATGCCCGAGGGGGTGATGAAAATGAATAAAATGGTCGACTCACAATGGTGGCCTAGATTGTATTCTTTCCTCAAAAGCACAACCTGGAAGGATGTTCTTCCCTTCCACAGAGGAAAAGGCTCGCTCCTGCTTTTCTTGGGTCTCCTGTTCTACCTTTCTCTTCCTGGGATTAGTAGAGACATGATTGACAAGACATGGCTGACATTTTTCACAATGCATGTCTAAGAAAGATCATAGTGTCTGTGTGATGATAAATGGCAATCAGCCCTGGTCCATGGTGACTGACGCCCTCTCTGTGACAACTGGAAAGCATGTGTCCCCTTAGAGGGGCAGCCCTTCTCAGCCCCAAGTAATGCTTAGTCTGCAGGCAAGCACACTGCATGTATGACTCCACGGTCTACACTCTCAGTTGCTGTGTTATGCTGCCTAGGTTCAAGTGACACCTAGATCGTGTTTTTTAATGTACTTCATTGTAATATATTCACTTTCATGGTTGCACCTAGGAATAAATTAGAAAGATGTCTATACTTATCAGGCCTCCTTCAGTTGCAAGTACCATAAACCCAACTTAAATGATCTTTAAAACACACACACACACACACAGCAAAGGAAACCATCAACAACATGAGAAGACAACCCACTGAAAGGAAGAACATATTTGCCAATGATATATCTGATAAGGCATTAATATCTCAAATTCATTAAGCACTTATAAAACTCAACACCAAAAAGCCAGACAATCCAATTTTAAAATGGACAAAGGACCCGAATAGACACTTCTCCAAAGAGGACATACAGATGGCCAATAGATGTATGAAAAGATGCTCAACATCACTAATCATCAGAGAAACGGAAATTAAAACAACAGTCCCCTCACACCTGTCAGAATGGCTACCATCAATAAATCATGAAACAAATGAGGCCACTATGTGGAGAAAAGGGACCCCTCATGCACTGTCGGTGGGAATGCAGACTGGTGCAGACACTGTGGAGAGCAGTATGGAAATATCTTAAGAAATTAAAAATAGAACTGTTTTATAACCCAGTGATTCCACTTCTGAGAATATATCTAAGTATCCTGAAACACTAATTCAAAAGAATATATGCACCCCTATGTTCATTGCAACATTATTTACAATAGCCAAGATTTGGAAGCAGCCCAAGTGTCCATCAGTAGATGAGTGGATAAAAAAGCTGTGGTACATTTACACAATGGAATACTACCGTGCCATAAAAAAGATAGAAATCTTACCTTTTGCAACAGCATGGATAGACCTGGATGGATGGCCCTGGAGAGTATTATGCTAAGTGAAATAAGCCAATCAGAGAAAGACGAGTGCCGTATGATTTAACTCACATATGGAATCTAATGGGCAGAATAAACTAACAAACAAAATAGAAACAGACTCATAGAGAAGAGACTGACAGCTGTCAGGGTTGCCAGCTCGGGTGAAAAAGGTAAAGGGACTAAACAAAAACAACAACAACAAAAACTCATTAACACTGATAACAGAATGGTGATTACCAGAGGGAAAGGGGGGTCAGGGGAGGCAGAAGAGAGGGTAAGGGGGATCAGTGGTGATGGAAGGAGACTTGACTTGGGGTGGAGAACACATAATACCATATGCAGATGATGTTACAGAATTGTATACCCGAAACCTAAGTAATTAACCAATGTCACCCCAATAAATTCAATAAAAAGAAAGAACACCCACATGTGTCGGGGTGTGAGGAACAATTTAACACCTGAACTAAATCTAGGGGACTAAGCAATATAGTCAGGTCCCCTCTTTCCACCTCCCAGGTCTCCTTCTACTGGAGTGTAGACTCCATTTACTCCTACAGATGAGCAGATAGATGTCCAGGTGCACCTCCTTCCAGCACATAGTCCAGAAATGAGAACAGGTTTCCACTCTGTCTCTGGCTGCAAAGGCCCAGGGAAGGACTTTGACTTAGGTCGTGTGTCTACCCCTGATCAACCATTTTACCTGGGGAGCTGGATTAGTTTGATTAGCAGGCCTACCTTATTAGCTTGTCACCATGACAGGCAGAGAGCAGGTAGTAGAGTTACTGTGACTGACAGCCCCACCAAGCTCTCTATTAAAGTACAAAGGGACAGTTCTCCAAATAAAGGGTGGTTCTTGGCAATCAGAAATTATATTGCCCACTATAATGTTATCTCTAGCTTGAAAATTAGGGCAATCAAAAACACAAAAAATAGTTTACACTGGGTGATCAAAAACACAGAGCTAACTTTAGTGTATTTTGATGTAATGTGTGTCTTCAAGATTATGATAAATGCCTAAATAAAAAGTGGGAAATTCAGTCAATCCTATCGATGTTTCCTGATATTTACTTATTTTGCCATTTTATGACAAATATGGGTAATTGAGTGACACTTTATTTTTTTTATCAGGATGCTTTAATGCTATATTAATCCAGTTTAATGCCATTTAGAATCTAGACCATGTAACCTAGTCATGATTACATGATTTAAAAAAATGCATTAATTTTAATAAGTGATTTAGTGTCTTGCCATAACATGTTCACTCTCAACAAATTAGAGCTAAAGCTGAGAACTAATATAATATAAAATGGAGAAATTATGTTACCACTATATTTCTATAATAGAGTTGAAGAGACAACTAAAATCAAGATATGCTCTATTTAAACATTAGAAAATCATTTAAGACTTTTTTATGTATTTACTCTCCTTTTCCACTATATTCATTGGTGATTCATGCAACAAAATATGAGGATGTCAAGGGAATTTTCTCTTCAAAGTTAATGCCTTGCCTGTTTCTCTTTCAGCGCAGTATGTTAATGCCCAAATTCCCAGCTGTAATATGGTGTGTGAAAGTAAAATAAGCATTTAATTTTGTATTGTTAAGACAGAATTACTTCCTTCCTTGCTAAATTAAACACACATTGACATCACCCTACGAGGCAGGCCCTGTGCTAAACACTGTTTGCATGTAATGCATCGAATCCGCAACCCACTTTGAGAAAGAGGCTATTTGACAGATGCGGACCCTGGGGCATTTGTTTAACCCCCAAAATAATTGTCTGAAGTAAATAATATTTTGGTCCTCACCTCTGATGAGCAAACCGAGAAATAAAGAGGTCTTGAAAATTATCTAAGTTCACAGAGCTAAGTAGGGGTAAAACAGGGACTTGAACCCAGAAAGTCTAATTTTTGAGCGTATGCTCTTATCACTATTCTGTATCTCCTCTACTTACTCAATGGTTAATATATTAATTATAAACCTATAATTGATGATGGTTAACGTTAACCATAAAATATGTATTAAACCTTGACTAGGGTACTCCTGGCAAAATTCTTCCCTACAGATCTAAAGTTACCATGACATTTTGCCCATATTCTCTCATTTTGGATAAAAAGTAGAAATGACTACCATAACTCAAATTTCATAATATTGCAATAATCTAAGCATTACTTGTTCTTATGAAAAGAAGCTTTGTCCCGCCTTGTGCCCGTTTTCTGTTTAATGCTACAAGTAAAGAACAGAGAAGGTGCTGCCACGAGGTCATCTACCCGCAAGCGAAACATAGGGTTATGACTGGACCGCGTCACAGCCAATTATTTTTGCCCCGAGGAAAAGGTCCTCACTCCCTCTCCCTTTGAAGCAGATACTGGTTGTTGGCAAAACTTTCTATGTCTGCATGAATGCATTTCCCGAAAGTGAATGTGGGACATCCATGTCTGTTTGCAATACAGGAAAGACTGGGGGCCAGGGAGTGATGAAGACAGACATTCTCACACAGATGCCAGACCCACTGTGACACTGTAGGACACGCTGCGGATTGCACCACCTGGAGGGACAACTGGTTTCAGGGAAGCCTCCTTAATGATTAATCAGAGCCCCCAGGGGTCCTCCAGCCTTTTTGTGTCCTACACATGCTTCCATTAAGAGTGGAGCTTGACGATAGAACCATGTTGATCCTATATTGGGATGGTCTAAATTCAGAACATTTGAAGCAGCATAGGAAAGTACTTTTTATTCTTTTAAATAAAGCTGTAATGTTTTGAAATATAAAAATTGTAAGACATTTGATGAAACTGATGAATAAAAATATGTTTTATTTTAAAATTGGCATGCTTTATTCAATAAGCACACAAATATATTTTAAATAGTATATAATCACACCCAAATATACAGCAAATACAATATATTCAAAATGTACCATTAAACATATCTCAGTTTTAGCTAATTCTCACCTTATTTTAATTTCTAAAATATTTAGCATATTCTCTTTCTTATTAGCAAAGGATAAACATATTTAACCTTATGATGAAAATTGTACATGTCAACTTAAATATGTGCAAAGAAACATATTTTTCAAAATTCTTATATAATGTTCGCAGCTACAAAGTTTTAAGATCACTGCTCTACAAAATAAAATCCTTACTCCATACTAATGACTTTCAAAATGTTTTATAATCTAATCCCCAACTATCTTTCCAATTTCAGCCTGTGGCTATATGTTGGTGTGAGTTTTTAAGAATCCTAAGCAAGATAAATAAAGTTAAAGAAAATCATACTTACACATATAGTGTGACTGCAGGACAGCAAAGTGGAAACAGAGGATCTTAGAAGATGGAGAAAAAAAAATAACCTTATCTTCAAAGGAATGTTTTATCTTAACAGTAAAAGCAGATGTCAGAAAGTTATAAAATAGCATCTTTAATGGGTTGAGAGAAAAATAACCAACTAAAATTGCATAGCCAGCAAAAAATATCTTTTAAGAATTGGGAGAGTTTTCCAATCTAAAAAAATAAGTAAATAAAGAATATACTTCAAAAAATAGAAAAAGAATATATTTCAAGTAGAAGTAACATAATCCCCAATGAAAACTCTGAGATGCAAGAAGAGATGAGGAGGAGAAAAAAAGTGGTAAACATGTAAGTAAACATAAATCTAAACTATATAAAACAACAATACTTTATTAGGTTAATCAATACAGAATAAAAGCACATCTATAATAGCATTTAAGTCAAAAAGTGATGAGATCTAGAATGTTCAGAGATTCTTGTGTTGAGAGAAAAGTGAAAGTATTGATAAATGTTAGAGTCTAACAAGTTATATATTCAGGCTAAGCTTTTTCGTATAGCTATGAAAAAATGGGACTACAGTGTATGATTTCCATACTATTAGGAGGAAAGACAAATGGAATGAAAAAAATGTATTCAATCAGTCCAAAAGAAGGCAAGAAAAGATTGAAAACCAAAATAGAGAAAAAAAAAAGCAGAACATAACATATCTTTGGTGCTTAGGTATGTGACCTGCAAAACACCCGTATTTCCCCCTCCTTTTGTTGTGGATTTGTTTTTGAATGAGTTGGATAGCATTGACGCATTTTATCGTTATTTCTTACAGGAATAAATGTAACAAAAGAAGTAGATGACATATCAAAAACATTGTTTTTAAGTTTATTGAAGTCATTAAAGATGATCTATATAAGTGGAAATATAGACCATACTGTTTTGGAGGTCTCAACTTCAAAAGCAGGTAATTTCTACGCAAATTGCTCTACAAATTCAATGCAATTTTAATCAAAATTACAACACAAGTTTTGTTTTTCTTTTTTGGAATTTGATAAGCTAATTTAAAATATGTGCCAAAAATAGCTTGAAGAAGAGCAAGGTTGAAGGTGGGCCGGGGGTCTATTGCCTTATGAGATACTGAAACTTAACATAAGGTGTAGTAATTAAGAGTGTGGTGTTAGTTCGGGAATAGCCAAATGACCAATTAAACAGAATAAAGAACCTATAAAACAGACCCACAGGGATGTGAACAGTTGAATTTGGTTTGTACTGTCAGCACAGGTTATAGGGAAAGGATCAACAAGTAGTGCTGGGACAACGGTTTATCCATAGGAACACAATTAATTTGGATCTCTATCGTACATCATACCCCTCAATCAATTTCAAGTGAATTAAATGCATAAAAGTATGAGACAAAACTATAAAACTTAAAAAAAAATACAGGGGAATATTTTTATGATCTCAGGGTAAGGAATGATTTCTTGAACAAGGCTGAAAAACAATACGAAAGAAAAAGATTCATATATTTAACAGCATTAAAATGAAAACCTAGTCATTAAAGCCAAAAACTTGGAGAAGATATTTGTAAACTATAACTGGCAAATAATTTATAATTGGAGATAAAATAATTCCTACAAAGCAAATAAGAAACACAAAGCTCAATAGAAAAAGCAGGAGAACATATGAAAGGATGCTCAAACTCATTAGTAATCAAGAAAAAGCAAATTAAGGTTATAATCTGACAATATCAAGTGCTGACAAGTGGAGCAATAGGAAGGAACTCTCATATGCAGCTGATAAGCACGTAAATTGGGACAATAATTTTTGAAAACTATTAGGATTATCTAATCAGACTGAAGAGGTACTAAGCCCATAACCCAGCAGCAATTCCACTGCTAGTTAAATACCTTAGAGAAACATACATGTTACTAGGAGACACAAAACAATCATGTAACATAATTTCCAAAAGCCAAAACCAGGAAACGACCTGAACATTTATCAATAGTAAAATGGATAAATAAATACTGGTGTATTTCAAACAATGAAACAGCATACGGTGGCGAAAGTCCATGAATTTACAAAAATATGGATGGATCTTAGAAACATAATGTTTAGCAAAAGATCAAGTCACATCTCGTGTATGATTCCATTTATATAAAGATCAAACACAGGCAAAACCAACCAATACAGTGTTTAGGGATAATAGACATAGGTGATAAAACTACAAAGGAAAGCAAAGAATGGAATATACAAAATTCAGGATGCTCTTTACCTCTAAGGGGGAAGGTAAGAGGGCACTGTGTAGGGAGAAAGTCACAGGGTAATTTGTTTATTTAAATTTGAAATTGAAGTGCTTGCTTTGGCCGCACATACACTAGAGCTAGAGCAGCGTGGCCCCCGGGTGAGGATGACATGCAAATTCGTGAGGCGTTCCATATTTGAAGCGAATAAATAATAAAAAATAATAAAAATTTGAAGTTTGAGTACTTAACATGTATCTGCATATCTGTAATATGTACTTGATATGTATCTATATATGTGTATATCCACAGTTAACATATACATGTATATACATCTGTATATTACACATATAATATATAACATTATTTTTTTCAATGTACTCAATATTTAGTAAAGATTTTGTCAAGTGTTCAAAAAAAAAGAATCCACATTTAATCAGGATGATCTCAGGGAGGTAAATTTTTTTAAAGCTGACAGCACACACTCACAAAATCTTGATTTTAAAAAACATGGTATTTTTCTAAATTAACTGTCTAGAACACTTTTATAATGCTATTTTCCCTGCATTTTAAAATTTGGATAATCTCCACATGAAAACAATTCTGCTTTATTTTATATAGAGAGAATAGGAAGATAATTCATTCTTCTAGACTGATTGGTAAACAAATGTTTTTTTAATATTGATAACTGGCACGCATAAAGTACTCAAATTCCTATACAGATGCATTCGCAGTTTCTAAATACTACCATACAAATACAGGGTTCTGATGTGTTCCGTTTTGGCCTATTCCCATCAAGAAAGGGGGAAAAATGTGTAACACGCTTATCATTGCATACACTGCATAATTAATTATATTCCTGATGGGAAAAGCATTCATTCTGGATAGGCATTAAAGACAAGTGAATTTTCTAGTTAGAATTTCAGATGTGTGAAGACGAAGAAATTTCCATAAATTTGCTTCTAATTGAATGTTTCAATCCTTCGTTCTCCTCCAGTCTCCACGTATTTTTGATGCATTAGGATATGTTCACAGTGTCATATGACTTGTGGCCCAGCCCCTTTCCTATCTCACTGCGGGTGAGCAGGCTCAGGGGGCTATAGGAGCATTTCCAAAACGCTGTTCTGACATAGGACAGCCAGCAACGACTTCACTATTTACAGAAGTGATCGCGAGACACTAATCCCAAACAAGATATATACCTAAGTCAACTCCCCCTTTGCCAGGTTCCCAAAGTGCCTGTGACAACTCCAGTGCCACCCAACTCAAGAAGTGCGACTGAGGAGACACAACGAGATGAAGTCTTAACTGATTCCATTTAAAATACCTATAAAGGAAAAAACCCATTTTTGCGAATTTTACAAAAGCATATGAATGTATGAACATATTACGAAGGCTCCTCCCACAGTGTTGAGAGAAGTCAGAAAACTTATATTTTAATAGTTTTAGTAAATCTGCTGGCAGGCTTGATAAGTAGTTGCCGAATCAATAAAGGAACCAGACACGAGACACTGCATTCCAGGAACCTCTCTAGTGAAGCAGGAGCTGTCCTTCTTACCCTATATGTACCAGGGCTAGATGCGATATCTTTCACGAATTCCATTCTCATCAAATCTTTGGATAAAAAGTTTTTCCCCAGGCACCTTGACTCAGGGGGCGTGGTGCCTACACCACGTAGCAGTCTTCTGGGTCTGGGGAAAGTACATTTCCCGTTGCTAACAGAGCAGTTGCCAGTTTGACTGGACATCAGCCTCTCGAGAGTTTGTTTGTGTAGTTGGGTCCTGAGAACCTGACACCTCGGACCACCAACGAAACTGAGTTTCAGAGCACCGAAGGTGGTGCCCTGTTGCGGGGCCTCTTGCAAAGCCTTGTCACAGCAGCCCGAGGAGAGATGCAGTTTAGGATATTATTTTTAGGCCCGAGAAATTCAGGGCCGAGTGTCACAGAGGCTGCAAAGGAAGACATAGGGTGAACCAGCCGCTGCCTCAGACTGTTTGCTGGGGCGGGGGCAGATCCCCCTACTCCGCCAAATTAACAGCTGGTAACAGTTGGAGGCAACTGTCAGTTCTTAGAATTTTGAGCTTGCAAAAGTCTTGCAATTAATGACATTAGGGAACGGCTGCTCCTCCTGGTCCCATCCATCACTCACTGGAAGGTGCCTGGGCCCACCAGCTGTCACATACAGACGAATCTCTAGCTCGAGCCAAAAACTGGAGTTGCACAGAAGAGAAAACCAATGTCAGCCAACAACAAGCTGGCCCGTGAGAGAGAGTCCTCAAGGGAGGCCGGCCTTGTCGTCCCTAAGAAGGGACACGAAAGAGGGAAGTGTGGCAAAACAGGACAAAAAGTCTCACCTACACATCTCTAGGGAAAACATAGGCCAGTAAAAAATTGATAGTCAAATGTCTGTGGAAGGGTGACTGAAGAAGTGATCTTTGTCTCTCAGGAAGGGAACCAAGGGTTGGGGTTTTAGGTGTAGGAAAGACTTTTCATAGTGTAATCTTCTGTACATTTAGGCTTTGAGATGATGTAAATTTTTAATCTTTTTTTTTTAAAGAAACATTAGATTTTAAAAAAGACAATAAGAGAATCTTTCTTGAAGTTATAGCCGTTTAATAAAGGTCTGAGCAGCTGGGTAGAACGCAGCCCCCGGTGTCCCCATGCCCCCACCCCCCAGGCCTTGGTGGGGACACAGGCCGCACGGCCCCGGCTAAGTGCCGCCAGCTCCGCGAAGGAGCAGCTGCCGCGGACTCTGCCGTCGCTTCCCAACAGGATGCACGCCCCTCATTCTTTCCTAATGTTTCCTGCTGTAACTCCTAGATACCTCCCTGAAACTAAATATTTCCTTCTTTGGAGAAGGATTAAGTATAGGCAGAATCCTATTTTAACAGTTACCATTATGCTGTCTAGTTCAATATGACAAAGGTCTCGTCCTGGCCAACGGCCCATATGAGCAGGGCTTTGCTCATGTATTTGTACATATGAAGGCCACAGTAAGGATATAAAACACACATGCGCATGCGTGGAGGTGCGTATACACTATTTTTCTTTAAAAATGATATATGCGTGTATAAATTATGTGTGTATGTATATACATATAATTTTTAAAGAAAAATAGTCCAGAAACAGAGCATTATAAGAAACCAGATCTACAGAAGACATCTACAGATGACCTCCTATCAAATAAGATAGGAGGTCATCGATGCAGCGCGCTAGGATGTAGCAACAGAGATGGGTGTGCAGCATTGAAAGACACAGCACTCAAGAGACAGTTTAGCATAGCAACTCCAAGCAGGGATGGGCTCTGGAGCCAGGCAGCTTAGGAATTCAGCTTCACCACCTAAGTGACAATGCGACATTTAGAGGGATGCTCAAAATCCTCACACAGTCTCAGGTTCAGGCATAACACCACATTGTCATCGAGGCTCATGAGAGGCCTCTGCGACCTGCACTGGGCAGGCTCCATCTAGAGCAGTAGGGTTTGTTCCGGGAACCTGGTAAGAGGGCCCCTGGCAAACTGGACTATGTCCACAGGAAGGCAACCATGGGAAACAGCCATCTCACACGTGTCAGTCAGGATATTTTTAGTCACAAGTAACAGAACACTAGAATCAAACTGGGCTCGGCAAAAAAAAACACAAGAAAAAAAAACTTATTGACTCATGTAATTGAAACCACATAATTCTGAAGAACTGCCTTCAGACAAGGCTTGTCTGGGGGTTTACATGAGGCAAGCAAGACTCGGATTTTCTCTCTCTCCACCAGCTTTTGGGATGTTAGCGCCATTTTCAGGTAGGCCCTTCTTTTTATGGTCCAAGAGGGATGTCAACAATTCCCAAGGTTCCATGCATCCTCAGCCCATCCCATGCCTTAGAACCAATGGGCTGAAGTCCTGAGCCTTACTCTGATTGGACGGGCTCACGCCAAGTACTCACCCCTCACGCCAATCACAGTGGCCAGGGGAGTGGAGCATTAGCCCTGGTCATGTACCTCACCCTTGGAGCAGGGGTGGAGTCCCACTTGGAAATTAGGACTACTGGGAAAAGAGAGCACATGGGTACCACAGAGGTCACAACAAGGAGACACACTTCATCACATGAGAAACATTGAAAGGAATAGGGGTTCCTAGCTTGACAAAGAGCAGACCTGAAAAGAACATGGTAGGTAGTTGTCTCTGAAGACTTGAAAGGAACTTGTAATTGGCATTTGCAGTTGGACGGGCCCTTGGAACCTCCAGTCTGTAGTCATTTGGTCAGAGCACAGGTAAGAGACGGGCTGTGTCTGTGCCCGTGGGGTGAGGCAGGGGCAGTCTCTTGGGACTGAACTCTTACCCTGTGGAAGCTGATGTGACCTCCACGGAGACAGTGTCAGAACTGAGTTCAATTCTCGTATACCCTGTTAGTGTCTGAGAATTGGTTTTTAATGTGGGGGCACCCCTCAACACACTGGAACTGGCTCCAGGAACCCAATGTAGTTGCTCATAGAAACAAACACATATGTACAGGGGCAAAGATCATTGCAAAGAAATACACATGCCTATTGGATTTTCAGAGAAGCCTTTAAGTTCTTAGGTATATGAACTGCAAGGCAGCCTCATTTTTTCCCCTTTTGCTGTGGATTTGTTTTTGGCTGAGTTGGATAGCAATGACACACTTGATTGTTATTTCTTAGGTTTGTTTTCAAATGTATATTGAAGCTTTGTGAACTCTATGGTTCCTATGGTCACACATTTTTCCTTAATGACTGTTAAATGATGTGCTTTTTCCGAAACTCGTGAGGGAGCATGACCTTGTTTAACCAGCAGGTCTTAATCCTCAAAAAAATGTCCTTTATTTTTACACAAAGCTAGGCATTCCATTTCCTAGTTTCCCTTTCAGTTTAGCAAATCTGCATGTGCTCAGCCTCTGTGCTAAAGCCTGTGGGAGAAGACACAGGGGTTTGGGTGAGTTTTATATCATTAGCTCTTCAGGGGGGCCACCCTTCCCCATGTCCACCCTCATTATCGTCTTATCGTGGCACCCTCTTTATTTCTTATAACTTATGGTTGTTTCACTTATCTGCTTGGCTATCAGTGGTCATGCCCACAGGACATAAGTTCTAGAGAGCAGACACCTTTCTGTTTTCCTCGCTGTTGTGCCCTCAGCAATGTAGCACAGTGCCCGGCAGGGAAGGCTCTGAATAAACGTTTGTTGATTGACTGAGTGAATAAACTTATCTCTAGAACCCAGCCGTATCTGCCACATGACAGGTGCCCCACGAATCTTTCTTCGTCATGAATGAACCAGGGCTGAAGTAGTTAAGGAAGGAGGCAGGGTTTGATCCAGTCCTATAAGGGCACAGTCAACGTTTTGTCTGTTCAGAACAGACAGTATTTTGGGAAAGCTCTTTAAAACTGTGTGGGGGCCACTACTAATCGTGCAGTGCCTTAGAGGAAGGGCACCCAGCCCGAGCTAAGTCAGTCACTCTGCCCCACTCCCTGGGGCACACGGATCAGTCCCCAGATAGGCACAAGGGCCAGCCAGGTCAATCTCTGTGTTTTCACTACTATTTGTCCAGCTTGAGCTGAAGAGAGATAGTCCTTTTTCCTCTGGTCGCATTGTTGGAAGGATGCGCGCACAAGGCAGTGACGTCTTCTACTCTCACGGAGGAAGTTGGTCTGAGTGGGTGATGCCAACAGGCCGGAATCGACAGGCAGGAGATGGCCAGAGAGCCCCAATGGCCAGGGTACAGCTGACACGTCCTTTCCAAGGCTTAACTGTTCAGCGTCAAATCTGTGAGCCAATCCAGTGCTCTCTCATAAGTAATCCCCTCAGAAACAAAACACTTGAGCTGCTAGGTTGCGTCTGAGACTCCCAACTAACACAAATGTGAGTAGGTGGACAGGAATAGGGAGGGGTTTCTGGACAAAGGCACGGAGAATAGATTACATGGGAGGTTTAGGAAAGCTCGTAACTAAACACTTACGTGATAGATGTGTATAGCCTTCACCAATGCATATGTCTGCTCTGTCTAGAATCATCCTCGTTTGTAGTTAGTGCTCGCCATTAAGGTAGGAAATGGAATGTGAATACAGGAGGAAATACTAAGAATATAAAGCTAAGTGGTAAGAAATGCACAGCAAGATGACAACTATAAAGCACAATGATACTGTGAAATTGCATAAACTTTAGAACCACGCACTTTGATTTGAATTCAGTTTCTATTTACTAGGAGCATGGTCGTGGGTACATCGCTTAATACTTGGAGCCTTGGGGCTTTTCATCAGTAAATCAGGGACAGTGTTGCTCAGGGTTGTTGAAAGATTAAGTGACAAAAAGCATGTAGCTGGTGTATCTCTCAGCACAGGCCCCACTCATTTCTTGGAGAGTGAATAAAAACTTTACGCTCTCAAAGATAAATCAATAAATAAAATAAAAATAAACAAAGGAATAACAAAAGTATGTAAACTACTTAGCACAGTGCCAGGCCTTTAATTAATGTTACCTTTTTCCTTTTATGTTAAAGATAAAACTCACTGAATTAAAATTTTAAAAGTACTAGAAGAAACATCTAACTAAATGTTAAGAGTACTCGTGCTTGAATTCATTGATTTATTCAATGAATATTTATTGGATGCTGACAATGGACAGGGACTGGCATAGAATGATGAACAAAATGGAAAAAGTCCTTGACCTCGTGACGATCAAATTCCTCTGCAGGGATACAGACAATACACAAATGAATACATCAAATAGTGGGTCACGTGGCCTGAAGTGCTATAGATGGGGAGCATCTGGTGTTTGTGCGTGTGTGGGTGGGGGGGGGGTTGTGCTACAATTGGCAGCAAATTTGAACCCAGTGTCCTAAAAACCTCACAGAAAAAGTGATATTTGAGCAAAGACTTGAAGGTGTCCACTTTTCTGATTTTTTAAATGGGCATCCACAAACTGATTTTTAAAATTAAAAAAATTTCAATGGCAACTAAAATTGAAATCTTGCAAAAAGCATGTATTAGTATAACTAGTTATCTAATGGTGTTTGGCTTTAAAAAAATGTTATTTCTTATCACTTATTCTCAAAACAACATAGCACTATTAAAGGGCAAGTGATATTTTTATCTTTGTTTTACAAATTGAAAGTGAACTTCCGGATGGTCACGCGGTGAGTGTCAGTAAGGATCCCTGAAATTTGGGTTTTTATGCTCCAGATCCCGTGTTCTCTGATAGGTCCATTTTTCTTACATTCTACACACACGGCACCATCTGCCTTTTCCTCAAGTTTATCTGTTCACTTTCAGACACGCTCATGGGCAACTTCAAACAATTCACTAGCTTTCTTGTGGTCATTAGAGTGGGAATGCAGCAATTGAATAGTGCTTACACGTATGACGGTATATGTAAATTTAGTGGGGTTGTATTATTGAATAATATGTGTCTTATTTAGTATGGTGCTTTTTAAAATGTTACCCTTATTCTATTTTTTTCTTTTGCTAAATTATTTTGTCTAGAATGAAAATCATCAATGACATACTGCTAACGTCACTTCAAGGGTATGTTCCGGAATGATTTGTGGATAGCCATTGTGCTCATTGACACTTTTATAGCAAAAATGAGAGTTGGAAAAGGTGCCTTGAGCCTGTTAGGGGTGAGGTGGTGAGTCGAATAGCCCATCCTTCTGAGAGCCTTACCACTGGTCGATAGTGCTCATCCTGACTTCCTTTGCAAACTTTCTGCACACTTTTGTGACAATTTTAGCCCAACCCAGCATTTTTATTGCAATTCAGAAACAAAACATGCAATTAAACTAAACACAGTAGTGATGTTCTAACTAAAATGCATAATTATAATAAAATATTGTTATTAAAAATGTTGGCTTAGAGTTTGATATAATTAACTTTATAGTCTTTCAACAAAGACACACTTTTTCTGTTTATTAGAAGACTGAAAAGTGTGTCTGAGTCTTAGAAGCAGTAGATTAAAATAAAGTAGAAATGGTCTCTTGTTCCTATAATTCAAAAAAAGAGAAGAAAACAAGAGAGTGAAGGAGAGAGAAAATTACTTAGCTGAAAACCAAATCATTTCTCTCAGAAAAGGTACCATGATTTTCTAATCTATGTAGAGAGATGTGGGTATGGTTATAGGTTAAATGAGATAAAATGTATAAAAACAAAATACAAGGGCTGGCACAAATAATGCCCCTTTTTATCACAAACTCTTATTACAAAATCATAAGCATGTAATTCTGTATCATAACAATATCACACTCAAGTACATCATGTGACACTTTCGCTGAAATGTTCAAATTAAAACTATAAATTATTACACCCTTATTATTACCCTACCAACCACACTCAAGCAGGTCTTCCTTCTGCTGGATCCTGTAGTACTAAGTAGGTGTCTAGTATCTATTTGCTGCATCTTCAGCTGAATCTACATTTGCTCAAATGGCAGAAAATTTGTGAATGAGGGTACTCATCATTCCTGCCTTTTACAAACTCTCTTTTATCACTATTTCCACAATTATGTTAGCTCGTTGACATAGGTGTTAAATACAATGTAATGTTTTTAAAATTGAGCACCCTCGTGCTGTTCCTCGTGCTGCGTATATTTTTGAAGGCTTGCATTAATGGACATCCCTTTAAGTTTCTCTCTTCCTCCCAAACCTCAGAGAAGAGTCAGGGTTGGGGTGGAGGCTCTTCTAGGTCAGGATCTATTCATAAAAGACATGGTGTCTTTAAACGTGTGTCCTAGTCACAACTTGCGCCAAAGTGCTCACACACTGAAAAAGCAAATTAGATAGTTCGAAGGGTAGAGAAAAGCCACTTTGATCCATACTGGTTATGCTGTTTGCAGGTTCTGCCTTGCATTTATCTGCTCATTTGTCTGTAGATGTAGATCATAAAGCATTTTGTGAACAGTAAATGATTTAGTGAGCAGAAAACCCCCAGTGGAGATGAGTAACGTAGCTCCAGCTCCGCCTGCTCATTCTGTCTCGCAGAACGTGCCTGAGCTGGAACTCTTGCTTCTACGCTCTTTACACTTCGTCGCTGGCAAGAACAAACTCTTCACCACTGGGGGAAGGTAGCCTGAGAACCAGTGAATGCGATGCTCTTCAAGGGGGCAGGTCCTGAGCTCCCTGTTGGCGCAGTACTCAAGGACCCAGCTGAAGACGACTGACCGAGGAATACTGGCAGAACACGCAAATTAATTTTTCTCTCTGCCTTTCCCTGTGGGGAAATGTGGAAAACAAAACTACTCTATCATTAATTTTAGAGCCTGAGGACCGCATTCCTCAACTCTCTGGTGGGAGTAGGGGTGCATGGGGAGGATGCATGGTGGGAAATGTTGTAGCCAAGAGGGCTGCTTTTCTTCCTCACCACCACCGCTCCCTAGCAACACTAAAAACTTGAGTCAAGGGGCCTTGAAACTGATTGCTCCTCCATTGGTTCTTGGGATGAGGAACTGGTCTGGGCTGATTGGCAGATCTTCTGAGAGAAGACCCACAGAGAGATTTCAGATACAGTAGCAACCCAGGGTTACGCCTGTCTGTCAGATGACTTGTTTGAAACTTCTTGGTTTTGAGTGGCAAAATATATCTAACATAAAGTTTACTATTTTAACTAATTTTAGGTCTGTGGCATTAGTACATTAATTACATTCATGAACAAGTTCATTCATTCATTCATTCAACAAATCTAATTGAATGTGTACTACAGGGCAGGCACCACAGCTATGAACACAACAGAGATCCTGGCTTCATGGAACTCTTCTCCAGTCAAGCAGAGAGAGGCAGAAAACAAGCAGCAAACATAATAAATAAACAGACTATGTGGGCCCTAATCAGGGTTATGGCTCGTTCCCAGGTTACTGTGCTCCCAAACATCTGAAGGCTTCCGTGTTCTTCAAATAGCTCAGAGACCTTTGCTCATCGCTGCTTCCCCACAAAGCCCCACCTGCAGTGATTGCTAATGATCTTGGAGAGGCCACTGGGTACCTGATTGGGTAATTAATAAAGGAGATGTGTTCATTCGAACTGATCATTTACCAAACACAACAAACTCTGATGTCAGTTGGGCTGTAGATAAAAGAAGGGTAAAGTTCTCTGCTACACATAAATACCGTGTATTCCCCAACAAAACACTCTTCATCTTGAGAAGAAGTATCAAGGTACAGAATTCAAACAGAAAGACAGTATTTCTTCAGTAATGTGATGATTTTTCTCTTCTTTTTTAAAGAGAGGGTTGTCTAGAAATATTTGCATTTCGAAAAGTCTTTCTCCTCCGAAACTGAAAGATGTCCAAGGAGGGTTTATTGTGCTTGGCCATGACAGTGGAGATGGGATCCTGAAATGCTTGCTTTTGTCAATTGCGGGCATGTCATCAGATCATCCCTGTAAAATGTGTGCCTCCTGCTTGGGCTCTTTCAGGTTGCCAGGGCACTTACACGTATACTGTAACAGAAGTTTACTTGAAGAGGATATGGGGAGGAAAGTAGTAAGTACATGAGTGTAACACTGGACCAACCTTGACCATGATCCAAATCACAGACCCCTGTGGGGCAGAGGGGACCCTGCGTCTCCACGTGCAAAAAGGACACAACTTCACTCACATAGCATTCCAGCCAGAAATGCCTAACCTGGGAGGACATCAGGTAAAATCAAATAGAGGGTCGTTCTATGAAATAGCTGAGCTGATTTGTTTAAAAATGGCAACGAAAGGCAAAGAAAGGTTGAGGAACCACTACAGATCGAAGGGGAGGAAAGAGCAGGGTGACCAACTGTCCCTGTCTGCCTCGGACTGTGTGGTTTCCCAGGACACAGAACGCTCAGTGTGAAAGCTGCAAAAGTCTAGGTAAACGGGAATGAGTGGGTCCTCATGTCCCTCATAAGGAGGCAGAATAATTAAGTGCAATATATGAAAAGCAGGATCCTAGACTGTAGGGGAAAATGCTATAAAACACATTGTTGGGACAAATCACAGAATTTGAACACAGGCTTAAAAATCGTGGTAAAATATACATAACATAAATTCGATCATTTTAACTATTTGTAGGCGTCTAGTTCAGTGGCCTTACGCTCATGCATAATGTTCTGTGACCATTATCACCGTCCATTTCCAGAATATTTTCATCTTTCCAAACAGAAACTCCGTACCCATCAAAAGACAGCAGCCTATTTTTCCTTCCCCCAACCTCTGGCAACCACCGTTCTGCCTTGTCTCTGTGAATTTGACTAGTCTAGGTACCTCATATCGTGGAATCATACATTATTTTTCCTTTTGTCCTTGGTGCATTTCATTTACCATGTCCTCAAGTTTCATCCGTGTTACAGCATAAATCAGAATTTCATTCCTTTTTAAGGCTGAATAACATTCCATTGTATGCAAACACCACATTTTGTTTGTCCATTCATCTACTGGTGAATATTTGGGTTGTTTCTACCTTTTGGCTATTGGGAATAATACTGCTATGAACACTGATGTAGAAACTGGAACTTTTCAACGAAAGTATAACATCAATATAAAATTTCCTGAATTCGTTATCTGTATTGTGGCTGGTGCACTAAAACATCCTGTCTAAGACAATAAACACTGAAATATTAGGAGGCAAAGGGGTATGAGGAGTGTATCCTATTGTCGAATGCTTCAGGGGGAAAAAAGGGACAAAGGAAACGGGGTAAAATGTTAAAAATGGGTGAATCTGAATAAAGAGTATGTGGGTTCTCTAAAAGATTCCTGCAGCCTTTCTATAACCTAAGAATTTTAAAAATATACAGGAACGTAAGAAAGAGAGCTATTTCATTATGACGACCAGGCCTCATGGAGAAAGAAGCATCTGTGACGAGGCGGACCTCCCAGAGCCTGACACATAACAAGGGGCATGGACGGCAGGTCAGGATTCATCACACTGTCATGGGGTAACTTGTCCCTCCGAGCAGAAGCTGTTCTGGTTTCTCAGCAACTCCCTGCTCCTTCGGCTGCTCCTGTTCCTACCGACCAGTCTCTCCATCCTGCCCTCTCTTCCTCTTGCTTTCAGCTTGTTCAGCGCTTCAGCTTTCTCACGGCTCCTCCTTCCTCTTCTCTGTGTGTGTTGCTGCTGCTGTCATCTGCCTCTGGCCAGGCAGCTGTGGTGGGGTCACGCAGCACAGAGAGCGTGACCATCTTCACGCAGAGAGGGCAGTGGCCGTGCCACGTGAGCACCTTGCCCAGCTGGCGCAGCCCAGCTTCAAGGACTATGCCCGGAACGCTCTGTGTGGTCTAGGGAGTTGGTATTAGGGGGTGAGGTGGGGAGGAAAAGCAAATCATCAAATCTCACCCCGGGCATTATGATTCATGCTTGATTCGCCTTGAGAAATGTGTGAGAGAAATAGATACTATGTGTAAAAGTTCAGGAGAATTGGAGGAAAACAAGATGTCATTGCAGTCTTGGAGAAAATTAAGATTAACTATCAGAAACCCAAAGTTTCCTTCCTTCCTTCCTTCCTTCCTGCCTTCCTTCCTTCCTTCCTTCCTTCCTTCCACAAAAACTGATTACGTCAAAGGCTTTGGACTTGATGCTATGGGGAATCTAAATTACATAAGATGTGGTCCCTGCCACAAGGAGCTGACAGTCTAGGACAACACATTTTAAACTGAAGTTGGCAACCCATTAGTGTGCATCTGATCTGCCTTAAAAAATTAAAAGGGGAAATTATCACACTCCATCATGCTGAGCAATGGTAAATGTTGTTTGGTGACTTTTGTATGTACGTGTATGTGTACACAGGATTGAAATATACAATGTACTTCTACGTGCGTTATAGAAAATCTGCCTGCAAGCCACTGATCTGGCAGAAGTTAACCCTCCAGCTTCAGCGATTACCCATGTTGTGGTTTGTATCTCCAGGCTAGAACCTGTCCCTGAGCTCTGGACATGGTTATCTCACTGCCAGCTGGACGCCTCAAACTCAACACATCCAACGCTCGCCACATCATCTTCCTGCTCCAAGCGTGCCCTTTTCCTACATTACCTGTTGGTTAATAATAGAAATATTGAGCCTGGTAAGTCCGGCTAGCAGCCTGGGAGTTTTCTAAGGTGTCTCCTTCTCCACTCATTCCTCTCATTCCACTGGCCCGCCTGCCCCTCCTCTCCATCCTCCCGGACATGCCTCTGTCTACTCTCTCACCTGGTTTCTTGCCCTACCTTCTGGAACCGGTGTCGTTGTCTCCAGTCTGGTTTCCCGACTCCTCCCCCACAAGCCTGTATATCATATTGCTTCCCAAGTGACCTTCCAAAAATGCTAATATGGTATTTTTGTTCCTGGTTGAAAGCCTTCTGATGGTTCCCCACTGCTTTTGGATTAATGTCCAATCATAATAATTAGAGTCTTTCTTAATCTGACCCTGCTGCTTCTTCACCTTCAGTTGCTGATCCTCGTAGATTCTAGAGGTAGCAATTACCTGTGGTTCCCAATAGCTCAGGTGCTCTCACAGTTCAATAGCACCTACCCCTGTCGCAAATCACTTTCTTTGTTTCTTGACAAAGAAAACATGTGTGTGAATCCTACCCCCTTTTTCTGGACCTGGGTATTGCGTCACCCAGCCTTGGGACCCCGTCGGACTGCCCTACAAGGCTTCCCTATCATTCTGGTCACACAGCTGTCCCAGCACTGACCAAGTGGCACGGTCGTTGTTGTTTGGGTTGGCTTGACTGCAAGCTAGCAAACAGTAAGGACTCCATTTTGTTCATCTGTGTAAAACAGGCCAACGAGGCCAACAATGCTGAGCCAATGCCGCCAGGCTCAGCATGGACCAAACGTTTGTTGAAGGCATGAACAGAGGTGAAATCTTTAACCAGCCGTCCCCGATTGCAGTGATAGTATAGGGATAATGTTAAATAATTTTTGCAAATACAGTCGTTTTTCAAAAGTCATTAGAGCTAGAGTGTTGCTGATTGGCCAGATGTGTTCGCTTCATTCTGATTCAGTCATCCCTTTTCCATCACCCGCTTCTCTGTCTAGTTCCCATAACACGAGAATAAGAGAACATTGCCATCTGCTTGTGGAAGCTTCCAGGAATTCTCCCACCTACAGATCTGGTTCTTCGTTGTGTGTGTGTGTGTGTGTGTGTGTGTGTGTGTGTGTGTGTTTAACAAAAAGGAAAAGGAAGGAAGGAAGGAGAGAAGGGAGGGAGAGAGTGGACTGGAAAAAAAGCCGGAAGACATCGTGGACCATGTTGATGTCACTGAAGGCCTCTTTGTTTTCCTTACTGTCTGTCTGTGCTCCTGTTCAGGTCTTAGGGAAGAAGGCCAGGTCCTTGGCTGCTTACTTTAGATGTGGACCTGCTTGGAAGCCGGAGGCCTGGCCCAGAGTGACTCTTGAGGAAGCTTCTAGTCGACTCCATAATGCAAGGGCCCAAAGCCACCACGTGAATTCATTTGCCTCCACAGAACCATTTCATTTTCTCTTTCTTCCAGGCACTGGGGATATAGTGACAAAGAAGATGTGGCCCCTGTTGCAGGAGGAAATGAAAAATTGTCTTTGTTCCTGTATACATTCTTTCAATGCTCTGGACTTTTGCCTTTTTCGGGGGGAAAGTGACATAAGTGAGATTTAGCCATTTCTAAGCAATTTTGTCTCAAAGGGTTTTATCTCTATGTAACCAGGCAGAACTATTCTTAATGCAAAGCTTCGGAACCCAGAAAGGGGAGCTCCAAGAGTCAATATATTACCGATCCAAAATACACAGACTACAGAGGCAAAACATTCTCTGAGGTTTGCTTTTTCACCCATGAGTGTGATGTTGCTGCCTTCCCATGTGAGGATTCACTGAGTTAAAAACTCTGTGAAGGGTCCAACTGAGAGGCAGCATCTGGTAATGGAATGCCCACTAGATGCAACCCGCCCTCCTCAGGCTTCAGAAAAGAAGGGACACAAAACGAGGAAGAGGGAGGCACAGCTCACTGTGACCACCGCCCATGTGACGCTCTGTTGTGCGACACAGTAAAGGCGCAACAAAAGGACTTTTTTTCTTTCGAAGGGCAGTAAATAGCCGAGTTACAAGCTTGCAATTAAATGCTGAAGCATTCTTTAAAGGGTTGCTGCGGTGCTATACAATAGGTCTTTGTCATCTTTGAGGGGAGGTGGAAGCCAGGGAACTATGACAGGTTTTACCACCTAATTAGCTGCTTGATCTTAATAGAGAAATGACTGGACCCTCAGGGTTTTGCTCATCTAGGTCATTTTCAGCTTTTTCTCACAAGTCAATTCGCCACCACCGAGACAGTCGGCAACATCTGGAATGACTGTGATGTTTCAAAAGGTCAGCGTGTGCATCTTTAGAGCAAGGCTACAGGGTATCACTTTGAATCATACCAAACAATGTTGTTGTTGTTTTTAAGGCAGCTATAGTCAAACTGGGGAGGGATTCACTGGATATTCTGTGGTGGTCATTTTTTTTTGGTCATTAAAAGCCTGACATGTTCTCAGCGATATCTCCGAGGTGTTTTCAGAAAGCCCTTGAGTCCCGTGTCTTCCCACAAGATCCAGTACTTCTTGGGTTCTAGAGTGACAATAGTTACTCCCTGACCACTGAGTTATGTGAGGTCCTCTTGGCGGGGCCCATTCTCAGATCCTGCTGTGACCTCCCACTTTCCGAGAGGTACCTCAAGAGCCAAGGCCTTCTTCCTGGGACTGTTGCTCGAGCTATGGGGGACGTCTGCTTGTAGACCTTTTTCTCTTTCCCCAAAGCTTTGCCTCCGTGTTGTTCTGCTGGCAGAAGTATCTTTTATTCCCAGTTTCAACCACTACATCATGCCACACTTGTCACTGACACCTTACCACCCCCTTGGAAGAAGTCATGTCCCCATCAAGTAACTCTTCTACGTGACACATTCAGCAATGGCTCTGGTCAACCCTTTCCTATGCATTCGACTTCTGTCTCTTTTTGTGTCTATTAGGACAGTTTTTAATGCCCCACAAATACCGTGGCCATGTCCGGGTTTTGCTGAAGCTATTGTCCTAAGATTTTCTTCTGATTTTCATCTGCCCAAATCCTTCCAGCCTTTCAAGGCCCAAAGAGAATGTCCAAACATGGTTTCATTTTTTTTAAAGTATTCTAATACTCACTATTCCCCAGACTCCTTTAGTATTAATAGTTGCTATTCATCCACCACTCATTCATTAATTCATTCACTCTTGCAACAAATATTTCACATTTAGAACTCACAACACCAAGGTGAATAAGACAACGCCTTTGCCCTGTAGGAGCTCTTATTCCAGTGTGGAAGACGGACATCAGGCAAGTAAGTAAGCAAGCGAGCAGTGGGGCTTCTGGTTGCGACGTGTGCCGTGGGAAAAATAAAAAATAAAAAGGTACAGAAGGGCTGGAGATGGTTGTGGCAGTGGGGGCTGTTTTCCACACTGTGATCAGGGGAGGCCTCTTGAGGAGGAGACATTTGCCATTTGAGAAAAAAAATCAGCAATGAGCCAACCCAAGAAAAGAACGCTCTCAGCAAAGGCAACAGGAAATGAAGGCCACGTTCTAGAAAGATGAGGGGTGTTTTAGAACAGCAAAAAGACTCAGGTGGGGCAGAGTGTAATAGGAGATGAGGATGAAAAGGATGCAGAGGTGAGAAACGGTAGGGCTTTGAGGCAGAGAAGAATAAAGGTGACCGCTACATGTGAAGTCTGAGTGTCAGATAGGAAAAGATGGGGGGAGGAAGGAAACGCAGATTTGAATAGATGAGCTGCTGGGTTTGCAAATAAGTTCCTTTTTAAACATGTTAAGTTTGAGACCTCTTTAAGCACCCCAGTGTGGATGTTGAGTAGGCGGTTGGATATATACAAGTCTGGAACCTAATGAAGCTCAGGCTAGAGATGCAAAAAGTCAAGGGCCTGGATGAGATCACCTAGGAACTGAGTGAAGACTGGGAAGGAGCCAGAGCCCCAGGGCCCACCAGCTTTCAGAAATCATGAAAGCAGGGGCCAGACGGGAGACCCTGAACCTGTGGCAGTTGGAAGTTTCCCGCATATCCAAACACAGTCACGGTGCTGCGCGGTGCGTTCACAAATGGCGAGCTTCTTGTGACCACTCAGGTCTCTCCACAAGAGTGGGGGTTAAGGTCCAAGTGTTTTATCTGTGCCTACAGTCTTTATTTACCAGGTATGTCTTGCTGTTGCAAACTTTCTCATGGAGCCGAGTGAACACCACCAGGCCACTGAGGGAAACGTAGCTACTTCCTTTCCCAAGGACTGGATCTGCGAGTTAGTTAGGAATTCTTTTACCAGCAGTAAACAGATGCGCAGAGATGAACTAATGTATCAGTAGCCCACACTGTGTCAACAGCCAGCCTGAGGCCACGCTGCAGCTGGTGTTCAGTCAAGTGCGGACTGAACCTGCAGTGCTGGCTTAAAAAAAAAAATTGTTAACAGACGGGGTTGTCTATACCCCGCTTTACAGATAGCAACTGTTAATCCTCACATCTTCGTGCGATAGGCAGCATTGTCCCCATTGTACAGATGAGGAAACTGAGACCCAAGAGAGTTCTCCAGTCAGTAAAGGGGCAGGTTCGTCTGGCCCGAACCTCTTTACCACGGGGCTGCCCGGCTGCTGAAGCAGAATCTCTGGCAATGGCACACAAGTGTAGTCTGTGTTTAGGAAAACCTTTGGGACTCTGCTATGTATTTGAAAGTTTGAGAGCCCAAGGTTCATGGGATCTTAAGTTTGTTCTTCGAGGCGCATGCCCATCTTAATATTTGCTCTTCTAAACTGCTTATTTTTAACACCTCTAAGTATGCACATTTCGGTGAATTTTTTAGAGTCTCAGGAACGAGTCTGAGTAGCCCTTTGTCACACGCAGGCAATGGCGCACTGCACAGTCTGTCACCTCCAGAGAGGAGAAGCCCAGGACTGTGCATCAGGCTAGCTGATTGTCTAATATGTTGACGATACGACCTAACCATTGAAAAGCCTCGTGCCTTGGACATGGACACAGCCTGCTCTCAGCACGGATAGTGTGTCTTTTCCCCCCTGTTTTTATGACTCCACACATTCGCCCACTCAGACCCATAAACAATAATGTAATAAATCACCCTTACGGCCAGCACAATGGTACGAACGAAAGGAGATACAGTGAGTCTGAGGGGAGACGCGGGAAGGGGGTTCTCCTCAGCTCTGCATTGCTTAGAGGACTACAGATAGAGCCTGTGAGTATGGAATGGCTCCGGCCCCTCAGAGAAGTCATTCCATGGAGTATTCTCTCTGAAGGCCTCCACGGATGGTATCGGCTTCTGGGGTGAAAGAAAAATGAAGTCATAGGGACACTAAAAAAGAAAATGAATCCAGCTCTCAGGTGAAAAAAAGAAACACACTGACTACGGCCAGGCCTTTAGATCACAGGAGATAACATGAAACAAACTCATTTCTGTTGACAAGGAATTGTGTTTTACTGTGACAGATCTCCACCCACCTTGACCCTGAGTTTGCTTCATTTGCACAGTGAGACTGGTTTCGCCTGTTTACAACTGTTAAACTATTAGTCATCAGTTCAGAGGCTGCTTAAGCCAATTTTCCCAGCAGTTTATCCTGTATACGATAGGAACCACCAAGGGCGACACTACCATTGTATATTGTCAAAGGAGAAAAAAATAAAAATAATTTGGAATAGAAATTAGGCCATTACACTAGGGAGAACTGAAATCTGAATCTTTTATCTGAAAAGGAAGAATGAAAACCAATGGGATGTTGGCTGGGGAAGAGGGCTGCGAGGGGTGGAAGGGGGATTGGGAGAAACTTCTAAGGTTTACATCTTATGAATAGGTTTGTTAGATTTTAAAAAAGAGAGAAAGAAAAAGAAGAGAAAGAAAAAAAAATATAAGATGCTAAAATAAGACATACCTACAGTTCATAGTATTTTCTCAAATGGCTGCACATTATTCTAGTCACAAATGAAAAATAAAGCATTCTTGTTTGAAAAAAAATGCTAAAATAAATTCAAAGTTCAGATAAACAATGGATAAGTTTTAGTATAAATCTGTCCCATGTAATACCTGAGACATACCAATACTAAAATATTATTCGCTATTTATCTGAAATTCAAATTTAGCTCAGTGTCCTGTAATTTATCTGTCAACCCTACCTGACTAGTGCCTTTTAATCTCAGTTTGAAAAAAACAATCCTTTTAGAAAACAGATGTCTTCAGAAAACTAGGTCATGGATTCAACAGCATAAATACTTGCTAACTGTGCTGTACAGTGTGATGGGCTTGTGTATTTATTTAAAATAAATAAACCAGCAATACTAAGGATTGAAACTTAGTTATTTCAGTTAAAAAACTGTCCATTTTATTTACCTATTTGGTATGAGTAAGAATAAACTAAAAACAGACAACCCCAATTCTAAGACTTATGGAAAAGAAAAGATCCATCCATTCACTCATTCACTCATTCTTGGCTTACTTTTTGTCTGTACGAGTTCTTATGGTAGGTAAGTTTTATTGAATTTTATTTTAATGATCAAAATAAATACTATATATGGGATTCTCTGACCTAATTTCTTAAATAATTCTGCATGGTAATAATTTAAATGTAAAGAGATAATAGATCCAGCCTAAGACAAAATAAAGTCCCTCTCCCACCGAAAGAGCCAATGCCATCTCCTTGCTAGTATGGTAATCTGTCCACTTCCAATTAGTCCAGGAGGGCAATGAACTAGCACAATAAACAAACCCAGAGGTTGAAACAATATAGGCTTAGCATTGGATGCTAAGATTGAGAGACGGAGTCTAAGTGAAAGGAGTCCCAAAGTGCCCAAGTCTGCAGCTGAGAGCGGGTAAGGCAGGGACGGGGGAAGATGAGGACAGGAGGTCTGCTCAGGGTGCAGTGGGCACAGGGAACGGTGGCAGAGATGAGGGGTAAGGTTGATGCGTTTGTAGACTGCCCAATATTAGAAGGGCCATCAAATGAAAGAAAATCTATTTTGTCTGGCTCCAGAGAACAAAGCCAAGGCTGATGACTCGTCGCAGCAGGAAAACAGATTTCTGACACCATTTAGGCAAGCGCTCTCGAAGCATCGGGGCTGAGACTGCGATGGAAACGGAAAGCGGGGGCTGGCTGGGTGGCGGTCAAGCCTGCGGTGGAGGGGACTCCACTTCGATGAGGAGTGGGCCTGCTGCCCACGGCGGGGCTTGCTCCGGCCCCGCAGGGCGCATGTCTCTTACTGACTGCTGTGTCCTCGGAGTCTTGAACAGCGCTTGGCACACATTAGGGTCTCAGTAAATCTGCAGGGTCACATGGGGGGCTGCTTTTCAGGGGAGGTGGTGCTATTCTGGGCCTTGGTCTCGATGTGACGGGGAAAGGGAAATTAGCTGAAATCACATCAACGCACAGTAAGCATCGACATTTGCAGGGGGGAGGCAATAGGGCTAGAGTGTGTGAGAACTACGATCATACAGTCCATGCTCCCCCAATCCGTACCAGCCTGGAGAGGAAAGTGAGAATAAAAGCATAATCAAAAGCAAAACTTCTCTGGTTCCTCCAGGGCACTTACGTCACTTGGCATGCCCTTAAGAGCCATCCCATACAAAACCCAGGGGAGGGTATATTTGTGTCAGGCAAAGAAAATGATGCCAAAAGAAGGGACAAAGTAAATCGCCCCCTGGTTGGTGGCTGTAAAGAGGTAAGCCAGAGCGGAGTCTTCTGGGATTTCTCAGGGGTTGCTTTTTCCTTGACTTGGTTACCGCAGTGCCCTGGAGCTGGAGAAACAGAGACAGTGGCAGACTCAGAGGCTGTGTGAATAGAGTAAAAGACTGTGGCTCGCTTAAAGCAGAAGCAGTAAACTGCCACTGAGGTGCCCTGTGCCCAGTCTGGCCTCCTCCTGCCAGTCCTGCAGCTCCACTGGGTCCTCTACCCACTGGGTGAGGAAGCTGCACAGACACGAGCCAGAACCCAAGCACTGTGAGAGGCTGGGGTACCAGCAAGCCACAGGCTCTGACCCCTACACTGGCTTTCCAGAGATGGGTGAAGAGTTCGCACTGGACATCAGAGCCAACTGGACATTCCGGAGTGAGCCCTCAGTGTGCTCGGGGGCAGGGGAGGTGCAGCTGGGGAGTTCACGTGGAGGTGGCCGCCCCCCGTGCCATCCAAGAGAACCAGGCTCACGCCCGCAGGGCTGCTGGCCCTGCACATGCCGGGTGGCAAGGGCAAGTCAAAGCAGTGCTAGTGGAGGCACTGGAACCACACTGGGGCTTTGCGGTCAGTCCTGTAAGACATTTTGGTCTTTAACTCATGACTGTTTTGTAAGGAACTATTTCTATACTACACAGCATTTTTACTTAAATAGTTCCCGCTTTTTCTTCAGGGTGGATCTGAACGCATGACTTGCAAAGAACTTGATGTTGCCCAGGGGTGACCAGTTGCCAACACCTGTCAGGGTTCACGTTGTTGTAGGGCAGTGACTTGCAGGATGGCTGTCAAGGTCCTAGGCTTGCTATAAATGTATGGGGGTTGTTTTGGAATAAAAATGGCTATAACTTGATCTCAGCATTGAACAGCTGGGGCTCTTCACTACCCCTCCCCCCCAAAGTAATGTAAATCTTAACTGAAGTTATAATGTATACTTTTCTTCAGGAGAAAGAGGGGGAGGAGGTCTGGACAGCTTTAATATAACATTTATAGTAACTATTATTTCATGGAATTAGCATCTTAAAATTGTTTTGCCTTCACAAAGCAGAAAAGAGAGACACTGGGGGGAGGGGGAGGGTGTGCTTACGAATGTGTTAGACATAAATGTTTATGATTATTTTTCCCTGTTATACATGCTCATTGGAAATATTTCTGAGATCATAGAGCTATAACTCCATTCTGTATAGACAAGCAGGGTTAATTGCTTAAATATTCTCGAAATTTTAGATACACAATCACATGGGTATCAAGAAACTACTTCCCCATAAAAGGAGAGGGAACATACAAATCCCTGGGAAAACACATTCCCTGTGGGAGGGATGAGATAAATGCCCGTAATGGGATGTAGTAACCATTCTCAGAGACAAGATGCAAACAGTCAAAAGCGACGGCGGACCGGGCGCGACTGCGGGGGTAGCTAGACTTCTTCCTTGCATGCAAACCAGAAGCCAAGAGATTTACCAAGCTCCCTGTGAGGGCGCATCTGTCCCTTCCTTAAATCCGATTTTCTTACCATCTGTTCCGTTACTCCAGCCTGGCTGTAAACAAAGTTTATGCTCAGCGACGCATCGTGTTCCCAGGCAGCTCTCCTCACCCCTTAAACACAGGTCAGCTCTGGCCTGAAAGACCATGAGCCTCGTTGGCATCCGTTTGCCCTAACAGTATGTATAGACTGTGAGAGCGTTGAAAGTACCTTTAGAAAGGGGACTTTTAACTTCATTTGGTAAGCGTGCTATGACATAACCTAGTTCGTTTTGAAAATTCAGCAAGGACCCATCTAAATGCATCAGGATGACTTAGCTCACAGGAAAAGCTTTCTCTGCCCCCCAGAACAGTAAGGACATTGTGGGGAGCAGTCCCTGCCCCACAGGAAATGGGTCAAGGAGAAACTGACAAGCAGCTGCGCTGAGAACACACTGCCTCCAAGGTTGCAATTGACATGGGGGAGGGGGCTGAGAGGGGGGAGGGGACGGAGAGGCGGGAGGAGTGGGAGATCCCTTACAGAGGAGTATCTAGGATGTGAGCCTGTGGCCCTGAGAATGTGCTGGAAGAGCCAAGCCTCTGGCAGCTGTGGGGAGGGATCCGCTGACCTCTGGCCTCCAGCTCGGGTTTTCACGGCTCTGTAATATTTATAATGCATTCTGCCTGGGAGAAGCTTGGCACGCTCCACATCTTTGAATGGATTCAGGCCACCCTTTTACCGTCCCATGAGTAATTAGAGAAGCAGAGAGGAGCAAACAAGGGAAAGAAAAATTCCACGCTGAAAGAGGTCGCAGCCATGGCAAAGGAGAAAACAGCATTGGCTCTGCTGAGTGACAACCGGGAGAGTGAGCCTTGTGACCTATCACTGGTTCTGAGCCCGGGCAGTGGCAAAAGGGGGCAGAATTCACTCAAAAAGCGCTCATTCTGGCCTCTGTTGACTCGGTGTCCCCTCGTGGCAGGGGAAGGGGTTTGCCTGCTCCGGGGGCCCCTGGTGAGGGGACTAGCTTTTGTCCAGTGCAGCTGCGAGGCTGGTGACACACAGGGACGACTGAGAAAACAAGCAAATGCAGTGAGGATTTCTGCTGTCAGCAGGGGATTATAGACACGGAAAAGGAAAGGCCGGAAGAAATCCTGTAATGTTAGATTGGAAGTGAGGGGAGTGATGGAGCCACGGATATAGAAATAGTAATAGGTGTAAATGTGTGTGTAGATGTTTATGTGCGTGTATACGTGCCACAGACACATATACACATACATGTATACACACATATACATGTAGGTAGATATATACTTATATTTCCTAGTTCTACCTGAGATGGCCAGAGACCACGATACCCTGGTAGCAATAAACACACCTACCTTGTAGGACTTGGCTTCTAAATACCATTTATTCTCCATGTAAAGGATGCAGGGTTTCCTGGAGAGAAGGTTGACTCTAGGGCTAGAGTAGGGAAAATAAAAAATAAGACAGGACTTCTTGTACTAAAAGCAAAGATACTCAAAGAATAATGGGGACATATCAGAAGGACACAGAAACGGCTTTAAACGAGCTCTCACTGGCCCAGTCTGGGACAAATTTAGCCTCACGATAAATGACAATTACTGAATTTTAACCCTTTGAGTAAAATTGGAAGTCACAGTCTATAATGATAAAACTTAGGTGAATAAATGGAAGACAAAGGAAAGCTCCAACTTACAACAGAAGTCTTAAGGCATCTCCTTATAGAATCCTCAGGAATGATTCAGTAGAGAATCCTGTAAGATGCTATCTTTACCAAATGTAGCGGAAAGACGGGATCGGGACAAATGGATGTCATGTGCTCCCTGATACAATGTGATGAGAGCAGGGCATTACTTCTAAGGTGTCCTCGCTACAAATGCATGAATCACAGGAAACACCAGACAAACCCAAACTGCAGGGCGTTCTACAAAGTAACTCCGTGCTTCGAAAAATGTCAAGGTCATGGTAAAGAAGAAAAAACAAAGTATTTTTCCAAAATGAAGGAGACTAAAGAGAAATGAGAACTATAAAAGACACAGACCTGTACAAGATATTATTGGGCAATAGATGAAACTGGAATGGCATGTGTGAGTTATATGGTAAATTTTGGATCAACGTTAGTGTTAACTTCGTGATTATATTGTGGAAGAGAATATCCTTGTTTATAGGAAATGTAAACACACACACACACAGAAGGGTTAAGGAGTATGGGGGCGTCGTGTCTGCAACTTTTTCTCAAATGGTTCAGGGCCAGGCTTCAGTGTGTGCGTCAAGAATAACGCAGATGTGATACAATAACAGTTGCCAAACTGAACGAGAGGTGCTTCGAGTACTCCTTTGACAAATTTTACAGCTTTTCCATAAATTTTAAATTTCAAACTAAAAATATAAAAAGAGGGGAAAATGCCTGCTCTTGGGCATCTGCAAATGTAGACCTTCCACAGGGAATCAAACTGAGCAGGTCAATTCAAATGGAGTAAAAATGATGCTTAGGGCATTGTGCGCCCCTAGAGTAGTCCAGGCGCAGGGAAACTAACAGGGCGGTAACGGGGGATGGGGTGGGGGTCATGCAAGATACATGGCACCGACAGTCAAAGGGCTACAGGAATTCAAAGGACCCAGGGAGCTTCACGCAGGTCTTGCACGAGGCGGCCCCCGGTGGCAATGGGGCCGGACATGGAGGTGCCGCAGCTCAGCATCTCATCTCGGCACCACGGGGAATTCTGGCTCTGTTTTCTTTTGGATCACCGTGCGAGCTGATTTGTTTCTTTCCGCCACACACTTGCTCCCCGTGCTGCTTCTGCCCAGAATGTGGGCCATTTAGGAATTTGGAGGAGCCGGCACATCCATTTTTCAAGATTTAGCTCATATCCCTTTCTCTGATTTTTTTTTTTTGGACAGGCTAACTCCCCTCCAGACAGAAAAGCCCTTTGCCCTCTGAGCCTCTGTTGTTAAGCGCATGTGTCATGGCCCATGTGGTCCCCTTTGGCACTTGTCGATCCATCTGTCCATCCCCCCCAGCCCACTGTCTCCTTGACGGTCTTGTATCTTTGAATCCCCAGTGTCTGGCCATATGGGAACTCAGTCATTGGTAAAGTAGTCATATTAACCTAAGACTTCTCCAAACTGGATTTCTTTCCCACCTTTCCATTCTTACTCCTAGGCTAACTGCAGGCTCTTTATTCAGTGAAAACATTTCCTGGACTTTTCCCATTTCAAGTAGAATGAACCCAAACTGGGGGGCAAACAAGTCCTTCTGTTCCCTGAGACCATCAGTGAAGGTGAAGGGAGAGATGGACCGGCATGTGGGTAGTAGTGACAAGATCTGCCACGCCAGTGGCTTAAATTCTCCATTAGTGACTCAGTCACTAACCCACATAGAAATATGTGAACTACTCCTCGGGGTTATATTAGGGAGGCACCCTAATCACCACAGCTGACTAAGAGCCAACCAAAACTATGTTAACCACCGATGCTTGGGAGCTTCTTACATCAAAGCAGAGCATTTACATAAGCTGCTATCTCCTGAAGGCCTGCAGACCTTCCAGCCACAGTATTATAATAATAATAATTAGTAATCACCAACATTCCCATAAGCACTCTTCTGCCAGGCATCATAAGCACCCAACGCATGCCACAGACTGTGCACTCAGGTGTCCAGACCTATCTCCAGACTGAGGCAGCACCGGGGAGCACAAGGCAGCCGCTCCCTCTGGCGTGGCCACACTTGAACCCAGGCTCAAGTTATGTTCTTGAAGTTCCAGTGACAAAGCCCCACCCCTCCTCCCCGCTCCGTGGTAACTGCAGGTTGGGGTTTGAAAGACCATCTTTGGGGAGCCGATTCATGTTCCATCTCTTATGATACGCCATGTTATGAGGTTGCTGTCTTAGGGGCAGTACATCATCCACCTGCTGTGGAAGGTTGAGGGGTTTCTGCCCGGGAACGCTTCTCTTTGTCAGTGTGCATGTGGAAGCGCGGAGGCTCTCCTTTGTTGGCTGTGGTGGCCCGTTTTAAACATTTGTGCGCGGGAGCCTTGCTTCGTCCCTGAGCGAACAGCTGTTGGGGGAATTTTCAGCACTCGATTATCTTAAGGCATCTGTAAAGTGGGTGAAAACTAGCTCCAGTAAAAAAATCGTAGAACAAATTTTTTTAAAGAAACAAAGCAGAACGACGGCCACGTCCTGCAGAACATCTGGCTCCTCAAACATGTAGAATGTCACTTAGTGCCCAGGACTGTTTGCCAGGTTCTGTCCTGAAAACAGCCGCCGTGGGCCACCCTTAACAAAGAAGAACATTAATCTCCCATTTTCAGATGCTGTTCGGCAGAGTGACATCTGACCAAGAGCGGGACAACAAAAGGACTGCCATCATGACAGTTTCCGGTTGCTGCAATTTTGCACTGAAATGGTAAAATGAGAAAGCTCATTGGCGCATGTTATACAATTTTTAAATGTGTGTACTTAGTACACGTATTTAAATACCCGTTTAACTATTAAATTGACATTTAATATCAATTAAATATCAGCTTGATTTCATAGCTTGTAGACAGAGCCTTAAGGCAAATTAGAAAAACAAAACAGTTTTTGTTCCTACACATTTCTCGGCCTAATGGTACCGCACACCAGCTCGGCTTCATATGGAGCCAAAGCGCACGGAGAGGCTCACAGTTACTCCCGCAGTGCCTGCAGGGTAGATCCCCATCAGCCCATCGGAGAAGGGCTGTGCCATCTCCCTCTCTCTACAAAGGCGGTTCCGCAAGGCCCAGGGAGGACACGAGGCTGCCCGTCCTGCAACGTGGCTCCCATGGTCCTAAATTTAGCCCATCAAGTCATGACATCTCGCCTGGTTGGGGATTATGGTTTTAAAAATGATTGCTCACGCAGCAATTCATTATTATAAATACTCTCATAATTCATGAGGAAGGAACTAGAAAACCGGGGCTAGCAACAAGTGCGTGACAGCTTGAATTTTCACCAGCTGTAGTCACTGGCCCCGGGCCAGGCTGCCGTCTGACCTTCAGGCTTGCCAAGCACGTGGGCAGCTCTTATCAGCCCTCAGAACCAAAACATCCCTGGGATATTTTAGAGATACACAAGTCCCTCAGGGAGGGAACAATAAAGATGCCACATGTTTTAAAACAGACGTTATTTCTTCTTGGACATGACTCTGAGGGTGGGAAGAAGCAATGGTTTTAACTGGGTGCTTGTTGAGTATGTACTTATAAATCTAGCCCTGCATATAGGTGTTATGGAGAATGAGAGAACGTTCAGGTATAGTTTTAAGCTTAATGGTTTTCTGTCCAGTCGTGGAGGCTATGAACGCACGAGATGTAGTTTGGGCAGCACTGGCACATTTTGGCCCGCGGGTCCAACTCAGGGGCTGCTTTTGAAGAGAGCATGAGCCAAAAACGGTTTTCGCCTTTTTACATGCTTGGGAAAAAATTAAGATGAACAAAATCTCGTGACACGCTCAAAGTTGTCTGAAACTCAAATTTCGCTGTCTGTAAATCAGGTTTTAGCGGGACGTAGCCAGGCTCACTCACTCGTCTCTTGTCTGTGGCTGCTTTTGCGCTACAGCGGGCAGCAGAGTTGACTGGTTGTGACAGGGGCCATATGGGCCACAGAACCTAAAATATGTACTATCTTGTCCTTGACAGAAAAGAGTCTGCTGACCTCGGGACAGATAATACTCTGGTGGTGCCAAGTGGGGAAGTTGGAGCTAGCTGAAGAACCAGAGAACTTTCACGAGGGGACAGACGTCTTTGGGTAGAAATTAAATTTCAAGGAGGAAGGGCCTTCGAGTGGAGCTTGAAGGATAGAGATACTGAGCGTGGTGGCGAGGGGGAAGGGCCGGCCGGCTGCGGCTGTCAGCTGGGCTATCCCTGACAGCCACGGGACCTTGGTAAGTTCCCCACCTTCCGCACCTCAGTTTCCTCAGCTGCTAAACGGAAGCACTAACACTCACCTCCCAGGACTGCCGTGAAGGCCTCAGGAAGATCGCATACGCAGAGCTGGCATGTCGCCCAGTACGGAGCTGCTGTCTGTAAATGTCAGCTGTCACTATGGGCAGCAGTGATTGCCATGAGTTCTCACACGTAGGCATCGATTCATAAAAATCAGTCACATTTCACCTAAAAACCAAGCCTTTCAGAGGTGATCAGGGAATAAGCTTTTGAAATCCTCCTCGGAAGATGAATTCGAACAATTGGATCTGACAAAGTTGTTCAAAGTGGTGTCATAAAAGAACCAGAGCGCAGGAAAATATTCCTGATGTGTTCCCTGAAAGTCAGTTTTATAAGCCTCTAAACTTTCCTGTGCCAGACAGAGCATCCGGGTTTGAAACTCGGTAGGAAAATCCAGTGAAAGCTATCGACCCCTCTCCTTGATAAATGCGTGCTGCACACATGCGCATGCTTTCGCAGGCAATCTGAGGGCTTAAGGGGTCCCTTGAAGCCCATCCTTGGTTTTCAGTTTAGAACTCCTGTTCTCGTTGCTCGCGCATACTTACAAAACCCACAGGATATTGCTATGCGAACCAGAATGCTGAATGATTAATTTATGAAGAAGAAATAGCGTCGAGTGGGCGAAAACCCTGGCATTGGCCGGTCAGCTCATCATCCTGCTACACAAAAGCTACGTGCGCAGCCAAGGCACAATTAGAAGAGAGTGTGGAATCATAGCAAAGGGAATTCGAGAATGGTCTTAACGGTGCCTGTCGCCAAGCCCGACAGGCTGATGCGTCCGCTTCTGCCGCTGAGGCACCCCTGCCGGGGCTGCTGGAAGGGCCAGCCCAGGCCCCTCCTCCGCACAGCCCTGGGTGCTCACCCTCGCTGCTTGCAGGCACACGGAAGCCTAAACTGCCCCAGCCTCACTCTTGCCAAATGAAGATACAGGACAAGCCATTAGACCCTACATTCAGACGTGCTGATTTTTCTTACCACTACACCTGGTCCTTCTCTACATGGAATATGTATACACGTATATCCCCATATAGAGATTCCAGTTTAGGGTAGGTTGCGTGTGTTGATTTTTCCTAATTTCCGTTTTATAAAGAATCTGTCTTCACCTTTAGGAGGTTCCCTGCCTCTTCCCTACCCCTTGGCCACGCTGTCTACAGGAGAAAGGGGTCCTTCAGTTAGTCCTACCTTCCTCCCTCCGTCCCTCCTTCCCTCCCTGCCTTCCTCCCTTCCATTCCTCCTTCCTTCTCCAATAACCTTTTATTTTAAGGCTTACTAGAAGTTTCAAAAGCAGTACAGAACTCCCATGCACTTTTCACCCAGCTTCCCCAGTGAAGACACTTTACTTATATAACCACGGTCCAGGTTGAAACCAGGGAATTACATTGGTATGACATTATTAACCCAGGTACAGACCTTACTCAGATGTCACCAGTTTTTACGGGTACTTGGTGTGTGTGTATACAGTCCTATGATATTCTAGCACATAGGTAGGTGGAAGAAGCAACACCACAACCAGGATACCACCAAGACGCTCCCTCACGTTACCCCTTACCAGCCAGTGGTAAGGGGTAACGTCTTCCTTTTACAAATACAGGCGACCCTTGAACAGCACGGGTTGAACTGCATGAGTCCACTTATGCGAGGATTATTTTCCATCTTGTAAACAGACAACACGATCTTACGGTATCAGTAAATATAGCACAGTACTATAAATGTATCTTTTCTTCCTTATGATTTTCTTAATAACATTTTCTTTTCTCTTGCTTACTTTATGATAGGAATACAGTACAAAATACATGTAACATACAAAATATGTGTTAATCGACTGTTCATGTTATCAGTAAGGCTTCCAAGTCAACAGTAGGCGATTGGTAGTTAAGTTTTGGGGGAGTCAAAAGTTACACAGGGATTTCGACTGTGCGGGGAAGGGGTAGGGGTTTCTGTTGACTGTGGCGGGGGCGGTCTGTGGTTCCCTGAACCCCTGTGTCATCATTCTTTGTTTTCGGTATTAGAAATCTTGGTCCAGCAGACTTTTGCTATTTCAGCACCTGGAGTTCTTACGCAAATGACCTCGAGGGACAGCAGCTGTGACCCTGGGTGGGTAAATGCAGTCACTATTACCAAGGCCTTGATGGCAATTTTTAGACTCGAATTGCCTTGAGTTTTATTTCTAAATCTCTGAATATTTTCTGTCATTGAGCAGAGTTTTTGAGTGTATACCCTTGCTATGGCGTGGAAACAGTCTCCTAGGCTTTTAAAAAGTTAGGATTTCTGACCAAAATTCCTTTGACTATAGTTGCATAATAAAAAATCCCTTTAAATCTGTGAGTTGTGTTGGTGCGTACAGGGAGATATGAGAGTGAAAAACCAGGGGGGGCCTACTCGAGGCGGTTAGGGAAGAGTTTCCTGAGAAAAGGAGGGATCGGTGAAGGCCTGGTCGGCAAATGAGAAGTTTATTAGGCTAAAGGGGTCAGTGCGGAGGGCATTCCAGGAGAGGGTGCAGCATGTGCAAGGGCCCTGAGGTCAGGGGCGTATGTGGCAACTACCACAGCCATGAAGACAGGTGGCTGTCCAGTGCTGGCACTGCAAAGCTAGGTATGTCCCCAGGGTGTCATGGGCAGGCCCACCTTTAACAGCTCCAGGGCCCAGGGCAAGGGTACGAAAAGAAGCCCATAGGCTGTATGTCTAATTATTTAAAATGATAAACCTAACTAACAAGTTATCAATAAAATATGCTCTAGCCTCCTACCTTATCAGCCCTGCCCCTGGCTCACCCTTTTGGTTTCCCAACCCCAGCTTCATCCTGTGCCATGAGGGCCCGGTACACACGAACATGGGTTTCCCCCCACCCCACCACCACACCAGATTGCATAGCTGAGCCTCTGCCCAGCAGCAGCAGCAGCAGCAGGTCACCGTTGCCCAACAGTCCCCTTGGGGCGTGTTCACCAGCTGTGTGGTCCACATTCAGGACGAACGTAGGGAGGAGGGCCATAGGCCACTCAAAAGGGGTATTCTGGGGGCTGGCTACCCAGATTATATATAGTCCAGAAGGGAGGGCACGGGCTCTGGTGGGCACATCCCCTTGGTCCATGGGTTATATTTCTTGGAAGGAGAGCCCAGTCAAAAGGAGAGTCAGAAGGGAGCCCCCAAAAGACAAGGCAGGGTCCCTTGTGCCCAGAACAGTAGTGGTTACGGAAATGCAGGGAAAATAACCAAGGCCAGAGTTGGGGAGGCAGGGTCGGGGGCACTTCCTGGAGGAGGAAGTGCCTGAGCCCAATATTTCCCTGCAGAGGAAGCATCTGCTGCAAAATTGAGGTGTGTGACCTAATAAATCTAATGTTCCTCGGTCAAATATGAAATATTACAGCCAGGTGGCAGACGTTTTAGCTCTGGTTGGGAAACCATTTCTCTTTTAACCCCTTTATTTGGCAGGACTATAAAGGCGATCTAGGTCGAGGGGCCTTCCTCTGCGAGGCGCAAGCCAGGCTGAGAGAGCACTTCCGGGTCTGCGCACGCTCGTCTAAGTGGTCAGCAAGGGGGTGAGAGAGATTTTTTTAATTTCGGTGCTTAACTATGAAAACTTTTTAAATGGCTCATACGATTAGATTGAAACGCAGTCCTTGGTGTGGAATTTGCCAAGAGGGGGAGGATGGGAATATGGCTGAGGGAACACAGGTGTGAGGGCAGGAATGTGGGCATCTGTTCGGTGGGATGCTGACCGGGGCAGCGGGGCAGTGCTTTGTTCGCATCTCCCTTTGCATCCCCAAGGTCAAGAGGGCTATCCTTTATTTTTATAATTTTTACTTTATATATTTTTTAAATTTTATTTTTCAATTACAGTTTACATTCAATATTATTTTGTATTAGTTTCAGGCGAACAGGTTAGACATATACTTTACAAGGTGGCCCCTTCCATATTTCATGTACCCACCTGGCACCATACATAGTTGTTACATATTACTGACTGTATTCCCTATGCTGTACTTTACGTCCCCGTGACTACTTTGTAACTACCAACTTGTACTTTTTAATCCCGTTACCTTAGTCCCCCCAACCCCTCTCCCCTCTGTCAACCACCAGTTCTCTGTGTCTATGAGTCTGTTTTGTTTGTTCACTTATTTTGTTCTTTAGATGCCACATATAAATGAAATCACACAGTATTTGTCTTCCCCTGACTGATTTCACTTTGCATAATACCCTCTAGGTCCAAGTTGGCTGTCCTGTATATTTTAGCACTAGAGTACTTGATAGATGGAAGGATTTGTTCGTGTGTGTGTGTGTGTGTGTGTGTGTGTGTATTTTCCTGTGAAAATGAGAATTGTGCATTTGTTTGTGGAAGTCCAGGGTGGGAAAAATAAGCTATTGTGGCTGATTAAGTACACTGACGAGAGCCAGGAAACCTTGTATTTTAAAACATAACAATCTCAGTCATTTGACCCAGGGGGAAATAGCAATGTCAGGAATGAACTACTAGTTACCAGCAATGTCCCAGAGGAGAGCCAGGGAGAGTCCGCTCTGGGAGGGGCGTGGGGGCAAAGGCGTGCAACCCATCGGTCGGGTCTCCTCAGCAGTCTTGTCCGAGAGTCTTTGCAAGAAAATGGCAGCCCCCCAGGGAATTTTTTTCTAACTCTAATGGCCCAATCCAAATCCCATCGAGAAAGGAATAATATAACGCTCGATGAGCCAAAATATCTGGAATGGAAAGGGGAAGGAGGGAAAACATGAACTCTGGAGTTGGCAATTTGGAAGATCCGGGGGTGGGGGGGGAGGCAAAGTGATACTGAGTTATTTAATTGAAGGAGAATTTGTTCTTCTTCTCATTATTACAGGGTTAATGATGATGAATTTTCACTGACTGCTTAGGAGGTGCCCAGCGTGCTGAAATTTACAAGTGTTGCCAATGCACGGAATACACACGCTCTGTAAGGAAAGTGCTGCTATCATCCCATTCTACAGATGAAGACAAACAGGCTTGAAGAGGGAAGATAATGGATTCGTTTTGGACAGAGTGGATTTCAGGGGACATCGGTTCTAGAAGGGGATCCCCGGGATTGTCAAAAATCAGAAATTGAAGCTGGAGGATGGAGGTGGGAGGATGGAGTCAGGGAAAGATGGGAAGTGAGCATGTGGATTTCTGTTATATATGTTTTGGCTCATTTGAGTTTTGAAGCATGTGAATGTGTTATCCATTCAATAAGTAAATAAAAGTGTAAAACCAAAAAAATCAGAAATTGAAATTGAGGAAAGGTCAGGACTGAAAAAGCAGCTTTGAGGGTCAGGTGGTGTCGAAGACAAGGGAGCGGATGTGCGGGGGCAACCCCTGGCCATAGGCACAACCGGTAAACCAAGATGGGAGAGATTTTTGTTTGTTTTTAATCAGCCAATCAGAAGCAAACTTAATACTCTTTTGGGTCACAGCTTAGACTCTGAACAGACAAGAGTTAACACTGGGCTTGTGGCGGTGTTTAGAAGGCACTAGAAGAGATTCTTACCACCTGACTAATCCAAGAAACATTTGCCTGAAGAGGGGGCTAAGGTAAACTTTTCTATAGCTAGTCGTGGAGACTCGCAGAAATGATTTACAGTCCTGTTCCTTCTAGAAGCAACTGGCTCCAGCATTTTAGGAAAAGGCCAAGGCAGATAAGCCTCTGTGCGGAACTTAATTATGCATCACCTGGTTTCTGTAATGTTTCCCAACCTAAGTAGGATTATTAAATGTTTTACGTTTAATCTATACCTATTGCAAGCAGAGGTTGTGTGTGAATGCCCAGGAGAACCACTTCTCCAAATTTCCGGTACGTCCACATCCCTTGAAAGCCCTTTGTCAGCACCAAATAAATGATGAATGAATGGGGAGAGAGGAGGTGCCCTTTCTGAGAAAGGGTTGTCCTCCGTAGGAGAGGCGCACATGACAGCCACAGGACATTAAAGCTGGCAAAGACTCGGAGATGCACCAGGGCAGGGCTTCCGAAACCTGCGCTTGCGTCAGAATTTCACAGAGGGCTTGTTCAGACACAGGCGCCATCCCCAGAGTTTCTGATTCGGGTCTGGGGTGGGGCCTGTAGAACCTGCATTTCTAACAACTCCCCAGATGATGCTATTTTAGGGACCACACTTTGAGTAACCACTGATCTATTGCAGCTTTGTCATCTTACGAATATGAAACCGAGGCCCAGAGGGTTTAAATAACTTGTCCTAGGTCCCCTAGCTAATGGCGGAGCTGGAACAAGACTCTCAATCTCTCTCGCTTTCCTTTGTCTCTAAATATTTCAGCACGTTTTTCCTGAAAGAACTCTTTCATAACCACAGTACAGTTATAGTTCCAGTTCTCTCCATGATAAAGTTGGCATATTTTCTCCTTCATATTTAATAAGTATCTTGTGAGGAGCACCGCAGGAGCAGGTAGGGATGGTTCTCACTACCCTTCATGCAGTAATTTGATTATGAATAAACGATTCTAACCCGAAGCCACCATCAAGGTGGTGGTTGCCAAGTGGTGACTTTCTAATTTTATCCCCTTTCCTACAGTTACTGATCAGAAACCTACTGTAATGAAAAGTTTCCCTTTCCCATTCATTCACTCATTCATTCATCCATTCACGTCAGTATGTTCTCAGTCATGGATTCTTTTTTTCCTGTTCTTGAATCCGTATCTCTTGGCACTTAAGTCAGTTATCATCTCAGTATGTGGTCCTGTTGCATAAAATACCATTATTTCAGAGATGATTTATTAGCGTGTCACATTGGTTCAAACACCAAATTGAAGTTTTTTCAGGCCATAAACTTGGGGACAGTCCCCTTCTTTCTTGCCAGTACAGGTTCCAACCTAGTGCCAAGCGTCACCAGAAGTGTAAGGGGTGTGGGAGCCATTGCTCTGGGTCATATTTTCTAGAGTCATAATGACGCTTTTTAAAATGTGGCTGTAAAGCCAATGCTTTTGCCATTTCCCACCCAGCTTAATTCCTCTTAGGCCGTGCATGTGACGGGTCTACGTGTGCTCACGTTATGGCCCTTCAGTTAAAGGACAGCCCCATCCTCACGCTCAGACAGAGCCGGCCATGGCCAGACCTGGGCTTCCGTGAAGGAAAAAGGACATGCACTGGCGAGCTCTGTCTTTTGTCATCTCCCCACTCCACTGTCCCCGGGGTTGCCTTGGTATTTGGTTGTAGGAGCCCAAAGGAGAATACCAACTCACAAGTAAGTATGTGCCCTTTTGGACTACTAATTACATTGTACAGGGTGGGACAAACGTAGCTTTATGGTTGTGAGTATGCGGAGTTTATTCTTGTATGATCATTTATTAATTATTGCATTACTTTCCATGTGAACAACTGTAAACCTATTCTTGTCCCACCCTGTACGATTAAAAAGAAATAAACATTTACCATAGCCTTGAGTTTACCACATGTCATTGCGCAAGGAAAATAAGTTAGCTATTTAATGGAAACAAGATCTGACTTTAAAAAAGTCTAAACACATTTTGTTTTAGAAACGAATATAGCTCAGAATCATAAAGAAGTAAAAATGTCATTTTTGGGTTCCACGCACCTCTGTCCTTCGAGATGTACTCCAAGGGAAATTCCTCTTGGGATTTAGCCATTTATAAGCACGTTTAGAATTCTCTAGGAATAAGACACCGAACTAAACTGGCTCGGGTTGGAATGTCTAATGCGGTGGTTCTCCAGCTATGGTGATACTGCCCCTCACCGAGGCCTTCGGGAGGGGGTGGATGCGTTTTTACGGTTTTCACAATCAGAAGGGTGGGGGCGCTACTGGCATTTAGTGGGCAGGAGTCAACATGTCAAAACTCTTTCCACGCATGGGCCGTTCCATACCGCATGAATTGCCCTGTCCAAAATGCCAGTGACATCCCACAGAGAAACAATCGAAGACGTCTCCCAGGAATCTGAATTAGGCGAAGATGCCAACTCACTGGTAATAGCTGAACTGAGCTGACGCCAAGCCTGGGTCCTAATCCTATTTGCGCCAGAACGAGCTGGGCCTTGTTTTTTGCATTTGTTGTAGGAGAATGTGGAAGGACGGTCCGGTCTCTCAGGTCTCTTGCAACTCTAAATAATCTACGAGAAACAAAATGTTTTGTGGTGCAGGGGGCCTTCTGAGCAATTTCTCAAGGCTTATGTCTAACTTTTTGAGAATCAGTTGCACTCTTGACCGCTAGGCCACTCTGCAGCTCACTTATTAAATGGCACGGTGGCCCTGTCTCTGATCCTTGAGCCAGTCGCGTGCTCCTGCCTCTGAGCAGCTGCTCCTGCTGTTCCCTCTGCGTAGGGTGCTTTCCTCCCACGCTCTGCAAGGTGGGTTGATTCTTATCGCCTGAGCCTCCGCAGAAATGTCATCTTCTAAGAAGTCTTCTGCGACGACTTATCTACAGTAAGCCTCTCCCCCAGGCCAACGCGCTCCATTACATCATCCTATTTACTTCTGTGCTTATTACACATGCAATTACACATTTCCTGCCTGACTATCATGCTCTCCCCCTAGGCTACGAGCCCCGCAGGGGCTGGGCGTTGTCTGTAATCAGGGGCGTCCGACCCGCGGCCCGCAGGCTGCATGTGGCCCAGGGTGGCTATGGATGTGGCCCAACACACAATCGTAAAGTTACTTAAAACATTATGAGATTGTTTATGGCTTTATGAGTGTTTGTATATTTCATGTGTGGCCCAAGACAACTCTTCTTCTTCCAGTGTGTCCCAGAGATGCCAAAAGGCTGGACACCCCTGGATTCTGGGCCCTTTTTCACTATATCTTCAGAACAAGACTTCTAGGAATCCATGTGCGTATAAAGCTTTTTCTGAAGTGGAAAAGGTTGCCTCTTCCTCAAAGGCTGAGCCCTGCACTGGGCACCTGGTTTAGTGAGCCAAGCATGGGCTAGGTTTCAACCCCTCCTGGTCCCTTGGCTACATACCTTTGTTCAGCGAACATCATACACAGCCGTGTGCACTCTTCCTGCCCAGCCCATGCAAGGTGCGTGTAGAAACATATTATTAGTTGGGGGAATAAATCAACTTTATTGAGGTTTTCATTTACTTCCACTAAAATGCACCATTTTAAGGGTTCAGCTCAATGAATTCTGACAGATGCATGTACCCGGGTAACCACGACCACAATCAAGATATAGAAATTCCATTATCCCCAAAAGTTCCTGCGTGTCCTGTTGCAGTTGGCTCTCCTCCCACGCACTACCCCCCAAACCTCAAGCAATCACGGAATCTTAATTTCATTTAGTTGTATCTTGCCTCTGTGAAAGAATTTAAAATGGCCTTAAAGTGAATAAAATATCAAAATCGATAAAAGAGGGGGAATAAAGAGGAGAAAGCAAGGCTGAGAGGAGCTAGGCAGATGTCCTGACCATAAGGGTCGATACAGCATCTAGGGCTGAGCCTGAAGGCTGAGGCTGGGCTGCGGCCTCCTTAGAGCCAAGGCAAAGGGGGACACGTGGTGCTTCGCTTATCTCCTGAGAGGGAGAGACATTTCATTTCCCAGGGGAGACGACGTTCCCCTGGCATGAAGATCTGAGACACCAGAAAGCAGTTTTTGGAGAATGTGCTCAGTAGAGCCTCTAGTACGAAGTTCGCAGCAGATGGAGCAAGAATACTGACTTGTGGATTTCATCTAGACAGTCTTCCATCATCACTCATTCCTAGAGCGAACATTCACGTGGCTAAATAAGAGGATCTCACTGGGGTTTGCAGAAAGGTGGGGTAGTAAGCAATTCAAAATTATGTTCCCCAGCAAGGCCCTGGACTTGGAAATTCTTTACTGTCCTTACAGGCAGAGAGAGGCATTTGCCTGGAAACCCCAGTGTGCAGGTGGGAGGGTTAATGCTCGGTTATGAAACTTAAAAGAGCCTGGCTGGGATCCCTGTCTACATCAAAGGCCTCCCCATCTCTGCCTGGAGCTGGGCTGTGGGGGTAGGGCATGTGTCTCAGGAAAAGCCAGGGTTTTCTTAAGGAATCAGGCTTGGAGCTGGGCCTACATGAGCTGGGGCTCTGTTGAGATGCCAAACATCTACACACTAGACCATTCAAAGTAACACTAAACCATGAAAGGTATTGTGGGCAGGTGTTGACAGCTTCTCACCACAGAAGTTTCTTAGTAATGGGCCCGGAAGGCTGAGTTCTGAGTCGTAGCACCCTTGCCTGTTGATATGTTACAAAAGCCCTGAAGGTACCTCTTCCCTGTGGGATTCTGAATCAATGGAGAAAAAAGACAGATGGGTAAGGCAAGTGGGAGCAAAAATACATCAATTGTTGGGAGATGCGGCTCATGTCTATGGGCGAGTGAGTCTTCTGGGGTCTGAGCTCCAGAATTAGCTAGCCTTTTCCACCCATCATAGGTCATGCCTGACCAGCACAGGCTTCTGTAAGAAGTGAGACAAGGAGGGACTGAGAACATGTGGTCCCGAAGGGGAACTAGCTCCAAATGCAGGGCTGGGGGTGGGTGAGTAGGTACCTGGTTTCTCCTTCTAATCTCACCAGTCAGGTGACTTGTTCCCACTCCTCTGGGCTACGAGGAAAACTTACTCCCTATGTGTCTGTCAGTACCAATTAGCCACAAAAGTACCACTGAAGGGCTTGAAAGTATGTTATGGACTACGTTGTGGGCTTGTTTGATACTGGCCATTTAAATGCAGGTGGCTGCCTGGTTCACACAATAATTTTTGTGTAACACCTTTGGTAGTTGAGGTTAAGCGCTTCTTTCTGAAAATGGGTAGATACTAGCACTATTTACTTCTCTCTACTTTTCTACAAGACTATAACAGCTGTTAGTTTTGGCAAGGGGGGTGTCTACGTTTATCTAAAAATGGTATCAGCCATTAATATCGATATTAAAAGAAAGAGGAAGAGGGTGGGTCCAAGTGCACTTTTGTTTTGCACGACTTAATGCTCACTTGGTCTTTCGGGGTTATTTTGCCACTCCTTGATTCAGGAGATGGTATTATAAAAGTGATTTTGCAAAAGCATTAAGGACAGTGACCCCGGCATGCCAATGTTGCCCCGTTTGCACTTGGTTGTGCCCAGTGGTGTGCTGGTAAATACATAAAATGGTTCTCTGAAATACAGAAGGCCTGATTTGTAGCATTTTCTGTTTTCCAATTTCTGTGGGGTAAATACTTCCACCGTGGATGATTTCTTAGCTACCAATGTGACGTCACCAAACAGAGTTGGGAAGAGGAACACAGTAGCATACCATTTTATGGTATTATCAACAAATAGATATAATAGGCCTCAATAATCTCAAAAGAATATAGTATGTATTAGTAAATAAAATATTGGTAATCAGGATACAATGAATATTTATTACATTTATTTTTAATATAAGAAAAGATCAATAAGATATAATTTAAAAAAGAAGATGTGATATATATATATATTTAAAAAATGGAATAATATTCAGCCAGAAAAAGGAATAAAATCTTGCCCTTGGCAACAACAGAGATGGATCTAGCAGTTATTGTGCTAAATGAAATAAGTCAGATAGAGAAAGACAAACATCATATGATCTCACTCACATGTGGAATCTAAGAAAAAAACCCCAACAAAATAAATGAATAAACAAAACAAAACAGAAACAGATCTATAGATATAGAGAACACGCCTATGGTTGCGAGAAAAGAGGGCCATGGAGGGATGGGAATTTTTTTTTAAATAAGAAAATTGATAAAAACATAAAATATATGGCAAAGTGCCCCCTTTCTACACATAGTCCCTATTTTCTTTATACTGCTGTATTTTTTTCTTATTTTCCCATAATCAGTTCACCATCTACCATGCAACATGATTTATTTACTTATGAAAAAAGAAAAAGATATCTCATTCATGCCTATCTTTCAGGTCCTCCTCCTGAAAACTTTATCTACACTTCAACTTAAAAGCTAGCTCTGAATTCTTCATGCGTCTGTGGGGCCCCATTTCTTATCAGGGAACATCTTCACAGGAGCGACAGTTCCATCTCTGTATTTGGGCCGTGATGGTGGACAAATGGGGTGATTCTTTTCTCCCTAAGTTTCTGAGTCAAAGCAAAGAAAAACAAACAAAAAAGATCCCAAATCGTAGTGGGCTGTTTATTCCTTGATGTGGTTAAGGACCCCAAAAAGAGACCTGGGGTCCTTCATCAGTTTGATCTATTTGCTGAGTTCAAGATCATTTCAGGTACAGCAGGGTGTCATGCTGTTTTTCTAGCCCTTAGTCAGCAAAAGAATGCAAAGCCCATTTTGTAGACAGGTCTTCAACACATAGGGTTCCAAGATAAATTCAGTACATATGTTCTGATTCATTCACATTTTCCTCACTGAATAACTATGTGATATCTAAGAAGACTTCAGAGCTTTAATGAAAAATCTCTTCAAAGTACTCTTTCTTTTGAACCCAGCAGTCATATTTTCCTAAGAATTAATAATAGCCCGTAGAGTTGTGGGTGTTTGAAATATTGCCAAAATGTCTCTTTTCTCAACTTCAGGGTTCCTTTAAAACACCTAATCTAAACAATCATAATTTTTTTAAAGAAATGCATATACGTGGGGCATGCGTGAACCACCTGGGTGTGCCAGAAATTGTGGCGGACATTCTGCAGACATTGTCACTAACATTTGCAACAATGTCTAAAGGTCAGGATTACTTTCTCATTTACAGGTGAGGAAGCTCAGGCTCCGAAGGTTTTATGACTTGCCCAAGGTCAGGGCTGCCAAGTCACATGCTAATATTCTATTGAACTCTCTGAATCATTTTAGTTCATTTTGTTCAATTCAGCAAATATTTGTTAAGTGCCTCTGTGTGCCAGGTGCTGTTGCAAGCTCCCAGTAAAGGGGGCAGGTAGATGGGGCAGGGGGAGGTTTATGAGGTTGTATCAGTTAGTATGTAGTTGATTATAATTAACAGGAAACCCAACTCAAACATCTTAAACAACATGGAGGATACACTGTAGCTGAGAATGTTAGTTATTCCCTAATATTCATTTCCCTCTTCTACCAAGAACCCCGCCACGTCCAATTTTTAGCCAGGCATATGGCCTCGAGAAGGGGGATGGGGGGAGAGAATTTATTGTTTCATTTATTGATGCATTCATTGGTTGATTCTTATATGTGCCCTGACCCAGGATTGAACCTGCAACCTTGGCATACCCAGACAATGCTCTAACCAACTGAACTACCCAACCTGGACAAGTCATGTGATTTTTAATGCACTCTAGGGTTTAAGCACATTGATTCCCAGAGAGTGCCAGTAATAATACCCTACAGTTTACGGTGCTGTGCTTTACAAAGACCTGCACAGAACACCTCATTTGAGCCTTACCAGGAGCCTCGGGGAAGAAGGTGGGAGCAGAAGTCATTTCCATTTCACGAAGGACAGACCTCAGCTCTGTGCCTTCAGGTCACTTATATGAGGTCGCACACTCTAAAATGGGGCAGCTTTGTAACTCAGGTCTTACAACGCCTGCTCCCAACACTACCCTAAGGGTGACAACATTCAAATTGACTAAATGTGGAACCCCATCTTGGACCACTGACGGGAAATGAAACAGACCCAGTCTGAGTAGCCACAGGAAGGAGCATCCTTTGTGGACAGAGAGAATAAAATTATAAAAACTTAGAAAATGTCAATAACCAGCATACTGAGGTCATTAATCATCTAAGTAAAATGTGGAATTTGTTCAAGCTACAAGTATAATAAAAAATTATTTATATTACATATTGAGATTTAGCCTGGTTGACTTAAGTGGCCCGAAACGATCAAGTTTTTATAATAGTGGGCCACATGATCAGAAATGCAATTAAGTGAATGCTAGTACATTCATTTACTTTTAATGATAACGATGTTGAATGAAAATCATGCGACTCAAATGTGAATCAAGGACAGGCAAGGAATTATTCTTACCTACTTTCCTTTTCTCAGCAATCCATGATGCCCCAGTTTCATTCTGAAATTTAGTGGAATTGATCTGAGGAATTAAAAAATTTATATCATGAACTGCAATTTGATTCAGTCGCACTTATTAGCCAATCCAAGCCTACCAACGAGACACAGGTCGGCAATGAGTTTTCACAGTCATAGTCTTAGGCAGGTGAGTAACCCCTGCTGAATCCTTACATATTTGTATGACGGTTAATCTTACGAGTCAACTTGACTGAGCTAAGGGATGCCCTGATATCTAGTTATTATCAGGTGTGTCTAGGTGTTTGGGGAAGAGATTTGCATTTGAATTAGTAGACTGAGTAAAGGAGATCACCTTCCCTAATGTGGGTAGGCACCATCCAATTTGTTGAGGAATTAAATGGAACAAAAAGGTGGAGGAAGGGCAAATTCCCTCTCTGCATGGCACCGTCTGCTGGGACACTGGTCCTCCCCTGCACTAGAACTGGGACTTACGTCACTGGCTGCCCTGGTTCTCAGGATTTTGGGTTTGGACCGGAAGTGCATTGGTTTTTCTGGGCCTCCAACTTGCAGCTGACAGACGGTGGGATTTCTCAGCCTTCATAATCATATGAACCAATTCCTTATATTCTCTCTCTCTCTCTTTTCTCTCTCTCTGTCTCATTCTCTCTTTCTCTCTCTCTCTCACATACATCCACAAAGAATAAAATTTCAACTGAGTAAACAAAGATATAATTGGTGTGTTGAACAATTTTTGAATCAGGTAGCAACCCTGTCTAGTAAATGAAAAACTGCACAAGAAAGTTACAAGAGCGGATTATCTCAGGCCAGTCACCTTCCCATAGGGCAAGGCAGGGGGTTTATCAGGTAGAGGACCTCAGTAGAGCTGGCCAAGAAATTCCAGACTGATTGGTTTAAAATGTCACTTCTGGGTGTGGGTGAAGCTACAGCCAGGTTAGGTGTTAAGTCTCAGTGGGGCTTAGCACAACTGACTCCACTTTGGGGTTGTTCTTTCTTTTTAACTATCTATATCATCTATATCCAGAGCTGTATCTCCTGGTGGTTCTATGTCTCTGGAGAACACTGATTAATATACCATGTAAACTTTTTTTTTTAACCTCAAAATCTCAGTGGCCAAATTGTGGGGTCCGAGGGGTCACATTTAGCCTTGGCCCCTTGCTGAATGGATCAATGACAGAGGAGGTTATGCGTGGGGCCCCACTGAAACTGCTGGCTTGACTTTGTGTCATGGCCTTAGATTTAGCTCTGCTTCCTGTTCTGTGGTGTGAGAGAGCGTGAAGACTGCTCGTACCAGTTAAAACAGCCAGCCCCTTCCAGCGTCGCTTCAGAGAGAAACCTCTGGCAAGACACTGCATACGCTGAATAAGTCCTTTGCTAACTTGGACTCTGCATGAATTTTTATGTCACATGTAGTGCAAAATGCATATGACACCACTGGGCTTACACCTCTGTCATTGAAACAGTCACTTACGGTTAATTATAACCGATCCTGCGTTAGAATAAATCCAGAGCACTTTGGGACAATCTGGGTACAATATGCAATTGTATTTCTCTAAATGCCAGTCAAGCTGCATACTTTTCCGTGACCTCTCTGTCTAATTGTCTGTTTTTTACTTTTGTTGTTTTGATACCCAGCCCCGAGAAATGTATCTGTTTTCTGCCCCTGAGATAGTATACTAGCTTGTCTTCTAGTTTTCAAAATAGTTTGTGGTTGTTTAGCAATCCTTTGAAGCACCCAGGTTTATCAAAATGTGTGATGCATACAACAGGTATCAACTGTTGTACTGCACTTGAGGTGCAAAGAATATCACTTTCTTTTTCTAGCTCAGGATCGACTCACGAGCATGGCAGTACTTATTCAAGGAGGGGTCCCGCTTTCCCTCCTGCGCCCTGAGTTGTGCCCAGGCCTCGGGGCCCCCTCTGCCACGAATCCAGCTGGTTACCACCGAGAGATGCTGCCTGCGGAAGCCTACTTCCGCCTCTGGTAAGTCCTGCAGCTGCACCTTCTCCTCCCCAGGCCAGACAGCGGGGCAGCTGCTTTCAGACTGAGGAGCCTGGTGTCTCTCTGGCTTTGACAACGTCCTTGCACCCACACCCCATTCCAGGTCCCACTTCATCACCTCCTGGGCCCTGCGTGCTCCCCTCTCCTAGCGGACCCTCAAACCGGAGAACCGACCACTCTCTGCCTGGTGTCAAGCCTCTCCCCAACTCTAGCTATCTCCTGGGCCCACCCCACCCCATCTCCTCCTGCCTGCGAACCAGCAACAGCGCTCCCAAAACAAGGCTGGTTTCCTTGGCAACCAGGAACACAGGTTGCTTGGCTGCCTTTTCTGTGAGGGGTAAGGGGGAAATTCCCTTCAGTCTTTGCTGGTGAGTCCACAACACGAAAAAAAAAAAAAAGACTCCACAAAACCATAAACCATTTAGAAAGGCAAGACACCAGATACTTTCTCAATAAGGCACTCTGAGTATGACAGATATGTGTATATAATTATTCCCGTTTCCCTACAGTTTGTTTAAATCATGTCTCTTTGTGTTCCCTTCCTGCCTCCAAATATTTTGTCCCTAAAGCTGTTGAATCTATTTCTAGAATATCCATTTTATTCAATTAGCGATTCCTCCCCTCTCCCTGTTTTGATGTCAGTATCATATAATTTTTATACAGATTTAGTTATGCGTCAAAATCAAACAGGATGCATCAATAAACTTAAAAAAATATTTTGTTACTCTTGACTGCTCTTTCTTCAGGACTAATTTTACATTATTTGCCAACTTGTTAAAATGATCACAGGGGAACTTTAATTGCACTACTTTCACACACTAATTTAAGATACAGTAACTTTGCTGTCTTCTCTTTTTAACCAGAAGCAAGTTAGAGTCTGTCATTTTGGTCTCCCATTATTTTTCCTATTATGGTGTTTTACATTTCTTTCAATGAGATAATTTTTTTTTTCACTTCAAGTTGAGTCAATGCTTAAGAATTTGGTTTTTTTATTATTTTTATATAATGGAATCTCTGTTACTATGTGTATCACTAGTATAAAGGATAACACCAAACTCCGTGGATTTGTCTTATGCTCCATAGCTCTCTGTCACCTCTCACCTCTTGGGTTGTACAGTATATAAAAATATCATCTCCCACAGACGCTTTAATTACTCCTTTCCTGTGTCGATGCCTCTGTTTCCCGCCCTTCTCAGAATGTCGGTGGCAGGACTCCAACACTGCGCTGAGTGAGACGACGGCAGCGTGAACACCGGCTTCGCTTCTGCTTCGCAGGGCTTCTCCATTTTATATAATATTGGCTCACAGTTTTGGTTTCTTTAAGAAAGAAACTTTGCTACAGAAGCCCTCCTCATTAAAATCTTTAGCGTTTTCAAAAGGAGTAAGTGTTGGCTCGATTCGAATTCTTTCTTGATATCTACTGAGATGACGAAGTCATTTTACAAGTTTTTCTTATTAAAAGCATGATGATTTAAAACCAGTCCCTTGCCCTGGCTGGTGTGCGGCTCAGTGGATTGAGCGCCGGCCTGAGAACCAAAAGGTTGCTGGTCTGATTCCCAGTCAGGGCACATGCCTGGGTTATGGGCCAGGTCCCCAGCTGGGAGCATGCGAGAGGCAGTCAATCGATTTTTTTCTCCCTTACATCAATGTTTCTCGCCCTCTCTTTCTCCATCTTTCCCCTCTGTATAAATAAAATAAACAAAATCTTAAAAACAAAAACAAAACCTGTCCCTTGAATGGACGGATACATGGGCAAGGCAGTATTATCTAGATTCAGCTCATAACTCAAGGCTAAAACACAACGAAGCAAGCAAGTAAACCAACGGGCCAACCCAGCAGCTCAGAAAGACCTGTGCTTCCTTAGGCTCAGTTTACTGGGGGTGAACTCCTAGGAGGCCCGGCGTCGACAGCTCCAGAGCACTTCTCAGCCCCTCCTGCTCATCAGTATCAACATAAAAGTAGATATGGGGACAAGTGGGTACTTAAAGCAGCAGGGGACCACGCTGTAAAGAACAGGGTTTTCTAACCACTTTGCTGTACATCTGAAACCACGACAGAATAATACTAAATGTAAACTGGAGTTGAAAGAAAGAAAAAAGCCAGCCTTCCATACATCATAATGGTCTTGTGACGATGAGATGAGGTCTCACAGGCAAAGTTGCCTTTGAACTGTAAGGGTCGATAAGAGTCTACCCATCACCCTGCTCGGTGCACCTTCTCCTGACCTGAGTGAGCAAGAAGGAGCACCGCCCCCCACCCCCGACCCCCGACCCTGAGCAGGGGAGACCAGGCTCCATCTGGCCCTCAAAGACTCTCACAGTCGGGACCACACCCGCATTCCCAGCCCCATCTGCTGGCCCTGTCAATCGCCTCCACACACCTTTACATGGAAACATGCTCTCCGGGCCCCTCGTTTATATTGCCTTCACCTAGAATAGCCTTTCTTTTCCCTGGCCTATGGCAAAATCCTACTCATCCTTCAAGGCCCATGTCCAGTGCCAGCTGCTCTGGAAGCCTTCCCTGACGTCTGACGCAAAGACAGCGGTTTCCTCTCCTGGCTCAGCCATTGCTGATTGGTAGCCGTTCACCACACGGTTCGAGGCTCCCTTGATGCTCACCTTTGGGATGTCAGCCCATCTCAAGATTCAATCCCATTTTTTTAAGACCTGCCTTCTCGTGCCGCAGCCGCATTTGGCCATGGTTGATGAGAACAGGGTGGGGAATCCTTGGGCCAATATGATTCTCTTTTCTGGGACTTGGGAATTGACAGTTACGGTGCTGGTCAGTGCTGGGGCAAGGGAGAGCATGTACCTTCAGAAGCGGGGCCTGCCTTTGCCGAGTGGCCACTTTCGGACCAACCTGGCACGTTGAAGGAGAGACTGTTGTCGGCTAAGAAGATCCGGAAGTAATGAACAGGGACCAGAGGCCATCTAACTGGAGGGAGAGAGAAAGGGAGAGAGGGGCTGAGAGGAGGTGCTTTCCTGCTCAGGGTTCCTGTGCTCAAGAGCCCCAGCTGTGCTTACAGCTACTTGGCGCTCCGTAAAGTAACCCTTTGTCAAGAAACAGCTCCCTTTTGCTTTTGAAGAGGAACTGTTCAATCGCCATCAGATGTGTGCTCTCCAGTAATCAAGACCCGCCCAAGGTTCTATGAGCACCATGGAGTGAGGGAAGGTGCTGACGTGGGTCATCGGGAATGGGGGCCAGGGGATGTTGGTCCAGTCGGGAGGGTGTCTCTGGCAGTGGGGACGGCACGAGCAGTGGCGTGGGGGTGGGGACCACAGCGGTTCCGTGTTGCTGGAGCGGAGGAAGGGAGAGGCCAGGGGTGAGGCTGGCAGGACGGGTGGGCAGGGGCCCTGTCAGGGAGAGTCTTGGGCACCACAGAAGGAGCTTAGACGTCCTCCTGTAAGTCAGCGGTTCTCAGTGGAGTTGGCACATTAGAGTTTCCTGGGGAACTTACCAGTATGGATGCCTTCCGCACACTAAGTCAGTCCGAGAAAACCAGGATCTTTGGGGCGGAAGCTGGGTACTGAAATTGTTTTAAAAGCTGCCTAGCTTGAAGGGTTTTAAGCTAGAGACAGACACGGTTTTAGAAAAATTGTCCTCGTAGCTGGACACAGAGTGCATGAGGAGGAAGGCACGGCGGCTACTGATGCACTCGGTCGCAGTGAGGAGCCCCTGAATCAGACAAAGTTCGTGCGAGTGACAGAAGTTTATGAACACCTATTTAGGAGATAAACTGGTGTTAGTTTAACGAAGAGTTAGTGATTGGAGAGGAAGGGAGGGTAATCAAGATTGCCCCGAGGCTCCTGTGTGGGTAACTGGAAATGCCTCAGGCGGGCAGAGAAGAGGGCGGGGTTTGGAGGAAGCAGGTAAATTCCCCTGGGACCAGTGGAACGTGAGGTGGTACTTGGGTGTCCGGGTAGGGATAAGGCCACTGGATAGGCCAGTCTAGTGCTTCCGGGCCAGGCCAGGTAGATGTGAATGCAGTTGGGTTGAGGGTTGTTTTTTCGTTTTGATCATTTATTGAGAGTAACCTCCAAAAAAAAATCACTTTTCTACCTTTCAAAGGTGTTATGAGTGTTAAAAGCAAGGAGTGGGCCCCACCCCAGATCGCGTCCTGAGATAGGGCACGAGGTGCATCTCCAAAGCGCCTTGAAGTCAGGTGGCTCCTCAGGGTTCTAAACTTAGCAGAGCAGCTGCACTTGGTGGGTGGCCGTGCCTGAGCTCACCCAGCCAAGCGAGCACTGGGTCTTCCTGCTGTGAGCTGTGTGTGTGTGAGCAGGTTGGGGATTAAGCACAAATCTGTTCCTTTGAAGAATTTCCCAGGGGGAGCTGCATGTCACGCCAGTGTGCTCTAAGGGAACAGAAAAGGTCTTCTGGTGCCAGGTGGACAAAAAAAAAAAAAATGGGGAGGGAATAATCGAGCCTTGCGAGAGGGTGATTTTTCAAGAAAGTCCACTGTAGAAATGACATCCTGAAAGACAGGTGAGGCAGTGGTTCCCACTGGGGGAGTCAGAATTAGGTCCGAAACTGGAAACCTGCCGAGGGGCTGGGTTTTGCACAGAAGAGTCCTGTGTAAATACCTCCTGGTTTTGTGGTTTTGACTCTCTGGGGTGGTTCAACCTGGCCTCCAGATTAGAGCCCTGCCGGAGGGCTTTGGGAGGGGGCCCAGGGAGGGAGGAGGAGGAATCTTTTCAGCGCATCTTTTTAGTTAAAAAACATTTATATATACGCCAAATTTCAAAACAGACAAATGGTTGGGGAGGAGGTTGGAAAGGGTAGGAGAGTAAACGACAAAATATTTTGTCATGGCTCCATTGTGTTAGATCCTCCCCTCCTTGCGCATTTGTCTTCGGTCATTACACATGGAGAGGATGGAAGGCTGAGAAAATTAAAAGTGGCCAGGTATAGGACATGCTACTGAGATACAAATCAGTGGCAAGCTACAGGATAAATGCAAGAGTGTCATTTCTATAGCAATTATCCGGGGATGCTTTTTCTATGAATACCATCATAATCCCATATAATCCCTGTAAGATATTTAGCTGCAAGATTAAAGAAGGTATCTTGACTGGTCCGTTGGGTTAATGTCCTTGATTTGCACAAGGAGTCCCCATTCTCTGTCCAAAGAAGCCCTCGGCCATCTCCATAACCACCGTGGGTATGAAGACATCTGGAAGGGTAGTAAAAGGGAGGGGACAGGTAGAATTTGACCAGAGCAGCACCTAAGGACCCAAACGGAGGACTTTCTGGACGGTGGACCCAGAGGTGCGTTACCCCAGGCCCAGCTGTATCTGCGCTCTGAGATACTTCCTCTGCTTGGAATATTCTCTTCTGTGATCATGTGTTTTCTAGGGAATGCTGGGATGAATTTAAGGGGAGGGGGCTTTCATAGCTAGGAGGGCAAGAGAAGAGCAACTCCCCCCAACGGGGGAGGGGGTCCTACAACTGAGGACTCTGGATGGAGAAAGTATGAGGCAGTGGGACTGATGCTGCCATCTGATACCTTTAAAAAAAACAAACAAAGCCTTCCATTGTAGTTTTTCTTAATTTTGTTGAATATTCAACATTCAGCCCATTTACTTTACTTTTTATAACTGGCAAAGGCCTTTATAATTCTCATCCAGTGGCCGAGATACCAGTAGGCCCGGGCACTCTGTGTCTACCCCCCACATCTAATGAAATGGGCCCTGGCACCCCTAACCCAGGCCCCAGGCCTCCAGCCCTGGAGCCAGGGGTTTCCCCTACCTCCTCCTCCTCCTCCTCCAGCCCCTGACTCCGGATCTTGGCGCCTTCTCTCGACCTCTCCTCAGTCCCCTCGTCTTGCCGCCAGCCTTCAGGGTGTAGCGCACGCACAGGGCCTGCTTGCACTGCAAAGCCACTGCCCACTGGCTTGAGCCAATCTTGGACTGCTTTCTAAGTAACGGAGAGGGATTTCCAAATCAGCAGCCGACTTTGTGAATCACCTAATGGAGCTGTTTGTTGGGGTGACGCCTCCACAGAAAACCTACTCCCCGCTTTTGTGTGTATTCACTTCTCATCCATCTATATGCAGAGGCTAAAACATAAAATCCAATACAACATAAACTCAGAAAGGGGGCACATCAGTGTCTCTGCACATGTCACCACAACGCTCCTTTCGCGAGACGCACTGAGAGCAACCCTGCCTTTGAGGGCACAGGCGGTGGCTCTTTCGTGGCATTTCAGGCTCTGTTTACAAGCTTCTTAAAACTGTGAAGCAGGGGATTTCAGTGACAACTTGATGAAGGAACGTGTGACTGACTACAGTGAAGGCTGACGGGCTAGACTTGGGGGCTCCACTCCCGTCTTGCTCCTACCTGGTGGGTCATTTGGAGACACCGAGGGTCTCCCTGCGTTTCTCCATAAGCATTAAAGAAAGCCCGCTTATTAATACTGGTTCCATGCACGGGCCAAGCACTTCGCATAGACGTATCTACATGGCTCAATCCTTGTAACAATTCTGTGAGGCAAGTGTCTGTGATCCCATTTCACAGGTGACAACTCTGTAAGAGCTTCTGCCAGGTGAGGTGACTTGCCAGAAGTCTTGAGTGTGAGCAGGTGGTGGGGCAGGGAGTCTAACCACGCTGACTGACGCAAGTCCACGTGCATTCCTTATGCTGTGCTGCCCCCGCCCACCACACCACCCTGTGAAGACCTCAGTCCCTCCATCAGTTGTGAGAATGGATGACCAACTGTGTGAAAATGTTTGATGATTATAAACTGCAGTGTCTGCAAGTCTTACATTCTTCTGATGAAAAGAAAACTGAAAGGGGCCCGTTAACGATCTCACAGATTCAAAAGGGATTGCTCAGGAACCCTTGAAACGAGGACTGGAAGTAGAAACATGGATCTCAGCCTCCTCGTCCAGGGGTACGAGGCCACTGAGGTTCAGGTTGGCTGTTGACGCCAAACTGGTTAATATGTACGGCACAGCGATACAATGTCTTCCCACACGGAAGAGCCCTTCCTCATTAAAAGGTCAAGGGTTACGGCGCCCACAGTTACAAGGAGGGCTATCAGTAAAGGACTGATTCAGAAAGAATTTTTTTTTTTTTAAATCTATGGCTGCTCTACAAAGTGCTGTGTGAGGGACAAAGACAGCAACATGAGTCTCCATTTCCTGCAAGGGGAGCTTTGCCCCCAGTTCAAAGCAACCCGACCGTCCTCGGGTTTTGGAGGCCTCGCTCATTCTCCAGATTTGAGCCGGGACAGGGTATGACACATGCAGGCTTCAGTCTGCTTGGGGCCGAAAGCAGGTCCGGCTGCCTGCTGCTACGAAAGCCCGCACTCAAGAGGCGGGTGCCGAAGTAAAGGAAAATGGTTTATTTTCAGGTGCCAGCCACCGGGGAGATGAGGGACTCATGTCACAAAACCCGCTTTCTGGGAAGATGGGGGAGTCAGGTCTCAAAGCCCATCTCCCCCTCTCAGTGGAGGCAGAGGTTTTTATAAGGGGGGAGAGGGTAACAAAACAAAGAGATCAAGGGAGGGGTTGAAAAGTTCCGGACGTGCAGACGAGCACAGTCCACTCCAATAAGGCAAGTGACGGGCCAGTGTGCATCACTCTGGTTTAGCCATCCCGGCCTCACCCATCCCGGCTTCATGTCATCCTGGTTCCACGGTTGAAGGTCAGCAAATCTCCCAGAGCTGGGATGCCTGAAGGTCAGGGTCTGTATCTTTGAAATTAGTTCCTAGGACTCTTACACAAACATGCTGTTCACCTACAAGCTACATGTTACTCAGAGTCAGCACTTCCAGAAACAATGTCAAAAGAAAGGTGGTGAGGGGAGGTGGTTTACAGTTTCCCACTGATGCAATTTTCCACTGTTACGTGCTTAAGAAAGTCGCGTTCCAATGGCAATGTGGACACTGCACAGAGGCTCTGGGGATGACCCAGGACTCGGATTGCTTTGTAGAGAAAGTGAGGCCCAGAGTGGCCTTTGAGCTGCGCCACTCCTGGCACTCACATCGACCATCTCCGTATGGGTTGGCTTCAGCGTCTTCGGTTCTTCCTTGATCTAAACGGAGACATACCTTCCCTGTCTGCTCTACAAAGATAATTTCGTCTCCCAGCAGGGTCCTCTGATGGTAGATGCCACAGAAGTGGAGAAAATACAATCCATAATGTTTCCTTTTCACAGTCTAACCCTTTCGGATAAGACGATGTTCCTGTTTGACTTCGTTGTTCGTGTTGGTTAACGCCAGGTGACGAAGGTGGCAGAGCCATCCAGGCACTTGGCTGAGAGGTTTGGAGGTTGGGGCTGGGAACACGATGTACAGCCTCCTCTGGGGGAAAGGGAGGAGCCTCGGGATCTGAGTGCTGGAAGGACACTGGAGAGCATCCGACGCAGGCAGCCTCTCAAACACCTCGCAGCGAGCCCTGCCTCCCGGTGCCCTTTCCCTGTGTTCTCCCCTCCCTTGGATCCGGGCTGGATTTATGAGTCATTTCTAAGGGCCAGAAGACAGCACAAGTGACAGATGTCACAAAGATTGACTTCTGTTTTACTTGCCCACTTGCCCTCTCTCTTTTTTTTTTCCGCCCTCACCAGAGGATATGTTTATTGATTTTAGAGAGAGAGGAGAGGGGAGCGAAAGAGAGAAACATTGATCAGTCACCTCCCTCATGCACCCCAAGCGGGGATCGAACCTGTAGCCTAAGTATGTGCCCTGAGCGGGGATTGAGCCTATAAACTTTTGGTGTACAGGATGACGCTCCAATCAACCGAGCCACCCATCCAGGGCTTACTCGCCCTCTTGCTCATGCTAAAGCCAGCCCCTGGGCTGTGAGCTGCTCTGTGCAGAGACCCATGCTGCTCCCACAGGAGGCAGGCCTCCAGCCAACGGCCAGTGAGGGCCTGAGGCTCTTAAAGGAACCGAGAGTCCTATTCTCGGAGTCAGAGAGGGACTGAATTCTGCCGACGACCACGTGAGTGAGCTGGAAAGCAGGTCCTCTCCACACCGAACCCTGGGATGACCGCCCCTCAGAGAGACCCCAAGTCAGAAGACTTGGCTACACAAGCGCCTGGATTCCTGACCCACAGAATCTGTGAGATACAAAAGTTTGTGTTTCGAGCAGCTCAGGATTTGAGTTACTGGTAATCTGCCATGTCACCTTAGGGAATTAATGCTTCATCCAACCCAACCTCTGTTTGCTCAGCTAGCTGATGAACACCTGAGCTTCCCACAGACTCCAACAAACCAGAAGGTGGGCCCCTGAGTTCCCAGACAGGAACTGCAACGCGACAGTATAAACATTTGCCTGGTATGGGCTCCTTTAAACTCCCTTTAAATGAGGCGACACTTTTTCCTAATAGGGTATCTTTGCTTCCAGCTGGCCAGGAAGAGGACAGGCCAGTCTGGAGGGCTGATCTTGAAGCCAGTCTGCCTGCCCTTGGCCCCGGGAAAGGCTTCCCCTCCCAGCTGAACCCCATTCCAGCCTGTGGGTACGAGCAGTGGTGTGAGGGTCAGACCCACGCTGAGTGGCAGGAGGACCTTGGAGCCTGGGAGTCAGCACAGATACAGGCATCACAAGGGCAGGGCCGGGCAGGGGATCAGGAACTCAGGCCTCGAACACAGGTATCAGCGTCAAGTAGGCAGTCATAGTACGTGACACTAGGCCTTGACGCCATAGCAGCTGTGGGCCCAGGAGGCCCCTTGGCTCCCAGCTACGGCAGGCACCGACCCCAGGGCCCAGGCGCCCTTCGCCTCAGTGACTCTGTCCTCATACTGATGCCCTCCCACTCGGGGAAAGGAGGGGCTGGGCAGGCTCTTTGCCTTTCAGGCTCCGTGCACTGGCTCCCCTCCCCGGCGGCCCTCGGGGTGAGGGTGGGGAGCCTGGCAGGGGCGGCCGCGGTGGGCTGTGGCGTGGCGGGCGGGGCGTGTGCCCCGTCTCCCTGTGCATCTGTGTCTGGTGATGACAGGGAACGTGGGAGGGGGTCTCCTCAGTGCTGGGTTGCGTTAGGATTTAGGGACCAGTGGTTGGTGAGACCAAGGGGACGGCTGCTCCCTGAGATTCCTGATAAATCCACAGAAACCTTCTTAGACTTTGCAGAGGTCGGCCAGCAGGCGTGGTCACGTACTTCTGCCTGCCACCTGGTAGAGGCCCCGGCTAGTTGACAGACCCTTTTACTGAAATGGCTTTTGTCTGGGACAGAGCAGGGGTCACACACAACATGGCGTCCAGCTAGAACCTGCCCTCCAGTACATTTTATCTGATCAGCTCAATATTTAATTTTTTTTTTTTTTTTAAGAAAATTGAGCCACTTAAAAATCAGGATACTTCACTCAAGTCCAGAATTTTCTGGCTGCTCGGGACACTTGGGGTCTCACTGCCCTCGGGGATCAGGACGCGGAGACAGGTGGCCCCCTTCAGATGGGTCAGGTACTCCCGCCAGGTCCTGGCCTCAAGGTCCTCATTCACATGACGCGGGCACAAGCACTTGAACCCTGCCCGTTTCGCTCATTTACCGGATCTTCCCGGGCCCCCTAGGTGTTTGAAATTCTACCCCCTGGAGCTGAAGAATCAGCCTGGCCCAGAAGGGGTTACAGGCCTATAACACAAAGATAAAAATTCCGAGGCTTCGAATAGAGTTTTGATACCTGGGAAAGGATTTTCATAATGTCCCTAATCACAAGTCTGCTCCGCCTTCTTCCTTCTTCTGTGCTGTATTTTCAAGAGCCCTCATAATAGCAATTGTCTGAAAGAGCCAACTGCGCTTATATAATTAGCATAATGATATTGGTCAAGATTAATTAGCTTTGCAAAAACATGAAATGAACAGAGAGAACCCTTTCTCATTAACCAAAAGAGGTCATACAGTGAAGATTATGCCCAGAGATGCTAGTTTGGTCAGAACTAATCTGCTCTGATAAAAACAGAAATAAAGTAGCTGAATTATAATAACAGAGCAGCTGCTGGGCTCGCTGTTGATTCCATCAGGAGACAAGGGTGCGGGGGTTACTAATGACGATTTCTGAGTCTCCGCCAAGAACAGGCACCGTAGAGCAATTTTTTCTATCTAGTGTCACATTATTAGCTATTCGAATGAATATCCCTAGTTAAACTGGATAAATTGGATTGCTTGCTTCCGTTTGGCGCCGCTTTTCCTTCGTGGGCGCCCTTATACGATTGCACTTAACCCGCCCTGCGCAGGACAAATCCCCACAAGTAGCTGCTCAGTATGTGCCAGTTCCATTTGCAAACGCGTTTCTCAGGAAGACCACTCGGAGCCAGTGAATCCTAGCTTCCAGTTTGGCTCAATCGCTGTTTTGCGGTGCGCCCCTGAACAGCTGCTTTCCTCCCGGGGCCCCTGTTTTCCAAGCCTCTCGCTCCCTGGGAATCGCAGGCATGAGCGCCTGAGCCCTAGGTCTGCCGCAGGGGCCTCTTTCCAATGAAGACGGAGACGAGCGCTCCCGGTTGCCACGGGGGCTGCGGGCTTGGGAGGGGCCCATGAGGAAAGGTAGTGAACTTTAAAAAGTAGATGAATTTTTAAAGTGACCATAGGTATCGAAGCATAAGCAAAGAACATAGATCAATACAGTGGTTCTAATTAGAATGAGGAACTAGGTTAAGACAGGATTTAATTGTGAAACAGCAACTTATTTCATTACTCAAATGTATCCACTGTGGCAGTCCCTGTGGGTAGGCGACTGGCTGTATGGCAAGTTAAGGGACACCAGCGACACGACTGTCTCCAAGGAAAGGAGCCCGGCCCACTTCCACTTACTGTTAGGACGCCCTGTGTTAATTTAACCAACAGACGTAGGGAGCCTACTGCAATGCAGGGACCTTGCCTAGTTAAGTGTCGACAGCTGAACAGTGGCTCACTCTCAAATTGAGGTTCCCTCCACTTAATGCCTCTCCTACCTGCCTACCGTAGGGACTGAAATCTTATTAAAGAGGCACTTCGACCTGCACGGGTGTGAGATGGACAAGCGCCCTGAAAACAAAACTTCTGTGCCCATGTCAAGACCACCAGCCGACGCTGCGGTGCACGTGGTCGCACAAGTGCACGCATCACACTCCCGTTTTCCTGGTGTGCAAGCGTTTTCTCCCTAACCTCACCCCAATCATCTGTTTTCTAACTTTGTTGTGTTTTCAGTGTGATGTGAACCGAAGGGTTTTTTCCTTCTTCTTCAGAAGACACCAGGGGATAGATATATGCACCGTGGGGTGTGGGAGACATTAAAATCGTCCTGTTTTTTCCTATAATTTGTTATTTTCTCCTATTCCAAATGTGAACATTACCTCCAACTGAGCCAAAGGTGAAATGCTCAGCACTTTGTGTTCTTTTAAATAATTCATACTTGGTGAGATGTACAGTGTTTGAAAAAAAGAAATCCTCAAAGTAAACAAGGGGAAGACATTTTTTTATAGACTTCCTAGTGAGGGGTGATCACGTTAGTAAGGGCCAGACTGAGGTACTGGGCGGGGGGGACCACCTCCCCAACTGTGGACTGCTACCCAGTGTCCATTAGCCCACCTTGCCCCTGGGAGCCAAGTGCAAAGGCCAGTCCTCACTGCAGCAAAAAAGCATATTTCTTTTTCCTTTTCCTTCCTTCCTTCTTAAAACAACCTTTCCCTGACCAAAGACTCAGAGAGGGTGGGACGTGTTTTCCCTCTTCTGGTTCGAAAAACAAACACATGCCGCACCTCCAGCTGCTCTGTCCGGATTCGTCACATCCTTCCCTATCAGCATTGCTCAGGGAAGAGTCTCATATCCCAGCCTAGTCCAGTTTCTCGGACACCCAGCCCCACCCGCTGCTCTTGGTGGGATGGTCCCCCTCCTTTCAAACGCGGATTCCCAAATGTTGCTGAGCCTCCAAAACTAGCTCTCTGTCACTCCAGGGGCATTTTCTTTGAATGCAATCCAGTCTCTGGGATTCCCATGTCCCAAGAAGCTGCTCTCTGTCCGATGGAACATTCTGTTGCTGTTCACTGTGAGCCAGGCTTATTTTGCTCCTCTCATTAGGAAATGTTCCCATCAGGGGCCTGTGAGTTGAAAAGGCTCGATGCTCGGAAAGAGGGTGGCTTTGTCTCTTCCCCTTCCGTGACCTCTGTTGGGAGTTCTTTCGAGGCTCCAGGCAGACATAACAGGGAGAAATGTTATGAGGTGCACTCATAAAATTTTGGGATTTCCAAGGAAACTACTAGCTGAGCTGCCTAGATATACTAAAATGTCATCTCTATACTTTGGACGTGACTCACTTGTTTAGCTAACGCTAGAGGGGAAAATAGAGTTTGTTCTCAAGGGAGAGCAGCAGGAGAAGAAAACAGGCACGCGAACAGCTGACAGTGTTCCAGCCACTTTGTCACAAAGAGCTAAATCCACCGTTGCTAGATTTAAAAACCATCAGCTGATTCGAGCTCCCTTGGGATAACGGTGGGTGCCAGCAGAGGTGGCCAATGCCCCCTCAACATGGAAACGGACCGCTAAGTTCTGCTCTGTTAACTCAGGTTCTTAGGATGGGAGGCAGAGGGTCTTAAACCTTTGTTATCACCTGTGTGCCAGGCACTAGGCTTGGTGCTTTTAGGCATCTTGTGTAATTTAATCACAGCAGCTTGCAAAATAGCTATTATTGCTACTGTGCGTCCATGGATTTACTTGATTTCTTTTTATTTATAGTCACATGCCTCGCATCCTCACCTGACTGGGTCACTGCTCAAGTGTCTCCTTTGATGAGCCTGTCCTGAGCCCTCGGGCATGACCACAGCCCCGGTCATTTGCTGTCTTGTTTTCATGACCCCTTCGAAGCTGTTACCGTGAATCCCTCCCAATTCCAATGTGTTAATTCTCTCTTCAACTGTGTTTAGAATTTATCCTATTGAGGTTTTTCTTTTTTAATCTCAATAGTCCTGCTTTTCTTTGTAATTTCTCATTTCATATCCACCTGTGCTTATTTCATTTCCACCTGTTTTAATGGCATAATATATCAGTGGCCTATATCTTTTTTTTTTAATGTTGCAATGCCTTTATTTATCTCTTCAAGGATTCTAAATGTACTATTTTCAAGCCTGTTTCAGATTTTTTTTACTGTTTTGTTTTTATTCCTGGAAAAACTCACATTCTAATTATTAATTTTATTGGCTGTCTTTCTTGGTATAAGATTCCTTCATGCACTTCAACGCTGGGTTTATAGGATCATCATATACGGGCAGCTCCCCTCCCCCCCCCCCCCCCCCCCCCCCCCCCCCCCCCCCCCCCCCCCCCCCCCCCCCCCCCCCCCCCCCCCGGTTTTCTTGTCCTCTCTCCATGTGTTCCCCCTCTGGTTGAGCCTGGTTCTCCAGGCACAAAGCGACACCCCAGGCAGCTTCCCGTCACAGCCCAGGCAAGCCCTACTCTGGCCTCTGGCTGTGAACACGACTCTGGTCCATGCGCGTTCCACGGAGCACTTTCCCCTGTGACGGACTTTTATCTGCAGAGCCAAAGTCACAGCTCCGACTCCCTGCTTCCGGGCCCAGAGACTGGCAGGTCCTCCGACCAGTTTCAACGCTTCGCTTCACGTTTTGATTCTATTCCAGGGCCGTGGACGCATGCACCTCCGTTTGGAGTGTGTCTGTGACTTCTAAAATTCTCTTTTATACGTTATCTATCATTGCTCTGTGTTGACGCAGAGGGGGCTTCAAAGAACTCCCTTACAGTGCCATTGAACTTGGTATACAGAAATGGGAACTGGGGGAAATATTTATAGTGGGATAGAACAGGGAGGTGGAAAATGAGCAATTACACGCAGGTGGGGAGAGTAACGAGCCTGAAGGAATGAGGAGTTCATACCGCTGGTGAGCTGACGCGCAGGGGCCCCAGTTATTCCAATAGAAAGCCACGAAATTCAGAAGCTGGGTTGAATGGCCATAACCTGCCAGGTCCTCCCTCCCTCTCCTTCCTTCTTCTCAAGCCCACTCTCCCTCACCCCGCTTTCATGGTGGTGACATCCCCTGGGTGACCACCCATTTTGGTTTACCTAGGACTGTCCTGGTGTCAGCACTGGAAGTCCTGCCTGCGAGGAAGGCTTCAGTCCTATGTAATCTGGGGTGGCTGGTCACCTGAACACCCTACTGTTCACCTTGTGAGCGCCAGTCGAAGACCTCGGATGCCAAGAGGGACTTTGCTACGGGAGGAGCTTGAGAGACAACGGTGAGACAGGGAGGAACAGGAGTAGGCGAGGGACCTCTGCAGGCTTTGCTCAGGCAGAGGAAGTCAGTGTCCAAAAAGTGCCTTTCCCTTCGAATCAAGTATAAGAAGATAGACTAGAAAGGGCTCTTTGAAGTATGCGATTGTCAGAATTTACTTGCTTGGAGGAATTTGAATAGCCAATGCAAATGGTGCATGTAATTCCTTACACATTGGATTCAGAAATTTCTTGGCTTTGGGAAGGGAATGTCACATAAACATTATTTGACCGGATTTCTCTGTAGCCTTCTTGAGTTCAATAAGCCACGCCGTCATTGTTGAAGCCTGTTGTATTAGGTGACATTCAGTTCCACTGACTGCACATTCATTGTCGGTGGTTGAAACCGTATGTATCTCACTATATTCACAGCACCTTCATCTTAGGAAAGTGCTGGTCCTTTCTGTGGCTACCATGAGCACAGCTACAAATAAAGCTGACGAGGGTGCCCTCGACTGCTCTGCAGTCCCCACTAACACAGCACTAATCTTGTCTGGATGGTGGTGGAGGTCGGTGGTGTGTGGCAGCACCATACCCTGACTCTGGGAATGAGCTGAGATGGGTAAATTCAGTGCAGACATGGTTATACTATTTCTCTTCGTAAAATTCCCCACCCTTCTTGCTGCGAGGAGTGAAATGGTACCAGCGGGGACGAATGACACATAACATGAGAGATGGCTGGAAGGTTCCCAAGAAACGTTTTTGCTCTTCTGATAAAAAGGACAAACGAGAAGGAACACTTGCTGCCCTCCCCCGTCTGGAACAGGGATGTGATGCCTGGAATTGAAGTGGTGACAGCAAGTCCAGAAAGCCATGAGCCTGGTGGTGAAAAGAATCTGCCGAGGGAGTCAAAGAAAGACAGAGTGCGAGTCCTCCACGGAGGATCTGAGCTGTCGGGCCATCCCTCTGCACTTCTTGTCTAATTAAAACACTTGTCCTTGTCACTGAAGTCACTGTTGATGCATATCCCTTTACTTGCAACTAAAAAACAATTTCACACAGGAAAGCAAGGAAAATAATGCACGGCAATGGTACGTGGCCATGGAGATGGGCACCCATGCTGCCAGCCTTGTCGTGGCCCTTGGCAGACGTTTTTCACTCCAGAGCTCTTTACGCTGCGCAGGAAAGGAAAGCCACTCTTTCCGCTCCCTCGGCGCTCAGCGATTACTAAGAACAGTCATACCTCAGCACCCGTCGGCTTCAGAACTCGCCAAACCCCGTACTTGCTGCATTCTGACGAGAAAAAAAATGCTTCATCACTCGTTGCTTGCTCGGCACTCCTCGGATTTGGCCCTCGTCATGACTTCCGGGACAGACTAACGGCGAGCGCTGAGGCACCACTGTATCAGCAGAAAGGAAACCGGCTACCAGGTGCTCTCACCACAGGGGCTCCTGAGGGCTCAGACATGTAGCTCTACAGGTAAGTGATGCCATCCCGAGATCCTCTGGTGCAGCTTGGAAATATAATCTCATCTGCGCTATATTGTTTTGGGGCAAAAGAAAACAGACCGAGGACCAGCAGACCTGCTAGGGCAATGAGTTTGCAGGGAGGCTGGATCGAATCCAGTGCCAGAACCGGAGAGTCGCCTACAGTGGGCCGGGAATCGTGCTCAGGAGCCAGCTCCCCGCTACACAGCTAAGAAGAGGACTCAGCGAGTGCTGGAGCGGACGCTGGGCCCAACCTGAGGCAATTCGAAGAGCCGCTCTCTTGGTAGGAGGATGGCTCTCACCTTGGTCGAGGAGGTGGAAAGGGGTACAAAACAAATTATGTGGGGAAATGCTATAGAACCAGGTAGTGGAGACACCATCCCAAAAACTCAGAGGAAGAACATGCTTCTGAAAATAATTTACTGCAGGAACCAGAAGATTTGGGGAAAGGCGTGGCATCCTTAGTAGACAGAAAAAAGGTTGGGGGGGCGGGGGGGGCGGGCAGGAAACCACTAACAGAAACCCAAATAAACAAATATGTTAAGAATGCGGCCCAGCTCTTGGCCACCAGGGGCTCCCGGCACAGGGATCCCATTCCAATATCGTAACCTATTTCAAACTGAATCGCAACAGTGAGCTATGATATCACGAAGTTCTACTGTATTTTAAACTGCATGCTTTCTAGACACAGCCACGCAGTGTTGGAGAGAAATGAAATGGCTACCTCCTGAGTCAGTGGAGGAGGCCGGGAGCTCACAATGGAAGCCACAGCATGTTTCACTGAGCTCTGGTTGCTTAGCGCAAGACGCTGGGAAGACCCAACCTTCTTCAGAAGACTTCCTTCTCCGTGCTTACGGGGAAGGGACGGAAGGTGCCCAGGGAGAGAGGTAAGGTCAAGAGGACGACGCAAGCTGCTCCCTCCGTCCCACCAGCATGCAGCCCTCGGGCTGGGCCGTGGGTGCCCTGAGGACCCAGGTGAAATCTTTGCACCAGCACAGGGACATGTCAGGGAAGCTCACGCTCCACTACCACCGTTGACAACTGTCAGTCTTAGCCACCACTCTACCTCCTCTGAATTAAGCCAGCACACTCAGAACTTCTGATCTCCTCTTCCCTACCTCCGAGGGAACACCAGTTCACAGTAGAAGAGTACAGGGGGAAGGGGACAACCATTTCCCAACCCATTCAGTTCTTCCTACAGGACCTGCCTCTGTGGCCACCCTGATGGGCCTACGGGTGGAAATGGGTCACAGGCTGGGCCAGTTACAGAGCTCCTGGGCACCACCACTGGTAAAGGACCGACATGTGGCCCAATGGGGCCGACTGCAGCGCACCTCTGGAAATTATAACCTAAGAGCTCAGTGCTCACTTTCTCTGTGTGGTGGAGACTAGCAGCTCGGAACCCATCGATACGGTGTTTCCTGCCAGGTAGGGAGCTGCCATGCCGTAGGAGGGGGACACCAGCACCCAGAGATTGACTATGCCCGGCCCCATCCAGTCATCCCCAACGTGATTTGGTCCTTGTCAATCCAGGTCTTCCTGTAGTCATATAAGCCTTCCGGATGTGCTTTCCTTTGAGTCTTAATGAGTTCAATGTAGCTTTTGACATTTATAGCAACGATAACACCAACCCCGACAACAATACTGCTTGTTATTACACTATACCCTTTACATGCTTTGGTTTCCCCAAAAGAAAATTTTTTCCTGATTATAAGAACTGATACTTATAAAAATTCAAACAGTATTGAAAAGGATAATATAGGAAATTAAAATGACTATAATTCTACCATTCAGACATGACCATTGTGTTTTGATATTCTTCTAGGCATTTCTTCCTTTTGAAAGACAGATAATTTTATAACAGTGCAGTTTTCTAACACACCATTTCACCTAAAATTATGTGTTATTTTATTTTTATTGAACAGTTATTCTAGATCTGCATTTTAAAAATGGGTGCATAGTATTTTATTATACAAAATCACTTCATATTAACATACCTAGTCTCCTTTCTTGGGCTTATGTTATTTCAGAAGTTTCACTATTATAAAAAGCACAACGGTGAACATTTTTGTGTGTATACATTTTGGAGCATTTATTACCTCTTTAGGATACATTTCTCAGTTCTCTAATCCTAATACTGCCAGTTGTCTTATGGGACTCAGCTCTTCCTGTGGCCTGTCCCATGAGGGTCACTGACACCCTCGTAATTCACTCCATATTCATTTACTCTGTCGACAAACATTTACTGAGAGTATCATATGTGCCAAACATGGTACTAGATTTTGTGGATAGGTTTGGGTTTTATTCTTAATGATGGAGAAGAAACTAGCTTTTATGAAATCTAAGTCTGTGTCAAGCACTGTATAGAATCTTTTATCTTCATTATTTATTCTTTGTTGAAAACAACAGCTCACCAATCCTGTAGAGTAGTTAGTTGTTGTTTTTTTTTTAAGTATACATGAGGAAAAAGAGATCAGAAAGTTTTGAGTAGCTTGTCCAAGATCATACAGTTAGTAAATGCAAAGCTGGAATATGAACCCAGGTCTGTCTGGTGTGTCACTCATAGTTTAAGGACAGACGTGTGAAAACATGACAAAGCCAAGCTGCACGTGCATTGTAAAATCTGAACTAAACAAAGTCCATATTTCTGTCCGTCAACTGCGCAGCAGATGAGTCCTTTATCGGCAGAAGGGAGCTTTTTAATAGTCTAGGTTAGACGGTCAAAACCCAAACAAAAATGATTTGCCGCACTCCACACAGCTCCAGGTCCTTGGTAGGGAAGCCGGCATATTTGCAGGTTGGGGAGTTGGGGGAGAGTAGGAGGCTGTTTCTAAACAGTCCCTGTTTAGAGAAGCTGAAGCCAGCAGGTGCCATGCAGGGTTCTGGAAAGATCAGAAAGGCAGTCCAAGAGCAGACAGGGCCATTTGAAAGAAGAGCTCAGAGGAAAGGGACACTCTCTTGGGAGGTCTTAGGGCTCTGGCTGGTGGGGGTGACACCCTGCGCGGCTTCACACCCCAGTCCCAGCCCAGCCTTGGGATAAGCAGGCATCTCCCTGGAGGCTGGGCGTAGAGGAGACTGGAAGCATCACTTGCTAGGCATGGGGCTGCAGGAGGTGATTAAGCTTGGACACTTGGTGACTCAGGGTCTAATGAAGGCTTTAGATTCGTCTGGACAAGTCCACAGAGGTGACCAGGCAGCAGCCATGATGACAAGCCTGGAAATACTTCCTGAAATTGACAGGCCTCAGCGTTTCCTTTCTCTCTCAGAGGAGCCCTGAGGTGCAGAGCCTGTGTGTGTTGGGGAGTGGGGGGGGGGATTGTTCCCTGTAGGGCTGGTACCTCCCCCGCCTCATTTCCTTGCACACATTCCAGTGGACAGCTTGTCCTGGGGCTGCACCCCCACTGGAGGGATCAGGGTGGAGCACAGTGACTTCCCAACCCGTCCCCTCTTTTTTCTTATAAACAAGATCGTGAGTGGAGCACCAGTAGATCCAGCAGATAAAACTGGAGCTACTTCCACCTGAGGGGGAGTCAGGGATGCCCCGACTCCCTCCCCCTCCAGGAGGCTCTGTTGGGGGCCCAGTTTAAAAACCACAGCCACAGCTGGAAGAGCCCTGAATTTAAAGTTAGGTCTTCTGGGTTCTAATCCAGGCTCTGCCACTTAGAAAGAGTGTGGTTCTCAGGAAACCATTTAACCGCTTTTAGACTCTGATTTTTCATCTGTGAAATGAAGATGATAATTCTTGTCTGCTTTAGAGGTGGCTGTGAGCATCAGGTACAGCCATGTGGGTAAAGGCAGATGGAAAATGCCATCCGAATGAGAACTGTTCCTGTTCTTGGCTTCTCCACATTTGCACAGCCCCTGGACTGAGCTCCCCACATCCCTGGACGACAGGACAAAGTCACGCTAACTGGAACCAGTGTGATCTACTTACTTTCACAGTATCCAAAGAAAAATGGTCATTTCAAAGGTAAACTTCTTTGAATTTTTCTCCCTTCCATGCTGTTATTTTTGGATCGCCCCGTCTGCCTTTCTCTGAAAGACAGACAGACCCACTCTGTGTCTCCGACACCCACACCTAGGTCACAGCGTCTTCTGTAGCAGGTGTTCCTTGTGTGCCAGCTGGTTTTGTCACTTAGATTTATGACTGCCTGGGCATTCCATCTTAGCGGGGACGACAAGGTCGTTTTCTGTCCTTCTCTAAGTGTACCCCAGGTCCATGCAAAATGAAACACCAACTTTCTTCTCCCAGTCACCTTAGGGAAACCATCATGTCTGATGGTTTTGTTGCTGCTGCACCACACGCGGTGAAAGCTTAGCCGAGACCTCTGGAATGAAGGCGGTGGGGGTGGGAACAGCAGTCTATCCACGGGCTTCATCAGAGGGAACCATGTCAGTTCTCCAAGTGCAGCCGGCTAGAGTGGGACGGTGGTTCAGTAAGTCATGGTAGTCACGCTGTGCTCAGACGTGCCACGCTGCACGACACAGGAGAAGATTTGAAACTGGTGTGGGTAATGTGAGTTGAAGCTCCATGTTCCCAGATAGTCACCAGCTGTTTACCGCAGGCATAGGGGTGTGGGCATTGTATTAAGTTGCACAGACTTTGTTTTCTGGGTGGGAATTCAACTGGTATTGTTGTGATTTCTGCGCGTAGAGCAGCTTTAGGTCTATGACATCAACGGTCACCCCTTAAGTGAGCTGGCTCTCCCGGAGGGCCTGTGGTCTGGACAAGCCATTATGGGCAAGCTAGAAATTGGATTTCAAATGAGGACAGTAATTCTGTCCCACATCCCATCGACCAAGAGAGCTTAAGATAGCAGCTGCTCACTCAGAAGACATTTACTTCCCCCTTTTGCACCTGTTTTGACATTTCTGCCAGGTTCCGAGCCCATGTGACTTTAGTGGAGCCATAGAGGCGCTTTCTGGTACTGCGCAGCCCATCTCTGCATTTGCTTTTGAGTGGCAGGCTCCAGTGAAGAAGAGGGACAAATAAGGTGAGAGGTGAGAGGCCACTAGCAGAGAATTCCAGCCCAGGGATTCCTGGCAACAAGACCCACTCTTCTTGCCAGAGGGGCAATGGAGGCTCGCCCTGCGTGGGCTCTTCCCAGTGCTCGGGTCTGCTCTGGGATGTTCCGCTAAAATGAGGCCATCCTCGGGCCAGGCTTAGGGCCTGGCGTGCCTCCAGAGCTTGACATAGAAGAGACACTTCTTAGCCTCTTTCAGTTTCTCCACTTCTGGGGCCTGTCCCTGTCTCTTTCCATAGTGGCAAGAAGGCATCACACCTTCTCCTCATAGCTCTTACCCCCTCGTCTTCACTGGCCCGGCTTCCTGTCCTCTATCCTGCAGGTATGTGCGCAGTCACCAGGTGGCATGGGTCCCAGAGGCGTATCCTGAGCCCCGGAGCCCCCGGGCTTGCAAGCTGAAGACCAGAGAACTCATAGGCAAATGGGTGTAAAATGGGTTTTGTGCCTACGCCCAAACTTAATTCTGATTGCCGGCTGTGCCTCATGCGGCAGCGGGAGAGTGTACGGGAAAATTGAAATCTCAATTGGTTAATTGGTTTTAACTTCCTTCCTACCAGGTCTTTTACCAGAGCTATTAATTTCCTCACTTTTCTCCTTTCATTTTCTCTGTCCAACCTCTGTCTGGCGAACTAATCCACCGTGACGAGAACAAAGGCGGTGGCCAGAAGGAAGAGGAGACAGGGAGCCTGGATCACCTGCAAACGGGGCCATGGGCTCCTGAACTGATGGCAGGATCATATATCCCTTCTCCTGGGGGGGCGGGGGGGAGGCGGGGGAAGGGGCGGGGCGAGTCCTTCACCCCGCAGCCCTCCTCCTGGAGGCCCCTCCCCCGCACAGGGCCCACCCATCCAGGCGGAAGTGCAGGAAGCGCCCCTTTGCTTCTGGGCAGGGGAGGAAGGAGCTGGCTGTCGCTCAGGAAACAATGAGTCCTATCGAGGATGGTCTCACCCTCAGGACTGGCCAGCAGGCTCTGAGGCGTGCAATGTCCACAGGTGCGGGATGTAAGACAGAAGTGGCCCTGGAGGAGGCTGACGGGGCAGCTGGCCCCCCACTTTGCATGAGCTCATAGGAGGCTACAGTTAGGCTATGGCGCACACCAGGTGGAAGGGCCACATTCAGCCGCTTCCCACCACTGAACTGGCGGCTTGCCTTTCAGAGACCTCACTGTGCTGGGGTAAAGTCAGGGGAAAATCACGACTGCTCCTTCTGGTCCCCCAGCTGACAGGGACCGAGGAACGGTGGCGTCTTGCCTAGACATCCAGATGCAGTCAAGCCCCTCCCCCTCTGTGCTCCACCGCAGGCCTAACGACGCCAGATCCCGGCCTGGCAGAGCTCCAGGGCTTCGCCTGAACTCTTCCTGCGCACCTGCCTCCTCCCGCCTTAGCGGCTGTGCTCGCACCTTCCGACCTCGGACCCCGTCACGGGCCTTCCTTCCAGTAGTCTGGCCTCGCCCCTGACACCCAACGCTCAGCTTCTCCGGCTTTCAGGGCTGCTGTCATCCCCAGCCGCAGTCTCATCCTATCGCAGTGGGCCGCCTGGCGCAGGCCCGGGCCTCCAGCTGCGCCGGGCCCCAGCGCCTGGGGGAGGGCAACCACTGCAAAGACCAGAGAAGGAGGAGGCCTATCGCCCGAAGAGCCCACGGGAGAGAAAGCTTGTGGGTGCGAGGCACCCCGTCAGCTGCCTTGTGTCAGTGGTTGTCAGAGATGGACTGACGAGGACGTGTCCCCTGCGGTCTCTGTGACTCCCTGTGTGAGCGCAGTGGGGAAGGGGTGAGATGAGGCAGAGACTGGGGAGTGCTCCGACCGCCCCCCTCCCCCCGCCCCAGCTCTTCCTCAGGGAGCCTGTCCAGATGTCCAGACCCCATCTGTATTCACTTTTTTGGTCTGAGAGATTAGGGGCTGTTCTCTCATCAGGAGAAAACTACAGATTCCAATGCTCCAAAAGCTGAGAGGCTGGTTGTGACCGGATTCTGGTCACTAGAACAAGAGGTGAACGGGAGGAGGGGCTGGAGAGTATGGCGGGCTGTGTTTAGGAAACCATCACTGGTAATCCCACCTGGTCCATTGTTTTCTTATTCTCACCTGAGGACATGCTTATTGCTTTTAGAGAGAGGAGAAGGGAGGGAGAAAGAGAAACATCAATGTGAGAAAGAAGCATCAGTCAGCTGCCTCCCGTAAGTGCTCCAACCGGGGACTGAACCCACAACCCAGGCATGTACCCTGATAGGGAATTGAACCTGAGACCTTTCGGTTTATAGGATGACGCTCCGAGCAACTGAGCCACACCAGTCACCTGGCCCATTTTTTAACACAGTGTTTTTTTCACAGCTCATCGACAGTGTTGACTACCTGCAAAACAGGTCACCGTGGAGCATGCAGGGCCATATACCATTGACAACAAACGTCACGAAGGTCTCTGTTGACAAGGAGTTCAGTATGTCATAGGGGAGAGGAGCTAGAGCCCAGGAACACACGGTGGGATGCATGTGAACAAGTACAGAATTACATCGGGACAGACGAGGAGAGGACAGATGTTCCCCAGCAGCTGGAACAGGCCCGTAGACAAGCAGAACTAGGTGGGCCCTTCGGTCAGCCTGGGAGATAGACCCAGATTCCTTGGATGGCTGAAGCCACTCTAACCTGTCTGAAGCGCTCCCTAACATTTCTGTTCAAATACTGTTTCCAGTCGTTTGTTCCGGCTCCTCTGGGACTCGCTTTGGAGCACATTCCCTCCGAGACCAGCCCCAAACCTCAGGCATTGAGTCCCTGCGAAGCAAAAACGCTGCATGGATGGTGGGACAGACCCTGAGAGAGGAGGACCCAGGATAAGCTGGCTTCAAAAAACAGCAAAATGGCCAACCCCACTCCCCTCAAATTCCACTGCTGAGTCACGCCAGTCATGCACATGACTGTGTGCTTGTGCTGCATGGAAGGAAACAGGTGCTGAGAAAGGTACATTATAAAAGCAAACTCCTGCCTTACCCTGATTAACCAGGAACAGACACAGAGAAGACTTTGTTATGGAAGTTAAAGCTGTCGAGCGCAGAAGCAGGGTTTCTCAGCCTGGACGCAGTGCGCAATATGGCCTGGATACTTCCTTGTCATGGCGGGGCTGTCCTGAGAACTGTAGGATATTGAGCAGCACCCCTGGCCTCTGCTGACTAGCCCCCACCTCGAGTCATGGCGATAGAAAATGTCTCCTGGTGCAAAATCGCCTGCACTTGGGAGTCACTGCGCAGGTGCGAGGGGTCAGGGTCCAGGCGTGCCGCTGCCGCTTGCTTTGGAAAGCGCTTGACTTCGGAAATGAAAGCGCAACTGTGGGAGGGTTAGAGGAGGTCACGGGGTCAGTGTGGCTCAAATTCAAATGACACGTGGTGCCTTCCCAAGGAAACAGTTTTTGAGGATTTCCAGTGTTGACATAAATTCCTTTGTAAGATTGTTAAATATGACCGACCATAAAACTGGGCGTGCATTCCACAGGCCTGTGACTTCTACAACCATAAAACCAAAACAAGTTCATGATTTCGACAAGCCAAGTATAAAGCCAGTACAACTCAAGTTCACAACATTAACCGAATGAGACAGATGATGTGATTTGTTGCTTGTGTGACCAGTCACTTCTCTGGGCCAGGCATTGCTCCGTGACGCAAATCTCACGATGCCGTCTCTTCCAAGTCCTGCGAAAACTTTGGTTGTGAACCTTTCATGAGGTCACTTGGCAAACACAGACCTGACTCATGAAGGTCACCTGCATTTTCTTCTTACTGGCCTGAGGCAGGGGAAGGAGCATGTCTGGGCCCCACCGTGCTCAGGCGCAGAGCCACGCGGGCACCGTGAGCTCCAAGGTGGCCAGGTGGGGGGCCCGGGGGATGCTCATATTCTTTAGGCCCATCAAGCGGGGAGAATTTCTTCTTAAAAATCTTAAAGTTTTCGCCGAGAACTCCCAAAATATATCAAGAGACAGAGGAGGTCTCACGCTGTTTGCCGATGCGGAGCGAGGCCCAGAGAGCTGCCCCGGGAAGCAGCTGCAGAGGGTCCGGCCGGCGGGCCAGGCCTCCCCTCCGGTAGGCAGCACGCCCTCTGCGCTGTGCTTCCTGCGCGACACTGTCGCATTCTGGTGTGGAAATGGGCATAAGATTTGGCTGTTTTAAATGTTCATTCAACGCTTAAAGTTCATTTTTTAAACAAACTAAATTCAACTAGGGAGTTGTGTTGTTGTGTTTTTTTTTAAATCTCGATCTTTTAGTGCTTAACAATGTTTAGAAAGCACTTCACTCACATACACATGACTGCAGTGCATTGATCATCAACAGCCAGTTTAGTGAATGATTATAGAGGGAAAACACATGAAAACACAGGCAGGTCAAGAAATAGAACATTTCCAGGCTGCGGAAGTTGCAGACTGTTCTCTTTGATCCCAAGCCTCCTTTCCTCTACGAGTAACCACCCATCCTGACTTTTATTATAATGACTTCCTGTTCTCCTTTAGTTTTACTATCTCCCTATATATGTGGCCTAAGCAACCGAGTTCTGTTTTGCCCATTTAGGAGCTTTCTGTCACTGGACCCTGGCTCTGTATCCGCATCTTGCTCTTTTTGCTCAACGTCACGTCTGCAGCGTCCATCCCTGCTGCTGTATGTGGGTTTTACGTAGCCTTTCTCTGCTGGGCGGACCTTCACACTGTTCCCAGCTCAGCGGATGGAGCAACGCTCCCGTAAACACTCTTGTACAGGTCCTGGCCCACAGGACGTACATATGGACATCTTCCCATGGCGGCATTTCTTCAGCGATGAACAGGGTGTGTGAGAGTTCAGCCTCAGTAGGTAAGGGCAACGGTTTCCCAAAATTGTTTCCACTTGACCTCCACCAAGCAGTAGTTGTTTCCACTGTTTGCCACCTTCATTAGTGCTTGTTACTGTCAAACTTTAAAACCTTAACTGATATCTCTTTATGAGTTTAATTTGCATTTCCCTGCTTACTAATGAAATGAAATCCCCTTAACCACGGTTATTGGCCGCAAGAATTTCTTCTTACATTACAGGCTTGTTCAGGTCTTTTGCTATTTCTCTCTGCTCAAATTTAAATTTCCTCTTACAATAAATTTTATCTCAATCAAACAACTGCATCTGACAGGAAGGCATGCCCACCATCCAAGGTGCCCCTGCTCCCCTGAGAACTGTACGAGTTAAAGGCGAACTGTTTAAGGTCTGTAAGCTTAGAAGTGATTGTTTACCTCTAAATCACCGAAAAGACAAATCAGAGGTTCACAGAAAAATCCCCCTCCAAATCGTTTCCCCCACTCACCTCCATTTTTCAGATCAAACAGTATTTTATTGAATTTTGCCTCCCTGTTGCTTCCTTGTGTTTTCATAGAGAACAAACACACCCCTATATATCACAGTCCTTGGTGAAAATGCCCAAGTGTAGACAAGGTTGTTTATTGTTCTGTTCTGTATTCTTCAGTGCTGGCTGTTGACTGCATTATTAACAGTTACCTGACCGTCAATGATAAAGTAATGCCTCTACTGTAGATATGATGTCTGCGGCTGGGAGAACATTAAAATGTATATACGGCTATAATTGTAATACTTGTCTAACAAAAAAATAAAAAGAAACAGCTCGCCCAAGCCTGAGCTCTGGTTTGCGCCCGCCTTATCTGCTTTAGACGCTGTGTATGAGCTCATTGGCAGAGTGAAGCCCATATAATCTACCATTAAATAAATTATTCAGTAATCTGTGATGTCCTTGTAACATGAGAATGCCCTATTAAAAAAGTAAATAGCTGCACTGCTTACGGAGGCACGTGCTCTGCTATTTATAGTCTCTGTAGAAGTTGCGCTGCGAGCGAACCCAGTTAGGCCCCCTGGTAATCTGCAGGGTGGACGTCTGTTGCCGGGGTGTTTACACTAAGCCATTCATTAGGCATATCTGTCATTAGGCACATCTGTGATGCACACACACCCGGAGGGTTAGCAGGGATGAGGTGTTAGAGCTGTCTCATTTTCTCCTTAATGCTATGGACACTCAAAAAGGGACAAAGCGACTACAGGTCACTGCAGATTCAATACGTATTCCCGACTGTATCCAGGCAACTGGGTCGCCACTTTTTTCAAAGTAAATACTTTAGTCTTCTGCTGAAAATGTCCGATTTCCCTCCCCAAGGAGTCGCGGCCTCGGAGGCCGGGCCTCCCCGCCTACCTTGCCTTCCTCTCAGGTGCGTTCCCCTCAGGTGCGGGTACCGTGACCGGAGACTGGGCTGGGGCCAGGGTGGCAGCACAGTGTGGAATCAGGGAGGCAGCTTACACGAGTTCTCATTCTGGAAGGGCTGGAAGAGAAATAGACAGGTGTTTACTTTTCATGGTTTAATTTTTTGACTAGAAAAATATGTTATGATTATAGAAACATATAATTGGTATGTGGACAAAGCAATTAATTCCCTTTACAATAGGCCCATGAAGGACAGAATGGCCATTAACTATGTTATTCATACGGTCTATGTCATGTTAACTTTGGAGTTGATGACTAATTAAAAGGTTTCAAAATTGTGCATCAAGCCTGGCTGGTGTGGCTCAGTGGATTGAGTGGAAGCCTGCGAAGCAAAGGGTCGCTGGTTCAATTCCCAGTCTAGGGCACATGCCTGGGTTGCAGGCCAGGTCCCCAGTAGGGGGCGCATAAGAGGCAACCACACCTTGATGTTTTTCTCCCTCTCTTTCTGTCTCCCTTCCTTTCTCTAAAAATTAATTAATTAATTAAAAATTGTGCATTAAGGTAGGTCTCAAAAGCAGGCATTGACAAAATTCTTGGCATGCTGAAAAAAAGGTGTGGACCGATAAGTGAGATGGAATTATATGAAGTCGTATTTAAATTTTTCCAACACTTCACCAATTGTCCGGTGGTAAAGAAGCTTCTGAAAAATAAAAACACACGGAAGCTGCACAGATAATCAGTAACAATTTAAAGCTGAAATATTTTAAAAGTTAACACAGTGAGATTTCAATACATATCTGTCAGAATGGCTAAATTAAAAAAAAAAAAAGTAGTGGTAATATCAATTGCTGACAAGGATGCAGAGAAACTGGATTGGATTGTCCAGATGTCCTTCAGTGGGTAAATGGTTAAATCAACATGACGAATCCACACCTTGGAGAACTACTCAGCAACGGGACCGACCACTGGTACACCTAAAACCTGGGATGCCTCTCAAGGGAATTAGGCGGAGTGAAAAAAGCCAGTTTGCGAAAGTTATATATGTTATGATTTCACTTATATAAGCTCTTGGAATGACAGGTTTATAGCAATGGAGAACAGGTTAGGGGTTGCCAGGGGCTAGGGCTGAGGTTCGAGGGAGGAGGGAGTAAGGAGAGGATGGGTGGGGCCATACAAAGGGAACATAAGAGATGGTGACTGATACACAAATGTCCATGTGTGATCGAATAGCATGGAGCTAAATAAACACACTCACACAAATGAATACACGTAAGACAGGGGAAGTCTGACTAAGTTTTGGGGATTGCACCAGTGTCAATACCGGGTGGAGATTTGTACCGTGGTTTTGGCAAGATGTTACCACTGGTGAAAATCGGGTAAAGAACACATGGTTTCTCTTTGTCTTATTTTTTACCACTGCATGTGAATCTAGAACTATTTAAAAATGAAGTGTTTAATTACATTTTAAAAATGAAATGAAGCCTGGTATTCTCATGATAGACATCTGTTCACTTTCTGGGGAAGCCTGAAAAAAACGTTCCAAGTGAAGGGCAAAGGCAGAGGTGGGAGCTATTCTTGCACCTGTGTGTGTGCACACGTGGGCGTTGCGTGCATGTGTGTGTGCATGTGTGTTTGTCTGACATCTGCCTGCACATGCATGTATATGGAAGGGAGGTATGGGCAGAGGTTATTTTGGGGGCACTAGGGCCGGGTGGGGAGTGGGGAGTCTTGGCAATGGGGCTCCACTGTGTACTAGTGAGGAGGTTTCTAGAGGCAAAAGAAGGGACAGATGGTAGCTCCCCATGGGGCTCAAGGTCCAACCATGAGCTTTTAACTTCAGTGGTCCAAATGTATGGCATTAGATGGAGCTAGAATGACTCCAGCTGCTGGAGCCAAATCTTTTTTTTTTTTTTTTGACAGATTCAAACCATGGAGAACAGGGGATTATCTTTGGGTGGCTGTGAATGGGGTTGTATTAGTCACCCCAGATTCAATTGTGCTTCTGTTTGGTTATCAAGATGCAGTTCCCTTGACACCCCCTTGGTGAGTGTCCCCTATGTGAGCACCGTGGAAAGCAGCCCTGCTTGAATTGAAAACCTGTCCTGAGTTTGTAATTGCAACATGGCCTTACTTATTCAGGCCTCGATGAACTCAGCTCTAGGATAATCCAAGGGAAAGAAAAACAAGAGTTGACAAAGGAAGAAAAACATTGGTGAGTCAGGGCAGGCACTAGAGCCTGTTTGCTTAGATTGACCCTTGCCACCCAGGCTCGGTATGGGCCTCAGCCCACCCCAGGGCCAGATGTGGGCAGAATGGACTCATAAAGCCTCCTGGCTGGGTGGTGGAGGGCCTGGGAGTCCAGGACATGAGTGGGGAAAACAAAATGTGCTTAGCTTTCTCTTCAAGGCTGCAACTTTCAATACTGATGTCTTAATAGCAGTTCACAACTGCACCTTATTGGCTCCTTAAACCCACTTTAGAAAGCAAGCAAGTTTCACTGCGTCTGTTTCTCAATGGTTCTATTTATTTTTTTAAAAAGATTTTATTTTTTAGAGAGAAGGGAACTCGGGGGGAAGAGGAGAGAAACATTAATCGACTGACTCTCTCACACCCCTCGCATGCCCCCATCCAGGGACCTGGCTTGCAACCGAGGTATGTGTCCTGACTGGGAATCAAACCGGTGACCTTTTGGTTTGCAGGCCGGCACTCAACCCATTCAGCCATGCCATCCAGAGCTCAATGGCTCTATTTCTAATAATCTGTCATCGTGGTTCATGCTCTGTCCTTCAGGTGTTCATCGTTGTCCTGTGTTAAAGGACACTTGATGTGCTTTACTTAGGAATCTTAATGGACCTCTACTGGGCATTTTCAGCTTGAACAGTAAGGTCTGCTTTTTCGTGGCTTACCAAAGTTAGATAGACTGTTTGGGATAGATAATGGAAAAAAGATGGTGTTTGGGGTCAGACAGATCTATGCTTGGCAACTAAATGAACTCATCAAATTATTAAACTTCTTTGACTCTGAATGGCAAAGTGGTTAAAAGTACAGGTTTTAGGGTCAGACCTCCTGATCTGAACCCTAGCACCACTATGCACTGCCTGGTGTCCTTGGGTAAATCGTGCACTTGTCTAAACCTCAGTTTCTTCACCTGTCAAATGCATGTGGCAGAGACAGCTAGTTTTCCTACCTTCCTAGTAATAAGCCCTTGGATTTTAGCTAGACACATGACCTCCTACATAAAGACCATGTTTTTCAACCTCCCCTGTAGCTAGGCGTGGCCATGTGACTATGTTCTGAAATATGTGCAATTTCTGGGAAGCCCTGTGTGAAGCGTGTGTGTTCTTCATCAGCTCTTCCTCTACCTTGTTTCCTGGAATGCAGATATGATAGCTGGAGCCTTAGCAGCTATCTTAGACCATAAGGATGTAGGGCATACTCCAGGGATGAGAGAGGTGAACGCTAAAAGAAGCTGATGTCTCTGAACAACCTAAACTTTTTGAATTTACTTTAAAACATTTAATGTGAGAGAGTAGAACTAGTGTATTTAAGCCACAGTGACTTCAGGTGTTTTTGTCACATGTGGATGAACCTAATCCTAACTAATACAACAGGGACAATAGCTACCAAATGACATGACTGAAAGAAGCAGTGAGGACCCCCCAAAATTTCCCTCCATCAAGGCAATGGTGAGGAAACTGGAGGAAGTTGTTGGCAACAATGTTTTCAGAACTCTGGGAATTAACCGTAAGCCTTTTGGTTAAGCTATTTATTCAATTGGTAGACATTTATTCAAGAAAACCACTGAATCTCAGTAAGAACAGCAAACTTTGTGGCATCTTAACGTGCCCCCTCCCCAGCTCCACGGTGGCCTTATAAACTGACAATCCTCAATACCAGTGAAAACTGGAAACCTGCCAGATGCTAGAGGGGACGAAGCAGGGCTGGAGCGCCTTCCAAACCTCACTCCCAGGGGAACTGTCACTTGACCTGTCCACTGACTTCCTCAGAGACCCCTCTAGCATGACTATCTTTGTTGTACCTATCTTAGAACTCACCCAGGGCCAACAGCCATTTACCCTAGGGTGCTTGTTGGCAAAAATTAGAGGTATTATTTAACTTTACAAGCATTGGAGGCAATCAATAGGCTAACCAAAAAGTTAAAAGGAAAAGCTGTAAAATAAAATATTTATAGGGGCTTTGAAAAACTCTAACACCCTCCTGAGACTCTCCAAGGCCACAGGCTCATGCAGGGCCGGGTGCATTCCCAGGGCTGTGTGCCTTTTCAGGAAAGACCTGGGAAGACCCCAAGCTCTCGCCTCTGGCTGACCCCGAGGCTCTGAAAAAGAAGGAAATAAAGGCTGAGACAGAGGTGTCACTGCCCAGCTGAGTGCTGAAGATGTGCTCCAACATTCACACGGAATCCTCGGCAACCCTGGGAGACGTACCAGCTCTGGGCATTTAAAGAAACCTCGGTGCAGTCACCAGCTTTCCATGAAGCTGCCTAAGCAGAAGCTTCAGTGGCCACATGCGACAAAGAAAAAGGACGTAATTCAGAAAAGCCACTGAACAAACAAACAACAACAACAAAAAACAGCATCTGCAAAACCTGGGGAGAGTGGAAACGTTGGTTTCCAGAGTTACCACATTATATTATTTAAAATGCCTAGTTTTCAACAACAACAACAAAATTCCCAGACAAGTAAATAAACAAGAAAGTATGGCTCATGCACAAAAGAACAGCCGATAGAAACTGTCCCTGAAAAAGCCCATATATCGGACTTACTAGACTTATTAGACAAAGACTTTAAATCAACTGTTTTAAATATGTTCACAGAATCAAAAGAAATCATGTCTAAAAAACTGAAGTATGAGAATTACAAATCACCAGATAGAAATCCTTTTTCGAAGAACCAAATAGAAATTCTGGTGTTGGAATGAAAAATTCATGAGGGGAGCATGACAGTAGATGTGAACAGAGAGGAGAAAAAATTAGAAAACTCGAAGAAAGGACTATTTAAATTAGCCAATCTGAGGAACAGAAAAAAAAAAAAAAGAATGAATTGAACAGAACCACAAAGACTTATGTGAAACACCACGAAGTGTACCAATATATGCATAATTGAAGTTCCAGAAGGACACAAAGAGAAAAGGCAAAAGAAAATTTGAAGAAATAATGGCTGAAAACTTCCCAAATTTGGTGAAAAACATAAATTTACACACCTAGAAGCTCAACAAACTCCAAGGTAGTGGAAATCCAAAATATTCCCACCTAGACATATTAAAATCAAACTGTCAAAAGCCAAAGGCAAAGAAGAATCTTGAAAACAGTGAGAGAAAAGGAGTTCAACAGATGTAAGAGATCCTTGATAAAACGAACAATTAACAGGTAGATATTGGCAGAATGGACAAAAATAAACCAACACAATACAACTATACGCTCTCTATTAAGAGAGACATTTTAGATCCAAAGACACAAATAGGTTGAAAGTAAAACAATAAAAAAAAGATACACTGTGTATACAGAGCTGGAGTAACCATTCTGATATTGGGTAAACCATTATACTAATTAATTATACTACATCACACTAATATATAACAAGATTGTTATAGAAAAAGATTTTATGATACAAGGTTAATCCATCAAAAAAGATACAATTCAAAACATATAAACAGAGTGCCAAAATACATGAGGTAAAAATGATAGAATTGAAAGAAGAAATAGATAATTTAGCAAAAATAGTTGAAGACTTCAATGCCTCACTTTCAATAATGAATTATTGAGACAGAATAGCAACAAGGAAGTGGAAGACTTCAACACATTATAAACTTACTAGACATAATAGGTATCTGCAAAATACTCCACCCAATGACAGCAAAATGTACATACTTCTAAAGTGCCCACGGATCGTTCTCCAGGATAAGATCACATGTTTGGCCATAAAGCAAATCTCAATAATATTAAAAGGATTAAAATCATACAAAGTACATTCTTCAGCCACAGTGAAATAAAATTAGAAAGCAGTAACAGAAGGAAATTTAGAAAATTAACAAATATGTAGAAATTATACAATATATTTCTAAATAACCAATAGGTCAAAAAAAATAACAAGGGACATTAGAATAAAGACTTTGATAAGGACAAAAATAAAAAAAAAATCTTATAGGATGCATCAAAAACAGTGTTTAGAAGGAAATTTTAGCTGTAAATGCTTATATGAAAAAAGAAAAAGATCTCTAGTCAATTTCCACCTTAAGAAATTAGAAAAAGGAGAGCAAAGGAAATCCAAAGGAAGCAGAAGGAAGAAAGCAATAAAGATTAGAGTGAAAACAGAGAAGAGAAAGTAGATAAAATCAACAAAACTAAAAGTTGGTTATTTAAAAAAAAAAAAAAGACAAACCTTTAGCTACATTGACCAAACCAAAGAAGATAAAGCTCAAATTATTAATATCAGGATGACAAAGGGATTACCATGAACTTATAGAAAAAGAAAGATTATAAGAGAATACTACGAACAATTGTATTCTAATTGAGATAATTCTAGATGGAATGAACAAATTCCTAGAAAGACTCAACTACCAAAACGGACTCAAGAAGAAACAGAAAGTCTGACTAGACTTATGACAAGAGATTGAATTCGCAATAAAACAAATGTCCCACAAAGAAGAGCCTTGAACCAGATAGCTTCACTGGTGAATTCGACCAAAAGTTTATAGAAGAATTCACACCAACCTTTTATAAACCCTTTCAAAAATAGGAAGAGGAGGGAATACTTCCTAACTCATTCTGTGAGGTTAGGAGTACTCTGATGCTAAAACTGGACAAAGGCATTTACAAGAAAAGAAAAATTCTCAACAAAATATTAGCAAACTGAATCCATCGACATATAAAATAATTCTATTTAATTACAATACATACTATATATCATATATCATATTAAATGACATAGTGAATGCATAAGACCAGCACATAGTAAGTACTCCATAAATGTTCATTTCTTTCCTATTTTCCCATGAATGGGACAGAATTACCACTGTTTGCCAATCTGGTTTCCTTTTTCTATGTACAGTCAATCCTCATAATTTGTCAGTTCTATATTTGCACATTTGCCTACTTGCTAAAATTTATCTGTAACCCCCGATGGTCAACCATAGACACAAGCAGATGATGAAAATTTTGAGTCATGTGACTTTCCCAGCCGAGGTAAAACAAAGCATTGTTTTGCCTTCTTGTTTCGGTTCTTGTACTAGAAACAGGTGTTCTTTGGGGGGACTATTTGGTGACATTTTAAAATTTTTTGTACTTTTTTGGTGGTGCTGTCATTGTTTAAATGGTTGCCAAGTGCAACACTGAAGTGCTGTCTAGAGTTCTTAAGCACAAGAAGGCCGTGGCGTGTGTTATGGAGAAAACATATGTTAGATCAGCTTTATTCAGGCAGGAGGCACAGTGCCATTGGCCATGTGTTCAGTGTTAATGAGTCAACAATATATATTAAGTAAAGTGTCATTAAATCAATCCACACATACAACAAATTCATACAGTGATCAGGTGATGAAAATGCTGTGTCCGGAGGCTCCGAGGAACCTAACTCTGAATTTCCCCTAGGAGCAATGGTTCAGTATTCTCTAAAATCAGTGTTGGTGATGACTTTATAGACCATAACTACCTCAAATAGCAAGAATCAACTCTCCATGTACCCTGCTGCAACAGGGGAAAACACATGGCTACAGTATCTACACCCCTTCCGTCAAGAGACTATTTCCCCACGCTTTGAGGCTGGGCCGACCTTTGACTGCCCTTGGCCAACAGAATGTGGTAGAAATGTTGTGCAAGCTCAGGAGACCTTGCAACTTTTGCCTTTGTCCCCTTGGCCCTTGGAGCACTGTTCTGGGGCAATCATTAGGAAGTCAGCTGAGGCTACTGGAGGATGAAAAGCCACCTGGAGAATGATGGTGCCCCAGCCAACAGCTGCACCAACTGGCAGACACATGAATCTAGGACTTCTTAGCCCAGCTGATCCTCCAACCAAACAGAGTTGTGTGAGTAAACCCAGGCCAAACCAGCAAAGGACTTGCCCAGCCTACTCACAAAAAACACGAGAAATAATACACTGTGTGATTAAAAGCATAAGTCAGAGGCGGCTTATTTTACAGGAACCAACAACTGATACACCTGCCTGCTTGGAGTTCATCGTGGCCATGGGACTTGCTTTTGCAAAGGAAATGTGACACATGTCATTTCCAAGTGGAAATGTTTATTTGCTCTCCCTTGCTCTTTCCCTGCTGTGGCAATGAGGGGAGTGTGCGTTGATAAGGAAGAGCAGTAAGAATGAAGTGCTGAGTCACTATGTGAGGGTGGCTGCCCCGGATAACTGCCTACGGCTACCGCAGATATGGTGTGAGCTGTAAACTTTTGTTGCACAGTCCCATGATTTGGGGGCTGCTGATTACCATAGCATATCTAACCTATCCTAATAGATACAGTTGGAAGAGCAGGACTGGGGAGATTTAAACGGGCATTGTCTATGCAAGACATTTTTCCCTCTCTCCCAAGAATCTCTAGATTTACCTGGGAAAAAGAATTTAGACTGATAGTTCGGTGCAGAGTTGGCTGTCTAGGATTAAGTACACATACTGATCAGCCTCTTTGAATCTATTCATTCTACGTACATTGGTTGGTGCCCTGACCAGTTAATTGTACAAAAGACATTCTTGGACCACCCTGGTGCTAATCTGATAGTCTTTGGAGAACAAAGACGTGATCCTGAACCAGGTCAGGAGATATAGCATGCCGAGGAGAACAGAACACCAGTCAGCTGACCTTGCTGTCTTTGCTGAGCTGTGTCCCATTATCACAGTCAAGTTCACCTTACAGCTCAACTAGCTTGCAACAATTTTCTCATGTGTCAAGTGAAATGAGAAGTAAAATGTGCCCTGAAATCTAAATGGTGGCTGATTAAAAAAAAAAAAAAAGCAATAGTCCCTTAAAATAGATACTATATTATTGTCATGTAAGACCTAGTTACCTTCCCTACCTTTGGTATGTAAATGCACAACATATGTATGTACATAAATATGAATAAATACGTGCATCCTCAGTTTTTAAAACACACACACAAAACCTAGCTACTTCTAAAGGCAGTGTCAACATGGAGACAGACACTGGTTAGGGCTGCGCACTGTAGCACTGCTATAGTCTGCATGTTTGTGTCCTCCCCCCAAAATTCACGTTCAGTCCTCATGCCCAGTGTGGCAGTGTTCGGGGGCAGGGCCTCCGGGAGGTGATGAGGTCGTGAGCGCAGAGCCCTCATGAATGGAATCAGTGCCCTTATAATAATAATAATAACGGAGGCGCCAGAAAGCTCCCTAGTCCTTTCCTTCACACGTGGACACAGGGAGGAGTCTGTAGAAGAGCACCCCCCGCCCCCAACCACGCTGGCACCCTGATTGCAGACTTCCAGCCTCCTAAAGTGTGAGAAATAAATTTCTGTTGTTTATAAGCCACCCTGTCTGTGGTATTTTGTTACAACATCTGAATGGACTACGACAAGCACTTGATGTGTTTTAGCACAAAACACCCTTAGCCTAACAAGGTGGGTGTGGAGAGCAGGGCCAATAAAATGGCATTGATCGGATCAAGATGGCGTAAAGTATATAAAACCAAGTGGAGTCACTCATGTCAACCGAGATGGCTGCCAGTCAGCCATGACACTTTGGTTCTAGAGGGAAACTACCTAAGTCAGAACACACACATCTGGCAAGGAGACATACCTAAGATATTTGCACACGTGATCAGAACAGCTGTGTCCACAGGGTGGGACTCTCTGTAGATAGTCTCCTGGGCAAATCCCCCGCCTGCCACCAGGGGTGCTGAGACACTTATCAAAAGACCCGGCAGGGTGGAGTCCACCTCTCTCAAGGTATAACTGAGGACGGCCCCAGACCACGGCGGACACAGCCGAGCTCCACACCCCAGAGCGCTGCTCCACGCCACGCTGATATCCCGTGGCATCGGCCACCGGAGGCTCTGCCCTGCTGGACTGAGGACGTCGCCCGCCCTGCTGCCCACCCGGCTGTGGAGACCCTTCCTTGCAAGACGCTGACAGCTCCCCTGCCCACCATGCTGTCTCCCGGACCCGCAGACTGACCCTGGGGCGCGGGTTCGGTTTTCCCCACTGATTGCTCTGGGTGTGTTATACTTCTCTTAGACTGTTAGAGCGTAAGCAGGATATCGGTGTATGTTGATGTTCTACTCTTGAGTGACCCTGCATTCAACAAGAGCTGAATGAATAGCACAGTTACTGCGCGTGACCCTTGTTTGTTCCTTGAGGCCGGGCCGCTCAGCAGGCAGCGAGCCCAGCCGTTGCCCAGCTCACTTATAGGAAAGGCTGTATCACGAACAGATGCTCCTGACGGTGGGGCTGTGTTAACAAGCAAGGAAGATTATCATTGCTGAGAAAGTAGGCTTAGGTCTAGCCATCAGACACAGAGTCAGAAGACGAATTTATACGTGAGACAGGGTAGGGCTGAGGCCAAATCGCGTTTGACCAATTTTGGATGCGTATGAGCTAATGATGAATGCCATTACTCCATACTGTGGTCCGCACTGTTGGCTGCTTCAGATGGGCGTCAATCAACGTGAGAATTTAAACCACTGGAAGAACCAGATATTTCTGACTTTCTCTATAATTTATTTCACCCAGTGGGAATTCACTATCTTTTCTGCAGAACAGGAATAGCTCCTTCCTATGGCTGCAATCCCAGCCTCTGTAACCATGTAATTCATTTCCCAGAACTGCTTGGTCCACAGTTTCCATTGACTCTGGCCACATAACTCTTCCTTCCCCGGCTACGCCTTTTTCTACAGCTCTGGGTTTCGTGACTTACGGATGCAACCGGAGCCTAACCAGAAAAAAATGGATTTGAATTAGAGTTAAAAGAAGAATGATTTGGAATAGATGTAAAGGAGAAATTCTTGATCAATATTTATCTTCACATTTGGGGACCAATGATCTGATGATTTGGCCAGCAACAACCCCCTTTTCCCTGATGAAATCTCTAGTTTGTAACTTGTACAGGACTGCCCCCATTTCACCTTGTACCCAACTAGTCCCACCCTATGTCGGCCATCCCCCTCCCCCACTGACTCCAAATGCACCACTTAGTAACATAAATATGACTGTCCCTTTCACAGAGAAACTAAGAGAAAAAGCGCACACCGCACAGCTACAATCCACCCCCTTTAGCCTCTCTGCTCTTTCTCCCAAGTCCTTCTCTCGTCTCCTTCTCTGCCTCCCTAGCCCCTGCTCACTCCACAACCATGCCCTGGGTCCCCTCGCAAAATGCTGTCACCTGTGCAGTCCCCGCAGAAACACAGAAACCAGCAGAGCTACATTCAGCACAATAAAAAGAGCTGGAGTTACCCAGTCTGGTCATCACACCACTGGGCATGGAGGTGGAAGGTGCAGCTCAGGCACCCCACCCCAGGGGAGGCTCCCAAACAGGAGGCTGAATTGGGAGAGACCCGGACCTTTCTTCTGCTCTGAACTCTGGGGCAGGTCGCGGCGCCACAAGGCACCCTCGACCAGCTAGGAACCACTAGCTGGCCTCCCCTGAGCTCGAGGCCGGAGGCTGGCTGCATGGTCTCAGCTGGCCCCTAAGGGCTGCATGGCTCTGTGACTGACTTTGTTGGTGAGTTAAAGCAATCATGTTACCAAGAGCACAAGCACCTGTCAGAGGCCAGGCCACTTTCCCTGGAGATACAGGTTCTTGTGTGTGTGTGCATGTGTGTGTCGACGTGTACGCATGTGTCTGTGTGTGCATGTGAGTGTGCATATGTGTCTGTTAACAAAGGACAGTGGCGTTTACCAGAAAATACTGGGAACTAGAGGACACTTTCCCATTTTGCTGCCCTCAGACTGGCTCTTCTGGGCCTTGGGTAAATCACTCGGGCAAATCAGTTGTTTTGAACCTCCGCTTTCACCATTAAAATGGACATGGCTGCCCTAGCCGGTGTGGCTCAGTTGGTTGGAGTATCGTCCCATAAACTGAAAGATTGTGGGTTCAATTCCCAGTCAGAGCACATGCGTCGGTTGTGGGTTTGGTCCCGGTAGGGAGTGCAGGAGAGGTAACTGACTGACGTTTTCCGTTCCCATCCATGTTTCCCTCCCTCCTTTCCCCTCTCTCTAAAATCAATTAAGCATGACCTCAGGTGCGGACTTAAGAAACAAGGACGGGCCCTCCCACTCCGCAGGGTTGCAGCAATGCCTGGGGAAGGGTGTTGCAGGGGGAAGAAGCTTAGGAATGAAGCGAGCGAGCCGACAGGCCTTTCTTTTCAGCCTGGAGGCAGCGGCTCCAGCGCAGTGGGAGCCGCCTTTCCCAGGTGAGCTCTCGAGCCGACCCTCCCGGCCCGTCGGTGCGTGTGGCAAGCTTACTCATTGTTTCAAAAGAAAGCTTTTTTCAGTTGTGACATTGTGAAAGCGCAGCCCTAGCAAGGCCTTATAGCTAAGAGACTAGGATCCCTGAGACGGACGTCGGCGTTCTCCCTAACGGAGTGCCAAGGAGAGCTCGTTTCAAGGGACAGGTGAGCTTGAAGGAGCAAAGGCATCGGGGGCCAGAATGGGAGGGAGACCTGCTACAAACACAGGTGGGGCCAAGCCCCAGGAGGTCCCAGAAAGAAGCCAGGGGACCTCAAGAGGAATGGTGGGTGGCTGGTGCTGCAGGAAGACAAGGGGGGTGCTAAAGACGCCCCCACCGCCTGGCACAGCGCAGCGTTTTAAAAGCGCTTACACATTCCGTGTATCGCTGACTTCTCAAAAGAACCCCATGTTACAGGACACTGATGTCATGAAATTGCCCTCGTGGCTCAGAGAGGTGAAATGGTTTCCATGTGGTCACACAGTAACTATTAAAGATGGCAGAGGAATGAGGTGGCACAGTTTGAAAAGTGAGCGCATTTGGATTTTTGGCCCCACCATTTCTCCATGTTGCGAAGGACAGATGCGAGTCTAGAGGGAGGAAACATCGTAAATGACACTTGGAAGGTCTAGCAGGGCCACCGTTTCCGTGAGAAGGCAAAGAATAACTCCCTCTTTCAAATCCCTAACTCCTCGTTCCCTGACCCAAACCCAGCTGACATGCCTCCCGGGTCTGCTGGACCCATCTGTCCCTGCCTCAGCTGCTGCTGACACCAGGCCAAATCTTCATAAATGAAATGGGGGCACAGGGTCTGGCATCCCCAGTGATGACCTGGAGAGGCCGGGTGACACAGCTCAGAACTGTGGTGGGGTTAACCCCCGTGGAGAGAGCTTGAGAAACAGAAGACGGAAGGAACCCGCAGATAAATTCCTGCCCTTGTTACCTCACTTTGAAGGGTGGCAGAGCGTCTTGGCCCCACTGGAGAACACTCGGCGTGACCGAGCCACAGGTTGTGGTGTTTTCCCCAGGAGCTGGCGCTGGCTTGTGTTTGCAGTCCTTCCCTCCCTGCCTCCCTGCCCCCCGCACGCACTCTTGCTCCCCTGATACGATACCTCCCAATTAAGCCTAAAACAAACTGGACCGCACATACTTTTTGCTGGGGAGTTGAGATAATCCCTTTGACCCAAATTCCCACTTCCTACCTCATCTGTAGAACCATCCCGTAATCTCTGTGAAGCCTGTGGACCGAAGGCACTGCCGACAGGACCCTCCCCACGGTGACGCCCGGATCTGCGGTGAGGATGAGCAGGATTTAGCAGGTGTCCTTCCTTCTGGGCCGAGCCCTCCGCCAGGTGCGTCGCATGAACGCGAAGCTGGGAGAAGGTAAATTTCTCAGGTGAGGATCTCTGGGAGCAGTGGTTTGCTAAGGTCCATGGGTCCCACCTGCAAGGATATGGACTTCATTAATACAAAAGGGCGACTCTGTAAGAAAAGAAACTTCCAGTTAGAATCCGTAAAACTAGCGAGCCATTTAGATCCAGACGTAATCTGCGTCTGTAAAATGAGATGAATGCTGTCCCTACTAAATACCAAACAGATGAAAAAGAGAAGTAACTTTTATACTTCTGATTGACAACACATAGTGTACATTAAAAAAAAAAAAAAAGCCCCAGGATTGGAAGCCCATGTGGATTTGAGCAGTTTTGGACCCCCTGGAAGAGGGAACTCCGGGAATGGCACCTTTGCACTAAGTGGGTTTGGGGCCCAAAATACAGCCCTTTGGGATCAACCATAGTTTTTCCCTCACCGTCCCCCTCCAGGAATCTGTCACACCTGACATTTGGTAACTTTATCAGGCAGGGGCCAAGGAGAGGCCGTGTGTGAGGCCAGGGCACAGCTGTAACCTGAGCGTTCCCAGGGAGTAGCCCTGGCTTGTCCCCAGGCAGAGGGTTGCTGTCAGGCGAGCGGGAGCCGGCAGGGGGCGCGGGAGTCCGGGACCCCTGCCCTGGATGTGGGAGAGCCTACAGCACGTCCCCCAGGAAAAGCCTGGATGCAGACCTCCTGCCTCCAGCTTCCTTCCTTTCCCCAGACAGTCAGGCACCTTGAACCCTGCTCCCCTCTCTGCCCCTGGGGCTCATCCCCTCCCCTTCCTCTCTCTGGTGGTGCCTGATGCCACCCGGCCTCTGCCTTCGATCATACATGACGCAAACCCGCACCGATCTCCTGCCTCCCCAGCTTTGCTTCCCAGGAAACCAGTCTTCCACATGGTCTGAAATCAAGGCACCAGCACCAAGGGGTGAGGTGAGATGAGCTCAGAGTGCAGATTCTCAGGCCCTGCCCCGGCCTGGGGAATGAGCCTGCCCGGGAAAGGCCAGGGACAGGTGTCTGTATTTTCTGACTAGCACCCCAGGGGATTCTGCTGAGGGTTAGATCCTCCTGCCCTTGGCTGCCCGTCTAATCTTATTGAAACACAAGCTTGCTCATCTCACCGTCTTGGTTTAGGTACTGAGATGGGGGGGGGGTGTCTAGTATGCCAGGTGAACTGGTGGCACTGGCCCACCTGAAGCTGCCCTCCCTGAGTGACCACAGAGAGGAGACGTGACAAGAAGGGCAGGCCTTGTGGAGGTTGAGGGAGGTTGGTATTTGACCCCAAATCGATGCCTGGCCCTGGCCCTTGGCCCATGGACTGGTGCCGGAGGAGAGAGGGAGCTGTAGGTAAAAACGGAGAGTACCATTGCACTCGACTCTGTTAACAGACACATGCACACTCATGTGCACATGTGGATACACACATACACACGGGCACACCGGTGCACACGTGCATACACAGGCACATGTGGACACACATGCACACACTGGGCATAGCAGCCGTTCTTAGGGACCCTCTGGGGAGGCCATTTCTCCCATTTCACCGAAGAGGAACCCTGGTCCCACAAGTCCCTGTGTCGGCGACGATGCCCGGCAGGAGAAGGAAGACAGCATTTTCACGCTGGGTGACAGTGCCTGGGAGGGGACACCAAGGCCTTCCTGCTCTAAAGCGAAGGTCTCCATCTCCACATCTACCCTCTACCTACCACTTTTGACTCATCGACCCTCTTCTCCTAGCAGGTACCCTGTTTTCAAGCCATTCTAACCAAAACTCAACCCGAGTGGGGTTTGGTTGCAATGTCTGGGGCAGGAATGACAACTGGCGTTTGAGGAACTTAAACCCTTGTTATAAAAAGAGCTGGGTGTTGGGGCAAGAGAGAGAAGCTATAACAACCTTTGTAAATATGTATCATTGAGTACAATAAAACGACGAGGGTGCCACCCAGAATGAAGATAACATGTACGATATTTTTCTCATCTTTATTAATTTCCATTAGAATTTGTAGAAAAGTTTCGGGATCTTTTTTTCCCCTGTACTTGAAAAAATCCTTGTAAATTAATTTTGCTTTCCTCATATGTTATACACACTAAGGCACTGTCTTTATTTGTTTTCTTGTTTCTTTATACCATTCTGACTTTTTAAACTTGGAATTGTTAGTGGGTGTGCTGTCCACAGATCCCACAGCTGCACTGTCACCAGGGGAAGTAACTTGGATGTTTAGACAAAAACATGCAGTTGTCCTGTTGCCGGGGTCACGGAGTCCTCTCTGCTTGAGATCTGTGGGCCCGAAGCTCACACCCGTCTGCGCCCCTCCTCTGGGGCCCCGCCCATGGTCAGTTCCAAGGCCAGGTCTGCCTCCCTGCCTTTACTTTCCTCCACTCCTCCCCGGCCATCTGCTTCCCATCCCTAACCTCCACGCGTTTGTTCGAACTCCTCCAGCTAAAGGCTGTGGAACTGAAGGAAGAGCTGTGGGAACTCTGGCAGCCCTGGGACTTTGGGGACTGCAGGTGTGGCCTTGATGCCACATATCCCTCTCTCGTCACCTCTTCTGGCTCCTCCAAGTGGCTGTGGTTCAATTCCCGATAGAAGAGGGAGAATCAGCCCTTCTAACTTCCACAGGAACATCCAGGGACAGACAGCAGCCCCTGCAGGGTCACGGACCCACGCCCACACATGCCTGTGTGGGAAGACGGATGCAATGACTGGCCACTCTCGCCACGCCAGGCTCCACAGAGCAGGCAGGGTAATATGTGACAAACGCGAACCGACGTTATCCCTTCCCTGCTTCAGGTCTTTCAATGACTTCCCGTTCCGCTTGGAAGAGAATCCAAGTGTTTGACCGTGGCCTAGAAGGCCACATGATCTAGGCTCTGTGACTCCTCCACCCTCAGCTCCTACTCTCTGCAGTTCAGCTGTATGGCACCTTCTTGCTCATCCTCAAATACATCGAGCTCCTTCCTGCACCAGGGCCTTTGCACTTGCTCTGTCTGAAGTGCTCTCCCCCGGGAGCTTCCCATAGCTGGCTCTTTCCCTGCTAAAATGTCACCTTAGAGAGGCCTTCTCTAATCACCTATTTGAATAGCCCTCCTGTCCCCCCATCACACTCAATCCCCTACCTTGCTTCATTTTCTACAGCAAGGTCACTGTTTGCATTCTCACAATTATTTATCGGTTTCTTTACCGACTGTCTCCTCTGACCAGAATGTCAGGTCTACAGGCCAGAGACCTGCTCTCCTGGTTCCCGGGCGTGTCCCCTGACTCAGCCCGGCGACTGGCAGACGATTAATGCTGCAGAAATGCTTACTGTGAACAAATGAAGCCAGACCCGGAAGAGAGGTGGCTTAGGGGGCGGGCCGTGGAGGGGGCGCACCCGCCTGCAGGCGCTTGGGTGCAAGAGATGACCAGACCTGCGGGCTCAGGTCGCGGAGCCACGTTTCCCGGTAAAGGTGTGCGTGTGAGTCACCAGTGGTGGCTGCTCTCCTCGGCCACCTTTTCTAATCTCTTTGCTTCCTTCGAGTTCCCACCTGACTCCCTTTTCTGTTTTTTTTTCCAGGTTGCTTCTCATTCAAAGCTGTTTTCTTACCTCCTTAGTTTTATAGGGCCTGTCCCGTAGTTTAGAGTATGCCAACACTTTATTTGCAGTCAGAAAAGCCAGGTCTTAACCTGCCTGCTGATACTTAGAGATAGCTTTCCTTGGTTATTATCAAATGTGGAGGGCACTTTTTCTTTTTTGGCTATTTATGAGCCTAGTGCAGTTACTACTGAGACGAATTTGCCATTAAAAATCTTATTAAATGATACAACGTATTTATATAATTCCCTTGTTAAACAGCTCTCAAACCATGTCAGACGAGAGTGTCAAAGGAAAATAAACTGCCACTTACATACGTCAGCAATTTTCTCTTGAGTTTAAAATCCATGCTCGTCTGCAATATTATGAACCCAAACTTGCTCTTCCACAGCACCAGACTCGTAAAGAAGGGAATGCCATTGCTACAATTCTGATGAATCGAATGAGCGTTTCCACATGAATTGGAAGTGCCAACTTGTTAACAGCTTCCCTGAGGTTTTGTTAGGAAATCATTAGGGGTTCTGTCCTTGTCAATAAAGACGGCGTTCCAGCCTGCAAACAAGCACGCTCCTCAGGTGGCCGAGTCCTGAGTGTGGCCTGGAGACGCGTCAGAGCTCTCCCCTCCTTCCTATGACAATACCGGAGAGTAGTTAATTGGTTAGGAAAACATCACATGGTTCGATTTCAGTGAAACTCACCGAAGTCGGTGGGGTTGGAAGATGAAGCTGGCCTGGTCAGTCAAACCAGACCACCGACCACATTAAAAATATGCTAGACAGTAAACTTCTTAAAGGCAGAGAGCCCGGTGTGCCTGTCTTTCTTTCCCAAGGGGTCAGCTGGGGAATTTGGGCAGGGCCCCCGGTGCCTCAGTTGTCTCATCTGTAAAATGGCCATGATGCTACCACCTGACACCTCACAGGCCCGTGGTAAGGGCTACACTAGGCTCGGAACACACTTGACCAGGGGCCTTGTGTGCAGTAAACGCCCTGCAGGTGTAACCTGTCAGTTAGGCTTGAAAGGACCCTGTAATTACGGCTTGATGACGGTGAAGTGCAATTTGCTTCCTTTCAACTACTCAAAACGGCTCCCCAAGTCCTTCCAAGAAGAGATCCTGTTCAGCCTCCTTCAAAGAATGGATGACTCATTTATAATTCACAGCTCCATCCGCACACCAACAATTATTGTGTTGAAGTCCTTTCAAGGGCTGATTTCTTAATTAAACCTAACATTCCCCTTACAGTGTTGTTTGTCCTCTGAATTTTCTCAGTATAGTTTCTAAGCAATGCCCGACCACGTACGCCTGGCCGCGCCTGGAATTAAAGTCACCCAGAAGAATGGAGCTATGCTGCGCTTTAAGTCAATACAACAGCGGAGAGAACGGGTACCGCAAATAGCTCGCGCTTGTTTCTGAGACGGACCCTTGCCGCGGCCTCAGCCCCGAATGGGCCGCCGTTCTCGCCGGCCACCCCCACGGCCTTAAGTTCCCTGTTTAACATTATTTCCATCTTGTAACGGAGTCTTTGGATTCATTACACAGGCCTGCAGTTTCCACTTTGTTTTTCATGACCTGTTTATTTAGAAAGTCCCCATGGCTTTGCTTTCAGGCTTAGGCACTTCATTATTTTGGTGACTTGTTTCTTGGCTCCAGATAGGTGACGGCAACAGCGAGATGAGAAACGGCAGCTTCCAGGGACTGAGCTGCCCCCGGACATAACCAGGCTGCCTTGCCCATTTGTGGGGCTGGACAGAGAACCGTGGCAGGCCATTTTCCGTACACTGGGAGCCTCCCTTGTCCCTCCTGCTCCAAGCCAGGCCACCTGTGCCCATAAGGTGTCCCTAGCTCATTGCCTTTCAAGTTCCTCAGAGCAACACAAGGCTGGAAAGTCCATTTCAAATGAAGAGTCCTTGGCCTCCGTGGAGCTCCATTCTGGGAGGTGGTGGCCACAGGGAGATGGTCCTGGTGTGCAGCCTCAACCCGACAACCCCCTTCTCTTCCCACTAGGCTCTGGTTCCATGAAAAGTCTCACATGCAGGCACGTGGACACGGAACTCTGTGTCCAAACTGTCAAGACACCCTGCAAATAAGTT